>JAWWEV010000115.1:76919383-76969947 GCA_035583235.1 Hafferia zeledoni
CAGGCAGTGCCTGCAGCTGCCGGCAGCATGGTAACAGGGGATCGAACTTGAACAGAGAGCAAGGGGAGAACAGGGGGAATAACAGGGAACAAGCAACTGGGAGAGTAACTGTAAGAACTGGTAAAGTCCATATAAAGTCCATGTCAGCGCTTCTCCTATGCAGGGTTTTCTTGGACTTTCCATGCATCAAAGTTTGTTCTTGTGTCCCTTTCTCTCCTCCACCGATCCATGCTCTCATACACTGGCTCATTCCCAGCACTTGGAAACCAAACACTCAAAAGAAACTAGATGGTAAGGATCTTTCTTCCTGTATGAATGCTGCAATTGCAACCCACTTAGGTAACAGCTTATTCCATTTGTGCTTTGTGTTAGAATGGAAAGCTGTCTCCAACAGCAAATACACTTGCAGTCTTTCTGTTGCTGCAGGTCGACAGAAAATGGCCTGCAGTCACAGAGCTGAACACTCTTACCCTCCACAAAAGGGGCACATCCAAACTTCCATTGATTGTGTTGATGCCCAAACTATGCCCAGAAGCTGTTGAAGACATGGAAGGGGGAGGGAACCAGGAGACAGCAATTAGCATTGGCCAAAACTGTGCCAGGTCCATCTTAAGACATCAATAGCATTAGGTTATCAGCAGTAGCACCTAGAAACACTTCCTAATGTAGTTTGCTTTACTTACACAGCATTGCCTTTACAGGCAATTTGGAAATGAGAGATTTCTGTATTTCTCTGTGGTCTGTAGAGAGGGAGCAGGAAAATAAGGCCTAGTGAAGTGCCTATGATGAAGAATTATGAATCCAGGCTTGGCTGCCTACTTTGGAAAAGGGGTTGGGAGACATTACAGTGCATATGGGGCATCTTAAGACGTAATACCTAAGAAATTGTGCTGGTCCAGACTGAAGATTTTTTACTTTTGCATCTTCTTAGTTTTCCAAGTCCCAACAGGCGCAAGCACACCGCACACTCAGGTTCAGCTCATGACTGTGCTTTGTCAGATTCAGAAACTATCTTCTACCAGTGATTGGATTTGGCAGATGTTTACTGAAAACTCTGTCGCATGCCCAACATGTCAACTCTGCTGGCAGGTGCAGTTCTCTCCAAGGCAGGTTTTGCAGCCTATGCAGAGGTTTGTGCCAAAGCAGCCAGCCTGCAGTCCTGTGACTGCAGCACAGATACACCTCAGGGGAGCCACAGGTAAGGTGCTTTCCTCACCAGTCTTATCCATTTATTTTACTAGACAAATGGATTAACTAACTCTGAAGTACTAAAGGTCTCCTTGTGTAGCAAATTGCCCTTAACTTCACTGGTTTCTATGAGAACTGACATTGCTCAGTAACTCCCTGGATTTGCTCAGCACCTTACAGTACTGTGTCCTAAAGGATTATTGTGAGTGTGAATTGAATATTAACAAAGCAAGATCCATGACATTATGAAACTTCTATTATAGATATATATCTTTTAAAGGTGTAAGAGAAGCAAATGCAATCCATTACAGCATTTGATAGAAAATTAGACACCTTGTCTTGACACTCACTTCTGTCAGAAAGATCTCAACTGGGAAGAAGAAATCTGTAGCTGATATTACTAAACTATGATCATTTTGTTAATTATAGAAAGAATGGCCTCCCTCAGAGCCCCATACAGTCTGGTCTTCAACACCTCCAGGTATGGGGAGTCCACAAACTCTTTGGGCAAACTATTCCAGTGCCTCACCACTCTTATAGTATAGATGTTTTCTTAATATCTAATCTAAACCTACCTTCCTTCCATTCCCCCCCTGCTGTCCCACTACTACACAGACTTGTGAAAAGTCCCTCTCCAGCCTTCTTGTAAGCTTCCTTTAGGTACTGGAAGGCTGCAACATAAGATTCTCCCAGAAATTTCTCTCTACCTCTGACTTGACAGAGAGTGATCCACATAGCAAGGTCTCATAAAACTATGTTTGTATTCCTTTCACAAGGTAAAACAGGACAGTTACCAGTGTGGTCTTAAGATTTATAAATAATATAATGATAGCTTGAGGGGGTTCCTATTTACTAAATAATAATAATATTCAGGTTAATCTCTGAGGCCAAAAGCATCACAGTTTACGGGAGCAGGATAGGATTACTACTGCTAAATTATGAAAAGACAACCTTAAGTTATTACCAGGATGAAATTTTAATTAAATTATCAATTTCAAATAACACTGAAAAGACTTGCAAAAATGAGCCATCAGATGAGGAAGGAAAAGCTGTGGCAGGATAGCCCATGCTGCTAAGTCCTAGTATCCAATCAGAGAAGGAATGCAATGCAAACCATGCAAGCTATGATGCAAGTTCAACTGCTGGTGCCAGGGTGCTGTCTTGGTGTTGAATTATGCTAAAACCAGCCTGAGTAATCAGATTTTGAATGCACATCCTGCTTTTTGAAGCTGGATTTGAGAGATAAGCTAGTCTGCTAGCCTGTAAATCTGTGACTACCAGTCCATCACTTTATAACTTTAAAAGTCCAGTCCAACTTTCAAATGACAGACTCCCCCATACTTCCTTGAAGTGTGGAGCTTCTCTCATGAAGCAGGGACACCTCTTCATGGTTACTCCCCAGGGGTTAAGAGAGAAATCTGCCGCTATCTCATATGGTAAGTTATATCAATATCTACTTAATGTTTGGTTCTTTTGCTAGCTTTGATACAATTGTTTTTATATAATTGCTTTGATACAGGGCACTATACTACTTTATGCTATATTATACTATACCAGTAGATTTTTAGCTTTTACACTGTGTACTAAATAATTCTGATTAACATCTTTCATCTGTTCACTTGTCTGTTCATTGGTCATAATAAATAATTCATTTTATATAAATATATTCATTTTGCTATTAGTAAAAACCTGCAGAATAAAGTGATTTAATCACACCTCTATAACTCCTTAAACCATTGACACAATCCAAGGTTAAGACAGGACTCAGCCACACCCAAACCCTTCTCTGAGAAGGAGTTTAGAAAGCAAGGGAGTCCTTTCTGCACCTCATGACTCAATGGCAAGGTTTTTTAATAATTTTGTCTAAGTCTTCCATTCTCCCCTGACAAAAGCTTAATACTTAGTTTAAAATCTAAGCCTATTTTTTGGCTTATTATGTGGTTCATATTTTGTGTGGGTATTTTCCTTTGATTTGGCTTTCATTATTCCACTCACATCTCTACTCCTCAACATCAGTCGAGTCCTTTTTGGCCCAGAAAAATGTAATATATTTGGAATGGGACAGTCAAGGAATCTACTTTGTTCTAAACCTTCTCCTAAAGCTGTCTGCTTTCACTAGTAATGATTCAAAGCATCCAGGCAACATCATTTTTTATTTTCTTCATAACACTATTTCTATATATGTAAAAAGAAAATTATGTGAATATTCCTTCATTATTTATCAGTTGAGCTGGGAGATAAAAGCTAGGCTTTCCAAATAAGACAACATACAGACAACAAAGGAACCCTTTTGCAAGGCATTGGTCATCTGTCGATCTCACAGTGCTGTATAAAGAAGAATCAATATTATTAGTCTCAAATGCCAGGCCTGAGCCTGAGGCACAAACATGGCTTTCGAGAAGCCATGCTGAAGACTGCTGACAGCATCAGAAACAGGGTACTTGACTAAATCATCAGGCTAACTCCTCATGTACTATACCAAATAGCCCCTCCTGGCAAAGTGATGTCATAGCTACTTTGCTTGGTAGACAGGTTAAATAAATGCCAACAGGATTTCTTTTTTCTCATAAGCATATTTAAAAAAAAAAAAAAAAAAAGAAAAAAAAAAAGGAAGACTGGCACCAAACATATATCTTTACATATATGTTGTGTTTTTTTATGATTATGTATTTCTTCTCTTTGCTTAATATTTAGAATATTCTAGCTGAAAGGAGATGAAATTTCAGGAAATACCCCTGGCAACACAGGATACAGTCAAGTAACGAGAAATTTCAAAGCACAGATATGAGACACCACATACTAAGTATATGCATTACACAAAGGCTTCACTACAGTAAAACACCACCCTTCATCCAAGCCCCCAATCTCCCTCCAAAACCAACTACATTACTTAAGGAAACACTGGTATAGGTGTTCAACAGTACCTGTACAGCATTTTTGTTTTGACTGTCCTGGACAATTCAATTAAATATTGTTGATGATCCACTTAAACAGAAGTAAATACATTTTTGTAATAGGTTATACTTGTGTTTTGAATATTTATTGCCTTTTTGCTAATCTTCAAGTTTTAATCATGTGCAATGACACATTAATTTGCAAGGTTCAGCTAAACTAAATATGTCCCCCTTTCTGCATTCTGTTAAATAAAACCCCCAAAACAACAGAACCTTTAAAATATTTTTTTTTCAGAAAAAAATTAGTATTCTTTGCATGTGGAATTGTATTAGCTAAGCTGCCCAAACATTTTTAATGGTCCAAGTGTTGTCTGAACTCCTGAATAGCTCCTCTAATTTATACCATGGATACTCTAGCTTATTTGTATGAAAAGTTATAAACAAGTGATGGTTTTTTAAATTATGATTATAAAAATTAATAAGAAAAAGATATTGTTTACCCAACACGTTCCAAATTATGAGACAGAAATACAATAAATATTAGCAAAACATTACATAAAATGCTCTAGGTACAGCATAATTTTGTAATAAATACTGCTGACATTCCAGTTTACCAGAGCAATTTAATACAATGTATCTGTGTTACGGGCCTAATAGATTGCTGAGATCTGTATACACCATAGTTTGAGACATTAGCTGATTGCCAGTGGTAATGAATTAATAAAAATATTATTGCAATCAACCTAGGAATGGTGGTTACAGTATTTGTTCGTGGTCACAGCTGCCTTACAGTTTGCATTGGTTTCTATTCAGTTTCTGTACTTTCTTGGCCTAAATCAGTTATGCAGCCATTGGTAGTGCTGCCCCCTATTCATCTGAGTGCACCTGCAGGAACTGGAAGAAGATATAAGAGCACCTAGCTTCCCTTTTGGAGGGGTCTCAGGGCTTTCTCCTCTTGCACTCTTGGACTAGCATAGAACTGGCATGTCCCGAGAGCTCTGGAGTTGCTAAATTTGTGTGAGTTACTTGGTGCTGCCAAAGTTTGGCTGTTCCCCTGCGTTCCATCCACTCTGGGCATGTGCAATGGCTCAGCCCTGCAAACATGCATTGCATTTAGTGCTTCCAGGGTACACAAGAGTTTCGGTACTCCTCCACTGAACAGCTATGAGCCCAATGCTTCCAACAGGTAACCAATTTATTGTTTGTTTACAAGTTCACTGCCTCATGAGTGTGCTATTAACACTGGTATTTATTGTTATAAAGCAACAGCTTCTCTGTGCATGTGCGGTAGAGTTATCATACAGGACAGGACAAGCTGCAGTATACAGTTCTCTTCTCCATGAGACTATGAGGTGATAAACCCACTAACGTTCCTGAAACAGAAAACTGCAGACATTTCACTCTTTATCCTCAAGCAGTATAGTCTTAAAATATCATGATTACTAATAATGATAAATAGCATCATGTAGGCAGTAACAACTTCCACACTTTAATTACAAAAAGAACTACAATTCCAGACTGAGCTTCATCTAGGCTCAGTAACAAAACCAGCAGAGCTTGTAAAACCATCAAAATTATTTAAACACATTTAAAACAAGAGAGAGTAAACTGAAGCACTTGGCTATTAAAAGGTGAATAAAGGGCTGTAGGGGATGCAAAGAATTAAATGAGTCTCTGTATCTACATAAAAAGTCTATGTGAATAAACATCTATGTGTGCATAAAGCTATTCTACAGTTACATCTTAAAAACTGATTCATTTTAAAGCTCAATGAGGATACTGACATGGTTACCACATAGAAAAAATGAATGTCTTCTTACAGTATGTAAAAAGAACATGCTAAGGACATCTAAAAACATAGTACTCAACAACCAAGTCATTCAGTTCATCATAACCTGTGCAGAAGAAACATACTTGGAAATGCAGTAAAGGGTCACCATTTCACACAAACTGCTCCTGTTCTTGTGCAATAGTTCTGACAGCAACAAGCAACCCAGTGAGTCATCCATTTAGCAATTTGAGAAAAGAAGGCATAAAAGGAAATGGAAGCAATCACATAAAATCGTATTGTTTCCAAACTCTGTCATCCGCAAACTTCTAAGGAGCTTTTCCTGGTTTTTATCATGCTTTTTCTTTACTCTCTATGGCAGGAGCCTTGGCTGAACCCAGCTAACCCTGAATTACTGAGTGCATGCACTCAGTAACTTGTGCAACCATTGCTATTTTCATGAAGCATCACCAGCTGGAGTGTAGCAGTACTTCCTGCTATATTTGCTGTTCTTTTACTTTTCTAACTGTTCATGTCCCAAATGTATCCTGCTCCCTTTAATCTGCTTCCTTAGATCCTCCCCACCCATACTCTGCCAGAGTTTCTGAATTTCGCTGCTCAATTTCTTGTCTATAATGTATTTATCTGATTTTTTATTTCTGAGCAAGTCTTGTGTATGCATTAAATGCTTTCTGAGGATGCGGGAAGGAATCATGCTCAGAACTTTGTTCTTACTGGCACATTAATATCAACCAGAAATTTCAAAACAGCAAATGATACCTTTAAATATACATAAGATACTGGCCGTTCAGGGTCATTTTTCATCCTGCACTTGAAACTAGATTTGTCAGTCTCCAAAGTGTTAGAGTACAACCTCTTAGTTTACATACTGAACACACAAGATAGAGTGTTGTGGCTAATCACCTGGGTGCCATTGTCAAGTCCAGTGCTGAGGTCACCATACTTGTCTGCACACGACCTTGGTTTATACATTGCTGAATGCTCCTTTCCCATCAAAGTAAAGGAAAGTGCTTTTCTGTTTTGGTTTGGTGTTGTTTTTTTGTTTTGTTTTGTTTGTTTGTTTGTTGTTTGGGGTTTTTTTAGTATTTTTCAAAGACTTACTGTTTCACTCCAGCAAGTCCTTCTCTTTCACCTCTCACTGAAGTAATCTTGGCTGTTAGAAAACTCAGAAAATCTTAAGTGTGGGGTAACTGTGAATTAAGCAGGTGGCAGCAAGTGTGGGAGATGGCATGGGACAGTGAGATAGGAACAAGAACTGCAGCAAGAATAGGTGTTGTAAGCCCTGTGAATTACAGGAGCAGAGCATGAATCAGTAAAGTAAGAAGAATGGAAGTTCTTTAGTCACCTCAAATAGTTGCTGAAACTCTGGAAGAGGTGATTCTGAGACAACCTTTTCCTCAGGAAATTGCATGATCAGCACATGCAATTTGCAGCCTTCCCTGAGGTCAGCAGGGCCCCTCATTTCTCTCTGGTCTAAGGGAACTGCACTGTTTGCTTTTCATCCCTCTCAGCAGCCCAGATGGTATAATTATAGTATCTGATGATAATTCTTCTGATAGTATCTTTTTTCTCAGTTTAGGAAAAAATAAGTATGGGCTAGATGACCTTTATTCTTGTGCAGCTGCATCTAAAGCTGAGCTTTAACTGTTCTGTGTACAAAGCAGAGACATCAGGCATCTCCAGACAAAAGCTCTGTCTGAGATTTTTCGCTTATGAAGACAGCTTATTTTAGCAGCATCTAGAGAAGCATGTGACAGTGACAGGCAGCCTGTGTGCTCTGCACACAAATTGTCATAAGCAACTGTCTTGGCTTAAAAAAATACTTTTGACAACTGAGTAAATCAGACAGCCAGATCGTAATAGATATGGAATATTACTGCTGTTTCACAGACGGTGGACTAAGGCAATTGCCTGAGGCGAGCAAGTAACTGTAAAACAGCTGGGAACTGAATCTTGTATCTTGAGTCCTATGCAAATTTAACAACAACAAAAAAAATACCCTTCCTCTAAGAATCCTAGTAAAAGATATTATATAGCTATTTTTCTGCATCTTTGGTACAACAAAATATGCAACTGTAAAGATGGAGACAGAGGGGGAAGGGCCCATGGGAAACATAAATAGCACAGTAAATGCACAAATGCTGAGCATGCTTTCAATAAATGGAAGAAGGGCTTAAACCCTGAAATTTTAGGATTTCAGATTTTACTGTGGTTGGAAAACACATGAGCATTGCAGCTAGCCATTGCTAGCTTTTTGTTCACTAGAAAGAACTAACATTAAAAGAATTGTTTAAGGAGGAAAAATTAAAAAATTGTTCAATTTCTCAATGTTCTCATTTTAAATGCTTTTTAGTTGTTGTCATGCTTTTATGTACACACCATGTTAAGTATTGTAATCAGCCATATGCTGGCTTCCATATGATTTTAAAAGATTTGGGGAAATTTGTTTAGGGCCTAAACCAAAGCTCAAAAATCACAAATAGGCCCATAGGACAGTCTTATTTTGTAGGTTTCTGGCACCACCAAAAAACAAATGTACAAAACCTCCTATATTTTGCACTCTCTGCTTGTTCACTTTCTTGTCATATGTTTCTTAACTAAAGGCTGAATACTAGCAGAAGAAAAAGCTTTTATAATTATGCCAAGTATTAACAATTTGCAAGCTAGCTCTAAGGTTTGGGGTTTTTTCTGTGTTTCAATTAGTCTTATAATTTAAAACTGTTATATTATTTTTTCATCAGTATAGAGTTGGCACAGAAATGTACTTAAGATTCCAAATTATAAAAAGAGATCTAAATACCTGTGAACCCAGAATCGTATCATATGGCAAAAATGTAGACAACATAAATACAACTGGAAAAAAAACATTTCTACAGTATCATGAATACTTTATGTGTTTACCAAACAGATTTGGTTGTACCACATTTGGTAGTATATTACTGTGGAGAAAATTTGTTTAAGTATTACATTTTCAGAGTGATAAAAGTATTAATTAATCTGTGTGAAATTATGAACAACCCCTTTGTACCCCCCTTTACCTCTATGTATTGCACATATTCAAGATGCACTTATGGGATGTGCACTCCTCTCCTTCCTGATACAAATAAAAGAAACAATATAGATCCCTATAATGAACAAATAAGTACTTAAACTCGGAAGAATCTACTTGGGCCTGAGAAGAATCAACTGTGTATGTAAAACTAAGAACTTGATCATGAATCAGTTTCAAATGAAAAAGGACAAAATAAGAACAAAGAAGGAATTACTTCACTACAGAAACACACTTTTCAGATAAGCTGTAGCAAATATTAACAACACTATTTTCTAAATTTTTAAGAAACTCACGGTTCTGCTACAGACAACCATGTAAACAGTTCTTCCTGTTTCAGAAATTGTTATGATAGTATTGAGGGACATTTTCAGACGTTATTGAAAGGAACTGTTATAAGCAATAAGCAACCTCAGCTTTTTTCCCTTTATGACACCTCAACTTTTCCTCATCAAACATCATTTTTATATAATAATAGCTAATTTACATGTGGTTTACATGCTAATTACGGTATTGATATAACTAGCCAATTTTTCATTAGTTTCAAATTTTTAGAGTTTTATGGAAAAATAAATATTTCTAAATCTGACACTAACTTGATAAAGTTAATAGTCCAATCACAGTGTTTTGTAGATTAATTCAAAAAGCTTTTGGATGAGTAAGAAATATGGTTGAAAACATCCCACTGTCAGAAAGAATTTACTACTTCACATCACATGAATTATCTCACATTGTTCCTGTAATGTTGTGTTCCAATAAAAACCGAACATATTTCCACTCCCACTGAATTAATCTAGTTTCTCACTTCAGATGGAGCTGAAGATAGTTTAAGCCATGTTTTATTTCACACTAAAATATCCTAGAAGTGATTCCACAATCACTTATCTAGTTTAGTCACAAATGGTAACTAGCAGTGAGCAGTCCAAAGACTTCTGACAATAATAATTAAAGAATTTATTTACTCTTTTTATGAATTAGGATTAGTCAGAGGTCAGTTTTCAGAATGGCATGAATTCTGCAAAAGACTTTATGAGACTTAACTTTATTATGAAATAATGATCCAGATGAAATTCAATATATAAGCATTAAGAGGCACATAAGGAAAAACAATCATTACCTTGAAACACTCCAGTGCTAAACTGAAATTTGGGATGTTGTAAAGCAAATTACATATTTATCAAATTACAGTCTTCTATGCAGGATCCCCCAGAAGTCCTATGATTAATGCTCTGGTTGCCTCCTTCTTTACCTCTGTAATCTATATTCAAATGTCCCCGATGCCACAGAGTATCTTTGCTAAGCTTCAGCATGTGCTGCAATCAAATTGATCATCTACAGCACCAAGCTGAAGAAGGTAGACAGAGGGAGGCTGAATTTTGCTGCAATATGTGGGGTCTATCTCCAGAATCTCTGGGGTTTACTTTTCATGACAGATAAGCTGCAACACCAGTCCATTAAAATCTTCAAGAATAAATGGCTTTTTTTGGTATAGCATGCAGGATTAGTCCTATGATGTTCCATAATTTAATGCTAACAACATTCAACCTCACAGAAAGAAAAAAACAAAAATATTAATTAGTTGCCACCAAATCAGTTTCTTGCCTTTCAGTATGAATATCCTTAATTTCAGAAACAGATGAAACCATTCTTAGTTGTCATACACAAATAATGCAGCCAATGTCTTGCAAAATATCAAAGTACTCTAAGAAATAGAACTCATATTTACTTTCATAAATATTTTCTTTTGCTTTCTGACAATCAGCTGTTGAGAGCCCTTTTGAGGCAAAAGTTGCACCTGGACTACCCTGCTAATGCTGCATGACTTTGCACCCATTATATTTTAAATTTCTACAATATCTTGGAGCAGTACACTTAGTAATTTTAGTGTAATGAGTGAAAAAAACCCCCAACTTACTTTTCTTTGTTTAAACACTCTGAAAATTTAATTAGATGCCCTTCCCTTGGTATAAGGAACAGAAAATTGTTCTCTATTAATGCCATTCAATGATGTTAGTCCACCACCACATTCTCAAGAACAATTTTTCTTGAAGCTGAGTATTTTAATGCATGTTTTCCTTAGTTCAGAACTTTCTTAATTTGATAGATAACCAGTGTTCCAGACAGCAGCACAATGCAAATTTATACAGTGGTATAGTGACACAAAAGTGCAGTCAAATCTCTATTTTAGGCAGTAAGAGACCATTATAATGTAGTACAGCTTGGTCTATGTATTTACTGATATGCATCTGTCAACATTGTTTTTCCACCTGCTATTTTATCACCCATTTTGTTACTATTACATAATTGAGCTTTTGATTACTGTTTAGCCCAAGCGTATTTTTAAAATTACTTTCTGAAAAGCACAAATGCCATTTCAGATTTCTTTGGGACCTGCTTGTTGCTATGAAAGTTAAATATTTCAATTATCTCTTTCTTAACTTTTAATGGCAAGTAGTCTATTGAAGATTCTTCCTTCTTCCTACATAATAACTTAGTATCTTTCAAAGGCCAAGTACATTGCTGAAAGTTTTCTTGTCCTTGACTAAATTTTTAATTACACTTTCACAAATTTATGGGTTCGTGGTGCATGACTTTGCTTTGGAAAAGACATATTGATCTTGCTCAATACATATACCTTAAATGTCTATAATTGCTATTTTTTTTTTAATCAAGCATGGATTTCAGACTTATTTAACTCCCACCATCCTTCCTAGAAGTAGTTTTGAAATTGATACATTTCTCTCATTTCCTTCATGTACTTACCATTAACTTAAACAATGGAGGATCCACATTTTTAACATATTAAGAAGTTAATACTTGAGTTCTTGAAAACCTCTGAGTACTATTGAGAGTGGGTGATTTATTGATGTTCATTTTATTGATCCATTGAAAAAAATCACTTTTATACATTTCAGCTAAGGGTATTTCTTAATTAATTACCAAAGAATATTGGATCCAGCATGGAACACTCTCTGACCTTTTCCATAACAAACAGAGATAGAAAGCACTTTTAACTTCTCTGCTACAGTCTTATCCTCTGAAAGATCCTTTCGCTTCTGTTATCTGCCAAAATACTAGAATACTAACAGCTTTTTGTCTGCTTGTGACAAGTTTTAGAAATATGCATTAATGACTCTAGTGTATAGGTCTTATTTGTTGTTTGGTTGCCTTTTTTTTTTTCTCCCCTTAATATTGTATTATGTCATGCCTACCATGGTTTGCTTATATGGGTTTCCCCCTTCTGGGGAAGGGTGGGGCAAGTTTGTTAATTTTTTTAAATATTTTTTTTAGGTTTAGGAATCTGTTCCTCCAGGTTTGGTGGTGGATTTTTTTTTAGCCTCTCTTAGAGTTAATGCCAGAACAGAATGTCTTTGAAAGATGTCTTGTATTTCTAAAACTTTTCTTTATTCTGCTGCTTACCTACATGAAATTCTTCCAGTCCTCTTAAAAATCTTTTCTGATTGGTGTAATAATCCAAATATGGTTATATTGCCTGCATATAGCCTCCAGACATTTTATATTTTTTCACATCTCTTTACTTTCCTGACTTCTATACAGCTCAACTGTTTTGATATGTTACTTCAATGAAATTTTAAACTTTTGCTTTCTGCTTGTTCTCTAATGTTTTCATTAAAAAAAAAAAAAAAAAGTACAAATATATGTAAGAAATCCCAAGGGATAGTAGTAGACCAGGAAGTCGGTCAGCCAAAGGCTGGACTTAATAGCAAAGCAGATGTACTTTTAGTATGTTAACAGTATGACTAATGTGATTTTCCATGTATTTTTTGAAAGTAGATCTTACATTCAGCTGAATAAAATTCCTGTACTCCCCAAGAATCATACAGATGAGACAATACAAGGAATGTTGAGCTTCTCACCAAGTAAGTGGCTGGCTACTTCCTTCTTACCTGAAAAATCTGAGAATTTTAATTGATTAACATTGCTTTCTCAGGTTCTCACCTTCTTTAGAGTCAACGTGTTCCCCTTTTATGAATAGGTATTCACTGTTACTATGCTATTTTGATTAGTGACAATATTATGAAATATTGTTTTATTGAAATATATACAAGCAGTCAATCTTAGCTTTATGATAAAAGTATTTTCTACCACAATACATGAGAATTTCCCAAGAATCTTCTGTTAAAATCAAAACAAAATGACAGCCTAATTTTTCACTAGTATTCTAACAACTGGAGTTACGGTTTGTTCTTTATTTGTTGAATCACACTGCAGTTTGAGAAATTAGTCTTGGGAGATCATGCTGTGTTTCCATAGCAATGACTTCAAGTTATAAAACCAACTCTGAAGTTCAGGTCCTGCTCTCAGATACATAATGCTCATTTCAATATTAAAAAAAAAAACAAACAAACAAACAAACAAAAAAAACCCAAACCACAAACCCAAGCCAAAATCAAAGGAAAAAAACCCAAAGAAACAACAAACCACCTGTTCCTGTGTTGGCTCTAATGGAGCTAGCAGCAAACCTCTTTAAGGTTTTAAAAACCATCTAACTAAATAAAAATGTCTTACATACTCTACCGGAGAGATCACATTTAGAAACAAAACTTATTTCCTAAAAGTAGTAAATCAGCTCTGAATGCAATAGCAGAAATCAACATTATCTAACAAAAGCAATGTCGTTTTCTTCAACATGGATTTTAGTCAGTCAGTGTACACTTTTGCTATATTATAATCTATGCTGAAAGCAGTTTCATTTAATCAATAATTTTTAAAAGTTCAGTTGATTTATACCCATATTTTTAGATAAAAGACCATAGGAAATGAAATTGAATACTTTGATTATTTCTGGCTATCCACATTACTTAACTACTAGGATCAAGAAGTGAGACACTTTGAATCATTCCATGAACACTGACAAGCACAGATCTCGGAACTGCTTAAAACTGCAAAAGATTTTATTTGTTCAAGGGTAGTTATATTTTTCACAAAGAAATGGGGGGGGGGGGGAGGGGGGGGAACTTTGTGGGGATATATTTGCATACTATTTTCTAAGATTAAAATTCAGTTTACAGAACTTCCCCATTTTCGAATGTGCTACACCAGCTTTCAATAGCAGCAATAATGGAATATACAGGAAATAACTGGCATCACTTTCCATAAGGTCATCACACGCTATGATAATACAAGGAAGTTCTTTCTTGACTTCAGCTTAACTGACTACTATACCTTTCTATTTGAAAAACACTGAAACAATTATGATAGGTGTGAAATATTTTTACTCCAAATCTATCACTAAATTGGGTCAGGGAAATAATTTTTCAATTTTTTTATTGCATTAAACTTCTGAATATTCCACTATTTTCAGGTTTTTTTAAATGTAATTAAACTGAAGTTTAAAAATGAAGGCTATAGGTACTTTTTGTTTCAGTTTCCTCTATCTACGCTGCCCAGCTGAAGAGAACAGACACAAATGTAGTCTAGTCTTTCTTATTTTTCCACATAAAGAATGTATAGAATATACATTCCATATGCTGTATAGAAAGTGACTAGATTACATAAACAAGAGGCAATACTGTTTCACAGTTCTCTCATTCTTCTTTCTACTAAATTCACATCAGGTGACATGAAATACCCTAGGAGATATTTCATCTACTAGAATGCAGAAGTTTGCCATTGAAGTGTCAATTACAGATATGGGTGTAAGTTCAAATTTCAAAAAGACCTTGTGTTGATTACCTTTTGCATTTCTGGAGACAGGAAATTTTCAGGAAATCTTTTGCATTGTGGAGCAAAATATCTTAGCTACAGGAGACAGTCACTTACAGTGTGATACACAAAAGAAATCTAAAATTATTAAAATATTCTACATTTTAAAATACTTTAGACTTGCTTGCAGAAATACATTATGTGTGTCAATTAAATTTAAGTTCTTTCATATCAGTGTAGTTAGTTTGCTGGAGTTACACAACACATTTTTCAAACACCAAGGACGTAATTTCATAGTGATGTGATAAATAAAATGGCAGCATTTCCCTTCAAGACTTTTGATACTTTAACAGCACAATATACTATTATAATGCAACAAATACTTCTTTAACCCTGTTGCAGTAATCAGCTGTAAACCATTCTCCTGCAAGGCTAATTATTTATGCACTCATCCCTCTTAAACTTCTGTATGAATTGTAAACCTCAGTTTTACTTTGTCAACATACAGTTGCACCTCAGGACTCCAAAGACACTTGTAATACTATGCACTAGTTAACTCAGTAGCCTAGTAAGATGTAACAGGCCTAAAAACTTCAGAGATATTGTCTATTTAAAAACATCATGATAAGCCTGTTGTTTTCAGTCTAACTAAATTTTACACACATATAGTAATAGAAAAAATAAACTTTCTAAACTCGTATTATTAAAAAACCCCATTATGGCATACTCCTTTAAAATCACAGGTTTTGGGCACATATTTATTGTTCATGAAAGCACTAATAAGTAAAAAGGTCTTCTGTAAACAACATAGGGAATTAAAACCATTGCTTACTTCCAAGTAGCAGAATCTAGCTTGTCATTTTCTTACAGTTGTACAGTACTTTAATTACTTCAGTCACATGCATATATATAGACACAGACACGTTTTTACATATTTATGTAAGCAAATGCATCTCTGTCACAGCCATGTAGGGTATTAAAAGAAATGTATTTTTTATTTGTGTTCAATACATATCAAAGACACATTATCCGTTCACAACAAATTCATATCTATAGAGTATCAAATTCACATCAGGCTTTTCTGCTGTGCCAGTAATCTTGTAGATTCTCTTTACTGAATATTACAATTATGAAATCTTAGAAATACAGTAACTTTAGAAATTTTTGCAACATTTAACATGCTGATCAAATGAATAAAAAAGGAACAAAACATTGACATAATCTTAACCAAGTAGAAGGATGAGAACTGGGACTTGTAAAATACTTTAAGACTGGCAGAGAGATTTTCAGCTTACATTAAGTGACAATTTGTCTGCAAATACTTTATTCTCTCTTTTTAGGTTCACAAGATTAAAAAAAAAAGTGCTTTAAATTACAGTAAGTCCTTGTCCATGTGCCCAGAGATATATTTTAGTAGCAATATTGTACTGAAAACACTCCAGTGAAATGTTTTCAAGAGAACCCTAGAGCCGCATGTGAAATATGCTAATTCAAACTATGCAGAGCATATACATATCAAGTTTTAGAATAAAAATGTTTTCACTAAAGAACCTTCTGTTTCAACAACCTCTTAAGAGACAAATCATTGGCACCTCAAAAGAAATGCACCAGACAAACACAATGAACATTGGTACAGAAACTATACTCACAATAATCTACAGCTTGCCACTAAAATAGTAACAGCGTATGCACACGTTTTGCCACAAAATTCAGTACAAGATTACAGATCTAAGAAACATGCACTACTATACAAGATTGAATACATATTCTTATTTCAGAGTTGATGTATTAAGCTTCACTTCTGAGACAGCTCACAGAACTAAAATAATTTACTTGATCAGAATCAGAAATGAACATATAGATTTTCTTTTAAAAATATGTTCTCTTTTACCACAAAGACTTGCTACTTGTCTCAGAAACCATTTCCCCTATGGGGATACTCAGTCAGTAGTCTACGATTGATTATTTCAGGTATTTCTGTATTTGCAGAGGCATAGCATGACATGATGTCTTCTAAAACTTCCCACAGTGTTTCTTGCCTAATCTATATAATTTTAGAATATCACTCTAATTACTATAAAATAACATAATAAGTCAATTGTAATTAATCAGTATAAAAATATTAAAAACAATAATTACAATATTAATTTTTTCAATTAGTCAAGAAATAAAAGGGGTGTGAGGTCAAAGCAAAATAGGATCTGAATATTCCTTAAATTGTATTTCAGTTCTCAAAATCATTACAAATGTTCTTCCCTCACTCTCAATTTTGATTGCACTTTTTTTCCCCCCACTATAATTAAAGCTTGGAGCAACCACCTTCTTAAATATACTCACCTTTCTCCTCTCTCACTCCAGTAACTGTGCCCGTGTAACAATCTTATTCCTTTGCACTTGTACAAATTGTTTCCCACAGACCTATTTGTACTCTAATTTCCAAAAAGTATCATGACTGCAGCAACAGTCTATTAAAAAAATTCATTATTCTGTAAAACAAGAAGCAACACTACAACTTGCTCTAACTAAAGAGGCAGTATTGGGCAGGCAGGTGGGACAGTTCCAGTAACTGATATTCCATCAGCTTTCCTTAGGACCATAAAATTCAATTCTCAACTCTGAAATATTATATTGGGTTGCATATTTATGTTTTAAAATACATAAAGCACATAAAAATACAGTAAGTGTTCAGGGGTTATGAATTTCTAGGCACTTCATTTTCATTCTTTTCTACAGAAATTCTGTAAATTCTTTTAAAGGTCCCATTAGACATCACTGTGCCATGGCCCGATCCACTTCATGGCAAGGGCTAAATGATACCTTTACAGTAATTACAAAAGTCTTTCAGAGTAATGAAGATCCATTACATTGTTACCATGAATTATATTTTAAACAAGATAGATCACCTCAGTTGTACAATACTCCACAACAAATTTCAAATGTTTCTATACACAGCAACAAAGGAGTGACTTTTATAGTCACAGAGAAAATAAACTGCCACTGGGAGAAAGTAAGAGCTGAAAGGTGAGTGCAAAGTTGTCAAGACCAGTAAAGTGCTCAGACAACTACAGTGAGAAAAGACCAGAGGATGACAAAAGTTTAAGAAAGGGAAAACAAAGAGACTTGTCCTTTCAAAAGGTTTGATTTCAGAAGATTTTCTAATAACATATGCAAAAAAATTAATTGTTCCCTCGCATTTGAAATAAATATAAGAACTCTTTGGGCTGTAAAAGCATAAACATACATAAACAAATTATAAAAAAAAAGTATATATTTAAGGGATTTACAGTAAAATAAGTAATATAATTTTCTTTCTTTAATAAAGGGAGTAGGTAACTTCAAAGTGGTAAAAGTCTAACAAGTGCTTCTTATGTCTCAGACACTATTTTGTGACTGTGGTTATACCTATGTCGATGTCAGATTATCCACCTGAGTATAAGTAAAAGAAAATAAGCATTAGTAAACA
This sequence comes from Hafferia zeledoni, assembly GCA_035583235.1. NCBI lineage: Eukaryota > Metazoa > Chordata > Aves > Passeriformes > Thamnophilidae > Hafferia > Hafferia zeledoni. Next base: position 76,937,434 of record JAWWEV010000115.1, read on the forward strand.
TTTCTTTCAGGAGCATTTCAGACCTTGCAGAAATGCAGTAGAAAAACGCAAAAAAAAAAAAAAAAAAAGAAGAAATATTAATAAGACTCCAATAACTCTAGAGGCACATTTCAACATGCCAGGTTATGTATCTGTCACCCAATATCTGCATTTTTTTCAAGCAGCTGAGGGCATTATATGACACCTCATCTCTTGAACAACTGCAGAGACATGACAAGAGAACTAAACTGTAAATAAGAGAGAGATACATAAGCAAACCTTTTTCATACCAGAAAGACTCTCTCTAAAAAATATTAGCAGTAACTGGCTTATGTTTATTTGGAATGACAAAGTTTTCTGGAAAAAATAAAAACTAGTTTGGTTTGATTTTTTTTTCAAACAGAAGTCCTCACATTCACCTTACAACTTCATGGACAGATTACATTAAGAACTGAGTAAAGAATGCCATCTACATGGGTCCTGCTGAAATCAATGGAATTCTAGTAGTTAATAGTGGTCACAGCAGTTTCAGCACAGAGGAACTAAAATACAGGATCAGCACCTTAAACTTGGATGAAAAAAGAAAATCAACTAACTTTAAAAAATCCATTTTGCTATAGTTTAAACAGTTCCTACAAGTAAACAAAACAGCAGAATTTCTACTATTACAAAGTTCAGGATTTTGTTATGAAATTCTATAAAAATTCCCAAAAGAGGACTGCTGAGGAGATATGATGATTAATAATCAGTTAATAATCAGTTAATAATCACGACATTTGAAAGGTGAGATTCTTAGGCCTGAAAATTGTTGTTTCCAGCCACACCACAGTATTACAGGTAGGGTCAGTAGGGTGCTTATCCGGATGACAGCAAGATTTCAGTATCTATTATTCTGAATCCTGGAACAACTAAAGGAACTATATGAAAAATAGAAATTTCAGATTTCAAATTAAACTAAGGGTAGTTGCTGTCATTGCTACCAAACCAGGTTGCTCCTAAAACAGAAACAACAAAAAGTATTTTCTACAACTATATTTATTGTAGGACTAGTAAGATACTAGGTTTAGAAACTTTAAACATTTTAAAAAACACACTAGATCTGTATCTGCAGTCAATTAGCAGGAAATAAATAACAATGGAGTTTTTAGTTCATTTTTTGCATGTTTAATAGTTTTTCTCACTCAAAAAAATATTTTCCACTCTGTTTCAAACATTATATTTTTTAAATTCAAAGCAACATCAGAAAAAAAATGTTTCTGTTCAGTATCTAGTAATCTGCAAAAGTCTACACCATGTACCAAACAGAAAATATACAAGTAAACTAGAAGTGTTTCAGTTGTTCCTTGGAACTTTCTTTGAAATACTTTTTTTTTAAACAAAACTCACTATCACGCATACCTCTTCAGTGCTTTTACCATGAGCTAGTCATATGTCAAGAACTCCCTGTGTGCAAAGCATTAACAACAGTAGATGGAGGTTATTCCATAGAGTATAGACATGCATCCTGCAAGACGCTATGAGGCTAAAAATTTAGATTACATCATCACTTTGGTCAGAAACTCAACTACAAGAATAAAAGAAGTAAGTAGAGCTATGCCAATTCTTTGTTATACTTTGGTCAGGTAGAGTTATCCCATGCAGATGTTCTGAAAGCTGAGCATGCAAGTCATGAAATTAAAAGAAAAAAAACACAAACCCCTCAGATTTCCCTAAATATTCTTGAACTAAAATATCCAATACAACAAAATTGCCAATATTCTTCTAATCTTTTTACTTTTCAAAATTAAAATTCAGTAGTAGTGCATATACATTCAAAAACATATAATAAAGACATTCAATAACAGATTCTTCAGCTCTCAAATTTCTTTCTCAATATAGACAATGCATTAGGAAACAACTGCAGCAGGGACAGCTCACATAAGCCACTGTTCTTGTTCTTTTCTGTACTTCGCAGACCATTTCTGAGTAAGCTCTAGGTAAACATTTGGTTTATGGGGTTTATAATCAAGGTAAACCACCTGTCCAGTCCGTTTAGGGACAGCTTTTTCAATCTGAGTTCCCTCGTGCCATTCATTAAATGATGTAATAGAGATAATTTCAGGTCGCACCAAAAGGGCTGCGCTGAAGGCAGTCTCATAGTACTTCCCATTGACACGGTTTCGGGTGTTGTGGTTGTTCCATGGTCGGATACTGGTATCAATATAGCCTGGGCCCACACTTGGAATAAACATTAAGTTGTTACTATCACAAAAGGCTTTTAAACTTGCCCAGTTATGATGAGATGAGCCATAGGAGAAGCCATTGGTGGCAAAGTACGTGTACATTCCATCAAAACCACTTCTGTGAATGTCATGCTTATGTCTTTCTTCTACAAGAAGTGCAATGAATAATGCATCATATGGAGTATTTCGAATACTCTGGGATCCAGAAACAGTCAACAGATTAGCCCATATTTCAGGAATTGTTACATAAGAATCATAAACATAAAACATGGGAAGCAATCTGCCTGTGCTGGTCTTATGTCTGTAAAATGCTGGATGGCTTCCGTATCTATAAAGCAAACAAGTATCGTTAAGACAGAATTTGCCATTTGGAAAATACTGTTGTACAATCTGAGCTGAACACTTCCTAAAAACTAATTTAAATAGACAAGCCACGAACTTCAAAACACAGCAATTTATATCCACTTTCAGTGCAGTGTTTGCTGAAGTATCAAATAATTAATCTTCAGAGAACCTTTTAATTATTACAAATTAGTAACTGTCCTGTTTTTGGCTGGGATAGGGTTAATTTCTTTCCCAGTAGCTGCCAGAGTGCTGTGGTTTTTTTGATTTAGTATAAGAATAACATCGATAACACACTGATGTTTTGGCTGTTGCTAAGTGGTGCTTACCCCAAGTCAAGGACTTCTCAGTGTCACGCTCTGCCAGTGAGGAGCTGCATGGAAAGCTGGGAGAAGCACAACCAGGACAGGCCAAAGGGATATTCCATACAGCAGAATGTTATGCCCAGTATATAAACTGGGGAAGTTACTTGGAAAAGGGCTGAGCATTGCTCAGGGCTGCACTAATGGTCTGCACGTGGTGAACAATTTGTCTTGCATTCTGCTACTGTCTTTCCTTCTCCTTATTGTTAACGTTATTAATAATACTATTAGCATAATTATAGTAATACTATTTTATTTCAATCGTAAAATTGTTCTTATCTCAACCCATTTTCTTTCTGATTCATCCCCTCAGTACTGGGGGGCAAGGGGCAAGTAAGAGAACAGCTGGGTAGCATGGTGTTGCTGGCTGGGATTGAACGATGACAGTAACTTAGTGTCAAACTGTGCTACAGATATTAGTTTCCTCTGAAGGGCAATTCTATAATTCAGTACAAAATAAGACAGTCTAAGCAGCACCGATAAACAAAACAACTAGTAGCTACACAAAATTTGTCAAGATGAATTCAAATCATTTAAGGTCAATACATTAAAATTCTAGGTGCTGGTTCATCACTATGTGTATTTAATTTATATATCATGTAGCTAATATTTAACTGCATTAATCTGAAGTATCATGACTTGTGATATTAACAAGCATTGAAAGCAACTTACATTTGAGTATCGCTATAACATTTTAATATTTAAAAAACAGACTGAGTTTTGCAACACTGAAATATAAACAAAGATCCTTGCAATTCTCTTCAGTTTCAATAACATTTTTATATATTTGTACAACCTTTAGATCATATACATAAGTCTCCTAAATCCCAAAGGAAAGCATTGTGAAATGACTCACTTGTCAATGATGTACTTGACATTGTGGTACATACTGCGATCATCTCTATCTTTGTAAGGTTCAATATGAAAAGTGACCTGAAAGATGAAAATGTAAGACTAACACAAATGTTTTTGAATGGCACTGTGTATTAAATGAAGCAAGTACACATCACAAAGAATATACTTCTTCTTTACAGAACAAAAATTTTCATCACTGCAACTCCTGCACTGCTAAGATGAAAAGCTTCTGATCCCAGGAAGTTTGGCATTAGTAAAACAAAACACTGCTTTTGTTTTCCCTAGGATACAGCAAATTGTAATCATGTTTCAGAAAACTTGAAAAACTACAGAATCTAAAAACTGAAATATTATCTATTTGAATGTCAAAGAACATAGGAACTAATGAAACATTTTAATATTTAATTTCTAACCAATGTATTGTATTTGCTATAGATAATGCTCCAAGGATAGTTTTCAGTGTTGAAATAGATTTTAAGATATGGGATATGAAAACTCTAATTTAACTTTTAATAGACTTATCAAGACCAATAAGCTTTTGGAACTAAATCTAATATAATGTATTGCTACTGCTCCAAATGTCAAGCTTGGAGCTTATGGAACTAAGTAACCTATATAAGCGAAGTAATTCCAATGTAAAAATGCATTTGTTTTCAAATATGCAATTATGGAAGAGTTCATTACATTAATCAAAGCACCGAGTTTTTCAGAAGCAATTTTAGAACAAAATGCATTTAATAAAGTCTTTGACAACTCTGCAACAGTAAAAAATTTCCACTGCAGAGCCAATAGCTGTCTCTACTAAGTAGAAACAATAGAAAATAGCATTAGACTAAATCACTAGGACTGACAGTGCAGGTTGAAGAGCACTATAATTTCATCTTTCATTTCCAATTATCAAAACCAGGTAAATCAAAGGGGCATATCTTTTCACAGACTTCCATTTAGCAGACATAATAGAAATGTATTTTTGATATTGGTTTTGGTCTACTGACACTCCTAACACTTACTGTAATAACTTACTAGTGCAAGAAAGTTTAAAAACATTACAGTGAAGGTAGCATTTCCTAGTAGTATCTATACTGAATATCTGTGTTCCAGTAATTATTCCAAGTACTAACAGCAGTTGCATTCATATTTCAGTCATTACCATACTACTACATGCATTTTCCTTGGTAGCCTATTTCATTTTGCCTTGGCTCCTCTGATACTTGAATGTGAACAAATTCTTTTAGGTGTGAGCAAGGTGATGATCTCAAAATACCTTTTTCTTTCTTTTCAATAGTTTACTATTACATAGTGCAACCTATGCCACCTAATGCAATTCACACAGTAGGTTTAACAGTTTCAAAATTACTTCTGTATCTGATTTTATCTTCCTACTTTCCTCCTGCTTGCCAAGGAATCTACAGTTGCTACCAGAGACAGGAAATTTCTCTGAGAATCTTCAACTGGCATAACCAACTAAAACCATAGTAGATGAAAAGGCTGTGTTTTCAGCACAGAGTACAAGAAGCAACACCCTTCAGAGATGAAACATATACAGCTCCTTAAGGACTCAAGTTTATTACTTGGCAAGATTAAAATGCAATGCACATTTTTATTATCGTAAACGGAAAATACAAATTTTATACTAAACATAAAATCAAACTGCAATTTTAGGTTCTACTGGTCACTTCACATAATCTTTAATTGACTTCATATTTCACCTACTTCAAGAAGGCAGCAACTTCTATCCTGTCATGCCCTGGAGTAACCATTAAGTCCAAGCAGCACCTCTCTGACCTTACAGTCCAAGGCAAATGTTCCTGGTAACTTCTGGGATAAGGATATTCCTTCAAACTAGATCTTTTAGATCTGCCTTTTTTTATGCTTAGTCCTGACCTCTATGATCAGTTGCCAGAAAGTTATGGAATACAAACCACGAAGACTGTCTTCTTTCTCAAAGTTCCTTAGTTTACAGATCATTGCATTCCATAGTATTCTGAAAAACCTAACACTTCATTCAAATCCTAAGATTGACTGCAAAACAACATATTGCCTTATTTTAAAAACTGTTTCCTGAAAAGAAAGTAAATATCCACAACAACATACCTTAGATTCTGCAAGCTAAAGCAGATTACAATACTTGCTCTACTTATAAGGCAATATTGCTCAGGTCCTACCAAAATTCAGTGCAATTCAAAGGCTTCTATGATCAGAAAGATCAGCAAAATAGCAGACAGAAACAGAAGCCAACATTACATGATAGGCTTCCCTACACTACACTATGAGTCAAAAGTAGTAAGCTCTTAGCAAGGTTTACTTTTCTAATCAGTACTATTTTATACAACTAAAAATACTTTACCTTTAGATTATATTTGTGTGCATAGTCCAAAATAACAGGCACCAAATCATCAGTTGGTTCTCCATTTTCATCAGCCATACCTGGTGGGTACCATGAAAGCACAATTACACCTGAAAATACAAAACTTGAGTTTTAATTCATGTTGTTTAACATATCATATGTACACTGTAACATTGTCATGAGTTACAACTATTGCTTGATGTGAAACCTACATAATATAAATCAGAATCTCAAGTTACTTTCTAACCAGCTACAAAATCTCAGTATGCTCAGAGTGGATTTTAACTTCTTTGTTTACAGTACTACAAAACAAACAGTGGTTAGACCATCTGTTAAGGGAACAAATCTGTGCTCAGCATCCTAAACCCAACTCTTAAAGCCATTCCCTCGCACTTTTCACCACAGCATTGTAACCTTCAGGTTGTACCAAGAGAAAAAGAGTGCTCCCCGGTCAGGCACTACAGCTATGCCACAATACAGCCAGAGAATATAAAGATACATAAGGTTATAGAACTCAAGAGGTGATGGCTATGCATGTGATGAAAGATTCTTATTTTATGAAACTTTATTCACCACCACATTTCTTCACTGTACCTCTGGCTCTACTACAAAACAACCAATTAATACTAGAAGCAGTGACTATACTCCCACACCTTCCTTCTTGCTAAAAGCAGTTACTATGGTGTAATCCACACTTCCAAGCACATTAAATAAGTTTTTAAATTTATTATCTTGAAAAATGCTTGAATAACTCTCAACAATTTAAGGATGTTACCCATCCTGTGAAAAAAAAGATAACAAATAGAATGACCTCGTATTGTAATTTCTTCCAATGCTTTCCATGAAAGCAAAGGAACACACATCTCTTCAGAAAGGCTAAATGCTTTCCTTCAAAAATAAAATGCTATCAGATAAACACATTAGATCTTTTAGATGTGCAGCTGGAAATAACATCAAGAAAAAAGGTATGCCTGAAAGAAATACATGAAATACTGACATAGAAATATTTTCCTAACAATGTTGTTTAAAACATATATGTAAGAGAACTCAATATAATTACTTTTAAGTAGATAAAAGATTTAAGTATACAAATAAGGTCACTGAGATAAACAGTATATACTGTAAATTCCATCTACTTTACTAACAATATAACATTTCTGACTAAAAATTTCCAAACAAACAATTCCAAAATTAGGGGAAAAAAGCATAAATTAAAGTGAATACACAATCATGTTCTAACATCCAAACCAGAAATCTAAGCTCACTATACACAGAAGGTAGTTCAACTACTCCTTTCCATTCTCTCCACATTTTATCACAAAGTGATTCATAAATAACAGATTATCACAAGAGACAGTCTGCTCAAGGACAAGAAAAATGCAGTATTTTACTGCATTTTATCACATTATCTTTTATTTTACACAAAAGGACTAAATTAAAACTAATAAGATGTAAAGAACAAGCAGAACAGCAGCAACAAACTTGGGTATCTTGAATACATCTGACAAGACACTCTTCTATACCTTTAGGAAACACATAAAAGTTCAGGTGACAGCATTGCTGATCAAGCAACCTAAATTCACATTTGCATTGCTCTTTCCCTGAGAAATACTACTTAATATTTTCTTTCCCATGGTTAAAAAAAATAAAGTCATGTACCACTTCAGGAGTCTAAAAGAAGATGGACTTGACACTAAAAATAGTATTATATAAATTCTAAAAACCTTAATGATTAGGTGAATGAAAGTGATTCAGTACAAGGTCATTAGCAGTCTGAATAATGCTATGAACTCTGGTCATGTTGTTCCAACTACATTTACAGAAGCTGTTCCGAGTTTAATATTAGCCTATATGACAGCTAATTTTAAAGAACATAAAAAGGACCAGAGAGGTCAACAACAAAGAATGACACCAGAAATCTATTAAATATTCATATGTATATAGTTCATCTTATTTAGAGAAAGGGAACATCAATTTGTATTGAAAGAAGATACTTTTGGACAATTAATGAATTAATGTCTAATGGTTATTGCACACACAAAATTCAGAGAAAAAACACCACTCATATTTGAACAGACTGCTCTATAACCATGTTAACATGATATACTGCAACTTGGTCTTAAAACTGACATATTCACCTCCAAAAATAAAATACATAGGCAATATATTCTAGAAACGGTTTACATATATATATGTTATCACTGCTTAACAGTAAGTCATGAAAAACATGTACCTACAGGATTGCAAACACCGTTCTTACATTTCTGTGCTGTTACACTGATTAGACACAGCTTTGAAGATGTAGGTTTTGGCTGGAGGTTAAAACTCAAAGATACAAAGACATTTAGTAGTTTCAGACATTTCCTGAATTACACAGAAAAAAGAATGGAAGAATGGGTCAGTTGTGTTCATTGGCATACATAAGGCTGAATAAATGAACAACATGCTGAAACATTAACACTCATTACCAGTTGAAGCTGAACGCATTTGTTTCATGTGAGCTTCTATGACAGTACGGTCTTTGGAACTGTAAGATCCGAGTTCGGGATAAAAGTTGGCCCCAATGTCCTCAGGGGGATTATGCCTTCCCTTTGGATAATTGTTTGCAATTTTGGGATCCCAATGCGGCAACAATGGATGGTTCCAGTGAATATATTTACCATCAAACTGTGGATTCCCATACCAAGTATAGTAGAATATATGAAAGTTATAATTAGGAGAAGACAACTCTTCTTCTAGCTTGTTTACAGGAGGCATAGATGCTTTCATGGTATTGACAGCAACACTGTGCAAATTACTGACACGCGTTACAGGATCTCCTTGAACCCTATTTAGTGAATTCTGTTTACTGTCTAAGAGAACCGTCCGTTGTTGAAGCTCAGGCAACAAACCAAGTCCGAATGGATCCCCAAAGCCAGCTCTGTCAGGTCTCAGTGTCTTCAAAGCCATCATAATGGAGCAAATAAACAAAATAAAAAGCAACAAAATGATGCACGTTCTTCTGCGAAATCTTGCCATGATGTCATAGTTCAGAATCCCAACAGAAGGATTTTGGCTGCAACTGATCAAAAGACAAATAATTTAAAGTCAGATTTCTTATTACCTAATTCAACAGTATGAAATGTTTCATAAACTCTTTACATAATAGAAATAACATGGAGACAAATGTGATGCCTACAGTGACTGTGTAAGTAAGATGCACTCCCCAGTTATGTTGGGAGTGGGGTATGCAAACAAAACTCCATTTTTTTATTTGAGAACATGTGTCAGATTCTGAGGTTCTACCATGAGGGACTCAAATATTTTATAAAATATCTCAGTTTGGAACTTCATTGCTATCCTAACCCATAAAATGGAAATTCTGGTTACATTATTTCAGAACTACCATGTTTTGACAAGTGCTATTCTGGGAGAAATAGCTCAGAAAACAGAAGAAAAGAGCAGAAGCCATGAAAGGAGAATAACATAGCAGAACAGGAGTAAAGGACAAAATGGGATATGATGGAACTACAGCTTACATCCAGAATGCAGATTTCATTTACTAACCTATTTACGAGCTTCAGACCAACAACCTTGTGTTTAGTTAACCAATACATTAACTAAATGCTTGGGCAAATAAAACTCAAAACAATGATGCTTTGCAGCTTTACAGATCTAAGATTCTAATTTGTTTTCTGAATTATGTAAGCAAAAACCAGCATAGCATTAGGGATGTCCCTGAAGCAGAAAGGCTGCAAGTCAGCTGCTGGCAGCCAGTGAAGTACAATGTCACAGCTGCCTGGCCCTTCCTGCAGAATTCTAGGGCTAAATTCCAAACAAGACCAACAAAATGTACACAGCAAGATTTGAGCCCTGAAAGTAGGGGGAAGAAAATCAGAATAATGGAATGCCTGATTAGTTTATTTATAACTTTAAAGTCCTGTTCAACATTATCGCAAGAGAACCAGAGAAAAGGATTAACAAAATTTAGGTTACCACAGAATTATGTGGAACAAGATTATGTATAAAACTGACAACACTGAAATGGAAAAACTAAGAATAAATTTGTGATTCAACAGCCATTACGCACAGCAGAGCTGTGATTTTGTATTTCTGTAAATGACCTCCAAATTTTAGAATCTTATTTTAATTTACTGAGAGGTACACAGGTTATTTTAAAATATTTATAAAGTATCTCACCTTACTTTCCTACCAATGCCCTTTACTGATGTTACAGTGCATTAACATATAGCTCAGTTGTCACAACACTGTTTGCTACTGCTGTGATAATTTTAGATAAGGAATTTTAGAATATGCTTTTCAACAACAGAGCCTGAATTGGATTAGCAGTAATACAGTGCCAAAAAGGGAAGTTCTGCTTCCATTTCCAGTATTAATCCATTCATCCTACCTATCTATTCCTAATAGATTCATTTCATTTTCACAGTAAGGTCACTCATTCACTTTAACAGCAAAATCCTGTTAATATTTCAAAAATAAACAACAAGAAAATCCCTGTGCACTCTGACCTTGTTAGAGAGCTGACTCAGCTGAATGAGTATTACAGCACCAAAGCCAACAGAGGGAAGAAGGCAAGAGTATGAAAATGATGCTGTTCATTTTGCCCAACTGGATTGTGAACCCATATTTTTGCCTACTGTCAGGGAAAATGATTTTACAGCATATATGCTTATAGTACTTAAGACTTTTCATTAAGATTTCACATCATTCCACATAAAATTACAGGGTTCTTTTTCTGCAGCTAACAATCCACCCCAAGAATTTTGCCAAAGAAATAATGTGGGGTACAGAACATCTTTCTTCTAATAAGAAAATAACTTTAAATACATTCAAACTTCTACTGTTTTCAATGACTTTTTCAGTTTTCTTTCCAGTATATTACACTACCCCTCACTGGCAGATTAAGTCAATTTTCAAATTAGACACACTGCATTTTTCTAAAGCATCAGGACTTTTTTTTTTAAGAAAACAACATGATTCACCTGGCTAGTGTATTAATGTAGTCAGTTTAATTTAACTCAGATGCTACGATCTTCATCAAGCAACATACAGGATTGCCAGTGATAAACTACTTCCGCAATTATTATTTTATATTATCTCTTCTGTAAAAATGAATTTACGACTGCAATGTCTATAATTAGAATGTTCCTAAGGTCTTTCATTTGGGTTTTCCTATTCCGTATTGAAGAAACTGTTCCTTTTTATTCTTTGCTTGACATACCTGCTATTCAGCTCCTCCTGTTCAGATCAAGATTTCACTGTCATAAAGTGCTTTTTTCTGAAGTCTCAGGAACTGATCTTGGTGCTCCATGCTCTTATTTCAACAAGTATTTTTCAATGGAATAGTTATCATTAAAGTACACTGAAACATAAGCAACATGTTTACTAATATGTGACCAGCATCCAGACAGACCCTGGTCTACCATAGCATATTATGCTTATACAGGGGCTCAGCATCAAAATGCAAAATTTCTAGAACAACTAATTGACATCTGTGGTAAAGGTTTCTGTTTTGGGGAGACATCAGTCTCAATGATGAAAAAATTTAGCCCTGGCATAGACACCTATACTGTAAAATCTGCATTAAGGAGCCACAGGTAGGCAATGTTTCATAAGTCTTTTCATCTTGTTCAGATCTGTTTTTCACAGAAAGTGACAGATAAATTACCCTCATCAATACTAGAGCCACAGAACGGCAATACCAGGGAAAGAGACTGAGCAAACATGCCCTGTGAAACAGCCACCTGAAGTTATGTCTATCCTTGGAACTGCAAAAAACTTAGAATACATTTCTGATTCAACAGTCTTTAGAGAAAGCATAGCTGTGATTTTCAATTTGTCGTGGATATTCAAATTTTAGAATCTGACTACAATTTACTGAGCTACATGTCATTCCTGTATACTTAAGAAGAATCTTGCCTTGGTCTTTTGGGTGCATTTGTATTAACAGCAACTGCTTTCTCAGTAGGAACAAGTCAGCTGGAATAACTTCAGCTTTATGCAGATTAAGATCTTACATGCAGTTACTCTGGCTCAGATTTTGAACTCCAACTCCCAGGTTTGTTGACACATATAGGTGTACCAGTCAAAAATGTAAGTAGTTCAAGCTCTTTCTCTTGCCTGCTTAATTAATTTTAAAAGAGAAAAAGCCATCTGTAACAGGTTAGAAGGAAGAATGAATTAGTTTACATGTCTTTTGGTTTCTCCTTTAACGGGTACAGTTCCTTCATTACACATCAGAAAAATATAAAGCTTTACCATGAAAGGATAGAACATATATTCCCGTAACATCCAGCCCCCTTCTCAAGAACAAAATCTGACACAGTATCTATGAAAAAAGCTGAAGTATTTTCTTATCTGTTCCCCAAACGTTACAGAAAGTCTGTCTGAAGGAAAACCTCTCTGATTCAAGCTCTTACTTGACACTGATTTTTTTTCCTCCCTCACTGTCGCTTTTTATACCCTTAAGTTGTTCTGCAGGCAAACCTTCTGTTTAGCCTTTCCCACTATATGAAGAAACATACAGATGGACAAATGACAAGCTCTTTTTTTTTCCCCAACATGTTTCCCAAAATAAGGATGTTGCTTTAGTCAGAGAAGAAAAAGCAAATAAAACAAAAAATCAAACCAAAGAAACAAACAAACGAAAAAAGGTGGGGGTTTAATTACTCTAATTTTGATCAGATGATAACTCGAGTTTCAACACCCTGTCCAATGGGTTTCTTTTTCCAGTTTTACTGATTTCAAAAGAGAAATACACAAAGAAAGTACGTTCAGATAAACTACATTTATCTTTTTTTAGTAAGAATGAGCAAATACCGTAATTTATTTACCCTGATTTAAATATAACAAAATCCAATACAGGAGAGGTCTGAAAATCTGATGCTATTGATCAAGGGTAAGGTCATCCAGAAGTCACTGAGGCTGATAGCTCATGGATGGGATCAAAGCTTCTCAGATAAGTTATCCAAGCATATCTTCTACTAAGTTTTCTCAGCTCAAAGAACCTGAAAACTCTGAAGTGACAGATCAGCTCCAGACAGAGCTAAAGCTCCGAGGCCTTAAAAACTCTTGATTCTGGAGCTACAGTGCATATGTGCACCCAGAAACATTGCTTTGGTTCTCAAGTAATTGACCAGGTAAGGTTTTGTAAACTTCCCTGAGGGCTGATAACAGTGTCTAAACCACTACATTTACACAGCACATTCTGGTCTCGGGAACACAAATAATAAAAATTAACAGAAGCTGGCCATATGCTTCTTGTGAGAACCTCGTATTTCCAGCATTAGAAAAAAACCTGGGGAGTATCCCAAGAAGTGTCGGCATATGAAAATTTTTTTTTAAAGTATTTTTTAAAAAAATACCTTGAAAATCATTAAAGATGGAAGAAGACATTAGACACAGTATGCAGATACTTTATAGTTGTGCTTACATACTAAAAAGGCATCTTTTTAAGCACTTCCAATAACAGATTTCTTTTTGGTCCACCCAATTCAGAAAGAGGTATTTGAAATACGATAATCCTAAAATGGATCACTTAGAAAATGTGATTTCAACTTAAGAAAGAGAGCAGCAGTAACAAGAGACAATCCAGCTGGATTGGTTGTTTCAAATACGGTAAGACAGTCTCCAGCATTATATTATATATGAGTATTTGACTTCAACATGCCAACATTGTGCTGCTTTGAAAGGACATGGGAACACACTCCAAACTTTGAGCAGCTGAAGGCCACGAAGAGAAAGCGACCTTTGGACAGCTTCCCCAACGGGAGCTCCCTGCGAGCCAGCTCCGGGGGCAGCTCCCGGCAGAGCGAGGCTTTTGGACAGGAGCTGAAAGCAAGCGCAGGGCACGGACCCCGAGCGGCAGCGCCGCCGCCTTCCCCTCCCCGGCCCTCAGCGAGACAGCTCCGACCGACCCCGCTCCTGTCCCGCCCTGCGGAGCCAAGCGCCGAAGCCCCGCGGGTTCCCCGCCGCAACAGGGGCACCAGCCGCGGGCGGGGGGCGACGTGGGACTCCTGCAAGAGGCGTGAGGGACGAGGGAGAGGGGAGGGAGGGACAAGGCAGGGCGCCGCACGGGGGGGGGGGGGACCCCGGCCCCTCCGACAGCGGCTGCGAGGGGGGAGCAAGCGCCGTCCCTTCCTCTGCCGGTCTCTGCCAGCCCCGCGGAGCCCGTGCCCGGTGCCCGGTGCCAGGTGCCGGCAGCAGCCCCCGGGCGGGCAGCCCCGTTACTCACCGCGGGACGCAGGGGCGCTGCGGGCGGGGGCGGCGCTGCCCGCGGGGGGCCGGGCGGGTCTCACCGCGCCGGGGGCCGGGCGCCAGCCGCGCGTGCGCCAGCCGGGGCGCATGCGCGGGGAGGGGGCGGAGGGCGGGGCTCGCGCGGGGACGGGGCGGGTCCGTTATCCCGGTGGGGGAGCGCGTGAGGCCCCGGAGCTTCCCTGTTGGAAAGGGGGGACGTGCGCGGGAGCTGGAAGCCCCGAGGCCCGAGCCACCCTGCCAAATTGCTTCTTTTTTTCGTGATTTTTGTTTGGTTATTTTTTTCTTTGTTTGTTTGGGGGCATTGTGGTTTTTTTCTTTGTTTTGTTCTGTTTGTTTTTTGTTTTTTTACCCAGAAGGCCTAAAAATCTTTCAGTTCTTTAAAAGCCTTCGCTGCTTTGGTGGTTGCTTTCCATCCGGAGGGCGGCTTGCTGAATGGTAATCACAAAATCACAGAAATCACAGAATCAGTTAGGTTGGAAAAGACTCCTCTGAGATGATCCTCTCTATCCTAGGACCCAACATCGCCGTGTCAGCTACACCTGGCGCTGAGTGCCACATCTAACATGCATTTCCTGAGGCACCTCCAGGGGCACCACCTCCCTGGGCAGTCCCTTCTGATAATCACCCTTACTGTGAAAAAAAGTCCTACTAATGTCCCTACTAAACCTCCACTGGAGGCTGTGTCCTCTTGTCCTGTCGCTGGTTACTTGGAGAAGAGGCTGATCTCTGTCTGGATACAAGCTCCTTTAAAGCAGTTGTAGAGAGCAATAAAGTCTCCCCAGAGCCTCCCCCAGGCTAAACAGCCCCAGCTCCATCAGCTACTCCTCACAGGACATGCGGTCCAGGCCCTTCACCAGTGCAAGTATCTGTATGTATGTATGGCCAGATTTCACGAACGCAGATTTGGGCAGGGCTCTCCCCACGTGGCTGTGCCCTTCCAGCCTGCGCAGGGGATTTTTTAGGTGAGGCACAACGTGCACAGAACTGGCCCCACCGTTTCAGTCCTGAGGTCCATCTGCCACGGCCGAGCGAGCTTGGACAGTGAGAGTAAAGTCCTCGGGACTGTCACAGCACCCGGTGCTAACCAGGGCTGACCCTGCTGAGCATCCAAGATGTGACGGGATGGGATGGCAGGGAGGCTTGAACTGCCAGGGCACGGTCCCACTGAGACTCGAACTCACAATCTTGGGATTTGGAGTCCGGAGTGCTCTCATTACACCATGGGACTGCCCCACCAGTGCAAGTAATGGCTGGATAAAGCCTGTGGCTTGAATCTGTGGACAATGCTTCGTGAATAGAGTGGTATCTCTGCACCCTACGGGCGATATTTTACATTAGGGTAGGGTGTTCAATATGGTGATGCGTTGAGAAAGTCAGTGTAGTGTAGTTGCCCATCCTTAAACCCTGCTAACCATATGGGAATAAATCAGGGGAAAAATAAGCAGATAGAAGTGTAATACGTACTCCTGTTATACAATCACTTTATAGTTACATATAATTGCACTAATGTAAAAATGGTTTCACTGATTCTTCATACATTAACATTTCATGTGGGCTTTCTTCTTTTCTAAACAGTGAAAATGGGTCATGAATAGTTGCCATTATGACATTAGTAACCAAATCAATGAAAAAATATATTGTCACTGTATACTGTAACATCAGAGGTCTGTCAAGAAGAACATTTGTGTATGAACACTGCAGATTGATTCAAGATATTGCACCACATAAACAGCACAGTCTTTCAATAGAATGAAAACATTTCTTCCTTCTGCCACAAAAAAAAAAAAAACAAAAAAAACTATAATGACTTGGATCCCTGTGGTGTAGTTTGCCTGATTTTGTTTGTAAGCTGTGGCAGAAAGTATAGAGACCAGAATTGTGGTTTCATTGAAATCAATAACAAAACTCTTACTGATTTCAACAGAGACAGTATTTCACCTTGAATATGAATGAATAGACTGCAATGAGTGTCTCATACCGTAGATATAAACAAGTAAATTCAATAGCTCGCATGGTTCTCCTTGAGTTCTTAGGAAAAACTGAAAGAATTATTGCATGATATTTTCTTTATGTTGTCGGAGTGCTCCAGTGGGAAAAATATTTGCAGTAATTCCAATTTCTAATATTATTTCTTCCATGTATCTGAATAATTTCATTAACAGTGAGTTGTAAGTGATTCAGCAATGTCATGATTTAATAATAAAAAAGATGGTATAGGAAGAGAATGGAGGTCAAAATATCAGAACTTGATATCCATATAAATTCCTCACAGTCTTAACAATTTTGTCTTTGCTGTTTTCTTCCTTTTGTTGTCTTCTTCCCTGCTTTTGTCTTTTTTTTTTTCTTGCTCCTTTTTTTTCTTCTTTCTTGCTTTGCTTCTCTCTTTCAAAACAAAAGGTAGTATAAGGGTGCTCTTCACTTTTATTTTAGGGAGGACTTAACTTTAATTTTCACTTTCTCTACTATATAGAAGTACTTCTGGAACTCATGAAGTTTGTTTGAAAATATAGTAATCAGAAAGTTTAAGAGTGTAAAAAGTAAATCTGACGCTTCACTTGATCATGTTCTATTACGAGTACATGTTTACAGGCTAAAAGTATACTAGTGTTAGGAAGTAACCAGAAAAAAAAATAATAAACGTTTTGGTTTAATCTGGATATCTATACTCATACTTTGTACAAGTTTCAAAAGATAACTTTGAAACAGTAAAGATTGGATGTACAGATTATTTAGAGCAATGAAAGCTTTGATTATGAAGACCAATAATACACAACCAGAGACAAGGACAACTGTAGATCTGCAAACTGCGAATATAAACAAGCTTTTTTTAAAGCTCATACTCATTTTCTGTCATGAAACTAATCCCTGGGTTTATTGAATGGTTTCCTAAATTGTGTGTATGTCATGGTTTAAGCCCAGCCAGCAACTCAGTCCCGCATGGCCACTCGCCCCCTCCCCCTAGTGATATGGGGGAGGGAATCAGAAGAGTAAAAGTGAAAAAACTCGTGCCTTGTGATAAATACAGTTTGACAAGTAAAGCAAAAGGCATGCATGCAAGTGAAGCAAAACAAGGAATTAATTCACCACCTCCCATCAGTAGGCAGGTGATCAGCCATCCCCAGAAAAGCAGGACTCCCTCATGTGTAATGGTGACTTGGGGAGATGGGAAGACAAACACCATTGTTCTAGAGGTCCACCCTTCCTTCTTCTTTCCCCAGCTTTATATGCTGAGCATGATACCCTGTGGTACTGGATACCCCTTTGGTCAGTTACTCCAGCTGTGTCCCCTCCCAGCTCCCTGTGCAACCCCAGTCACTCCACTGGTGGGAAGGGGTGAGAAGCAGAAAAGGCCTTGACTCCGTGTAAGCACTGCTCAGCAGTAATGAAATGCAATTATCTACAGTTTCCAGCACAAATCCAAAACATAGCCAATGTATTTTTCTTCTGTGAAGAAAGTTAATTCTATCCCAGTCAAAACCAGCACAGTGTATTGAGATTTGTTCCAGCATTTCACATATGAAACTGTTCTATACATACAGAAGTTATGTCAGAGTATATTGTAATTTTGAAATTTAGGAAACCAGTGTTTCACCTTAGAAAACAGCAGCATTTTGCATAATTTTAAATTTGTATTGTCAGATTAAAAAAAAAACCAAAAAACAACCAAACAATTCAACAAGGCAAACTAGAAAAAATGTAATTATAGCCACTGATAATGTACTATAGTCATGGCAGAAAGTTCCATTTTGGTTTGTGAAGGCAATGTATGCAAAATAGAAATCTTCTTCACTTATGGAGAGATATAATCTAATGTAGCTAATAATTTTACAAGGCCAAAATGTTGTACACTTTGTTAATAGAAGAGCACCTACCAAGCTTATTGAACTGTGTATCATTGGATATATTGGATTCGTGTAAAGGTGATTCATTGGGCAATGAGTACAGAAAATACCCTGCACATCACTTACATTAGGATATATTGGGATGTGTTTTTTCTTTCTTTCATTTCATACTAAGTTTTAAGATCTTTTCTGGAAAGGTATAGCCAGATAAAACATAACTCTTTCTAATACTCTTATGTTAGAAATCAAGTTAGATAACATCTTAGGGGATGAGGGGAAACAATTTTTTCTCTCTGCCCATAAAGCAAATGGTACAGAAATAATTTATGTATTGTTTTCAAGACTTTCTGTGGAGTACTTATCTATCTACATATGTATTTTATTTGGATTCTCATCTCCTTCAGAAATTAGAAGGCTCATTTGTGCTTCCTCTCAGATTAAGTGAACTATGATAGGACGATGATGTTTTCTTCTTCTGGCATAAAACAAAGCTCAGCCCTTGTTTCTTTTTTTTTTTTTTTAATTTTTTTTTTAATTGTTATTTTTTTATTTTCCCAGGAATTGTGCTGAAGAAACAGTTCTTAAAGGGAAGAAGAATGTTCAGACCACAGGGTGATATATGCTTTAAAATTTCTGAGTTAGGTTATAATGGTAAAAAAATAGGTGCCAAAGCAAAAGGAAGTTTAAAAAAAATGGGAAACAGAGCCTGTGGCTACTCTTTAAACACATATCCATTTGTATTCAGAATATTTCAATACCACTTAAGCATCCTTATAGTTGGGTTACTATTAAGAAAGGAAATAAATTACCTGAATTTTATTTCACACTTCTAGGAGTAATCAAGTATTTCAGTCACTAGTCATTCTTCCAGAAGAAATAAGTAGTCATCGACATGCAAGACAATTTAAAGGTAAAATGCAAGCACACGTGCATAGATTTCCCTTACTGTATGTTCAAACAGGCTATACTCTTGTACATTCAAGAAGCCACATTTTATAGTGCAAATTAAGTTTCTCAAGATACAGCCACCTAGGGATTTTGTGTTGTGGTCAAAAAAGTTCTTCTAGTCTTTTAAGGGACCCAGTGAAGGCTGAAATTGTATAACCCACTGCAGAGTTAAACAAACTACCACCAGTGTTCAAAACTGTGAGGTTCAAAGGGACCAGGTACTTACTTTCATTAATGGCATGACTTTTTTTATTTGGTGGAACATCAGAATGAAGATATACACATATCAAACAATATGCTATGTTTGCACTTCCAACTTTTTGCTAGCTCTGATTTTAGGAATACATGAATCACTAATAAATTTCACATGGAAACTGACACATAAAGGTGACTAAATTTTCATTTTGGCCTTTTGTCTTATTTCCCAGTAAACAGGTTTAAATGTGTTCATGTATGTGCTGGTTTAGAGGTAAACCAACAGGAGAAATGAACCCAGCTCAGGAGAGATTATAAGTCAGAGTTACGATTTAATAAAAATATTACAATAAATACAATGACATAAAGAGAAATTGGCTTTAACCCAAAAAACACAGTAGTATAACCCAGCCCCCCATGGGCATGATCAGAATGGTGTTCCTTATCCTCTGTGCTGAGCCCCACGTGGTTCCCCTGAGTCCAAAGTAAAAGGAAAGAAAAAATCTGTTGGTACAGATGACGATCACAGTCCTGTTGAGGTTCTGGTCTTCCTCTGGATCCAAAGAGTGGTCCCAGAGGTCTTTAAACCCCAAGATTATATACCCTCAGGTCCAGGTGGGAACGTCCACTACCTCCTCCAGGTCAGGGATTTCCACAATGGATGATCCAACTCTGTGAATCATGGGGTATTTTGGAATTGTTGCTGGCCCATTAGCAGACACACCCCCTCAGGCTGGGTGGGAAGGTGCTAATGACTTCCTGGAGGGGAGTTATCACAGCTCCTATCTCACAGGCTTCTTTAACCCCAGCTTACAGCCAGAGAGGTCAGGTGTGCCCTGGGCAGCTGCTGCAAATGGTCCATTGTTAATAGTTCATGGGAAGTGAATAGAGGGTGTAAAATACATAGCTTTGGTCACACCCACACAGTGGTAAACTGGTCCCACCTGCTGAACTAGGACAATGTATTAAGCATAAATGTTGGCTCAAGGTAAGCCAAAGAGACACAGTACCTTAAACCACCAAAAAATATTGAATGATGTGATAATGGTGGAGCTGTGATGACAAAAAACTAAAAAGCAGTGTATATTCTGCCTATTCAGGCTGGATTGTTAAAGGTGCTAGGATTGAAGGAGTCATAGAGGAATGAGAGGAAATATGTGGAATTATTCTATGGAATGAGAACTTCCAATACTGGAAGCACTGTGAAGCTCAAATTTTCCTCATAAAGAAAAGAAAAAAAGATGTGTTTGTGTTAAAGTATTTCTGCCTTTCATTCCAGTTACTTTTAGCTCATAAACTAGAAGTGCTTAACCATTTTTATTACTGTGTTCTATAAAACAACATTTTTTCCCATCTGTATGTCTGTGTGGATGTAATTGAGATGCATAAAACCTTAGGTGCACACTACAGGCCTTTTTCTTCCAGCAGTGCTCTACACAAACTGCACTTGGAGATCTATTCTACCTGCAAAATTATTTTCCTGTATTGGGAGGCTCATATTGGAACACCATTAGAATTTGGAGTAGCAAAGGAAGATCATGGAGACCAGAAATTATTAATAAAGTGCATCAGTTAAAAAAAAAAAAAAAAAAAAATCTGTTTGTACTGTATAGCCAAGCATTAGTACCTGGAAAGTTGCCAAGTGAGTGCAGTAATTTCCATAATTATGAAGTTAGAATTGTCTGCATCATGAAGGCATCTGACTAATTTGAAAATCATATTGTTTTATGGGATGAGAGAAGGATGAACTCCATGCAGTTAGTTAGTTGCCTTAGCACTGTAGGCAAAGTTGTCATCTGATTTATCATAAAGAGAAGAGGAACCTTCACTGAGGTAGCAAATTATCAAGCATTGCAGCTTTCAGCATTACAATCACTAAGAACTTTTGACATTAGATTATTGACTGAGCACGAATCTCCATTGGTTAGTGCCTCTTTAATAATGAAAATAAGAATTTATTTCCTGTAGCACCTAGTTGGATGAATGTGCTTCTCAGAATAGATGAAAAGTGATACTGCCTGTCCTGAGGGCTTAGGAACTTCTCAAGAATAATTCAATGTGGTGTTAGAAGTGAGACGCAATCACAGGCATTGATGGCTTTATTCTCTACAACTGTCATTTCCATATTGATATTACCAATAATGGAATAAGACACCAGTTTTAGTTGGTTAACTTCTTGCAAGATCTGCAAAATAAATGGGTCTGAATGTGGATCTTAGTGGCACTGCAGGTTAGCGCAGAAGAAAATATATGTAGAATATTGGAAAATATAGACAATTGCATAGATGAGTGTGGAAGCTGGTAACAAAATGCCAAATGGGAGCACAGATTTTGCATTTTTGTTGTTCTACTAAAACAAATGCACTAGTCAGGTATATAGCTGTTTCTTGCTTACTCTCAGGAAACAATATTGTCAAGAGATGACATGCTGGTTGGTGCTCACTTGGAAATATTTAGATTGCTTGATTTTTCTCTAGTGTCCTTCATTGGAAAAGGACAACTTCCTCTACTATCTGTAATGAAATATCCAGACTGTTCACTTTTAACAGTTATTGTATGACTCACTTTCTGCTCACATTTTTAAAATCAGCCTATGTGAGCCAGGAAGTTAATCACAATACACTTCACAACATAGAGGATGACTTAAAAATCATACTGATTTTCTATTGTAAAGTTAGTTAGTTCTGCTTGATGATACAGTATTATGCTGAAGGCAATATGGATGCTGATTGGCAACTCTGCTGCAGGACTGAATTCCTTCCAGGAAGTCACTGTAGATAAAATGATCATGTCTTAGAAAATAAACTTATCTGTTGATTAAAAATAGTTTGGTACATTTCATAATTTTTGCAATTTCCATGCAAATAAATAGCAGATCATTAGAAATCATGCTTTCTGTTTTGCTAAGGTAGAAACCACTATAAAAGGCATTTTTTCTACAGGAGTCAGCAGAGGGTCAGTTATGCTATGAAAAGCTAACACAACTGTAAAAGTGTTCAATTAAGTGGCTCAGCTTTAGGCACATTTCAGTCTCTACTCTTACTTCAAGGGCATTGTTTTACATGAGCTTGTAGTGTGAGATTTGCGTAGGTGATTAATCCTGCTACCTTTAAAGGTGTCTCAGGGAGTAGAATGCTTGTGAAAAAGAGCTATAAATGGACTTTTAAGTGGATTTTTTCTTTTATGATCCAGGGGTGTTTTACCATATGCTTTAAAAAACCCTAAAAACAAAGACTCATTTAACTAGCACAAAAATTACTGAATCAAAGATGATAATTTATAATCTATCTTGCAACATGGTATAATGAAAAGCAGAAACAATACGGCACAAAGAGGGAGATAAAAGGAACAATTTAATGCTAGCACTGGTAGATTTCAGTTGGTAATTTCTGAAAATTAACCTTGAAATTTTGATGGCCTTGTAGACTTCTGTTGTGTTAATTTGTGAGTAAAAGCAGCAGATGCTTGGAATCAATTGTTTGCCTCAGCCTCACGTGAAAAATGGATGAGGAAAAGAAAGGCAAATGATAGTTCACTGCATTTGCTTTCCTTAGTGTGGTTTGAGATGTCCTATTTTCCAGTTGATACATAAAAAAGATAATAACAAAATATGCAAAATTTTATGTATGAAACATGATGTACTGTATACATAGTGATTCTTTGTATGCCTATCGGAATCAGAAGTCCAACACATTCTGACCATCTTCTTTTATGAGGAGTTATTAATGTACTGGTAACTAAGTTACGTAACAGTACATTAGAAAATAGCACAAAGAAAAAAGCCCTTCTGTTTCTTAACCTATAATTCATTATTTATCAGAGAAGCCTGATGGACTCTAAGCACTAAAATTTTAAAGAATAGGAATGATATTTTTTTTTCTGTACATACAAACTATGTAGAATAAGTAGAGTTTAATCCTTGATTATAGCCTGTGCAGGCTATTGAAATTAAAATAGTGTGTTGTAAAAACATGTTTTTTCTGTCAGTATCTCCTTTCATTACTCCTGATTTTAGTCTGAGGCAGAAAATATTTCTTTGAAATCCTGAGTCACTCAGTTTCTAAAAAATGTTTTAGATAATTTCTGTACTAGCTTAATTTACCTCCACCACAGCTATAAAAAAAATATCACCAAAAGATTTTTAAAATATATTATTATCATGCAACCTTGTGATGTCTTTTTTTTCAGTACATTTAATTCTGAGGCATGGCTGTTTTACCAGAAGGAGGCAGTGAGAATCTGGTCTGATGGACTGAAATGTTATAATTATGGTTTCACTGCCTAGTGAGTTCACTGAAGGTTCAAGGTTTGGATTTAGTTACCTAAACAAAGACACTCAGTGCCATCTAAGATGCACTAAATTTTTATAAAATCCCCATATGTTTGGAGCTGGCAGTTTCAACACTACTACAGACTTTTGCCCTTCACTACAGCTTTTAGGGGAGATCTCTTGAGTGACATAAAAAATCACCAGATGAGTATGTTTCTACAACCAAATTCCACATGCGCTACCTTCCCAGTGTTTTCTACATGAAACTCCAGAGTTTCAGTTTCTCCTTTAAGAGTGAAGTATATGCAATCCTGCAATCCAGGATCACTTTCTGGATAAGCCAAGGTTAACGATGTATTGCGTCATGTTTCTTTCTGAACTCAAAGTTCACCAGGTGCTTTGAACACTTCAGCATCTCAGCTCCTGCCTGCTGACATTGCACCTGTGGCATTGAATGAAAGTTCAAATTTCAATGGGTCAATGCAAAATTATTTTCTGAATCTAAATTTATAGTTAAAATAGAGCATAATTTTCAGATCTGTTTCTATAAATTTATGTGTCCTCTTGTAGTTCTTGATAAATTACTTTCATATTTAATTGTCAAAAAATTGTGCTCTGTGTTCATTAGTGGTTACAGTGCATTATATCCTAGTCTGCTCCTTTGAAGATCCCCTTATTTTTGAAATTTATATTTTTGTGGAAGTGAAGACACTATGTCACTCTTTGTTCTTTCATTTGATAGGTTAAATTCATACCTCTAGAAGAGATGTCTCACATGGCTTTGATCATTCCGATGAATCATCCCAAAATCTTATCTGCTTATGTCTAGTGTGAACTCTAGGCATAAAAACTAGATACATTATGTTAACTGAACACATGTTTTTACAGTGGCATTTCCTTCTAGGGAAAAGACTTACATCATATAAGGGTATATTTACAGGTATATTTGATCGTGGAAGTAATAAATAGGACTACAAGAGGTTATCTTGTCCTTGGATACATTTCTTGCACCACAAAGACAGTAACTGTATCGTTCTTAAAGGACAGTTGTAAAAAATTTCCCTTAACAGATTGCATAGCCTTCCTAAGCAACCTGTTCTTGTGCTTCACTCTCATCACTCTTCAAGATATTTTCAGGATTTCTAATTTAAATCTCCTTTTCTGGAATTTTAGTTCATTGCTATTTATTTTGTCTTCAGACTACACAAAGATGGATGAATTTTCTTCCTTAACACCCGCTCTTAAATTCTTAAAAAACTTATCATGTATACTGTAGGTCAAGATATATATATCCATATATGCCAATAATCATTTTATTTTCCTCTTTTAGACTGTCTCAAATTATTCCATATTCTTCCTAAGCCATGGTCCTTCAAAATAAGAAAAAAAAAGCCAGCAGATGCTTTAAGAGAACTGAGATGACTAAAAAATGTATTCTGAATGTTTTTAATGCACCACTCTTGCATATAAATCCCAGAAATACATTTTTTTCACATGAAAATTGTATTGTTAACCTCTGTTCAGAGACTGTGATCCAGTGTAGTATTAAATAATTTTCTACTGTACTGGTGGTTCTCCAGTCTAGTCTTGCATTCTTCTTTACCAGACTATTAAATTTCCTTTTCTTTTTGTTATCTAACATGAAACTATAATTACTACCACTTTTATGGTGGTCAGACTGGAAAATATTTTTTTTTCATTAGAATGCTAATAGTACTGAGAGTTTCTTTTAAGGTGAAAACTGTAGGTTAACATACATATTTTTTCTAGACCACTCAACTTTCATCCTTCCATGTGAAAGGCAAATCTAGCATTTGTCACTCTTGCTCTGCATCAGGACTATGCTCCATATTATTTCTGTCTGTAGTGCTGAGGACTATGATATCCTTAGTAATTTATTTCCTACTTTAATGAGGAAGGAGGAAGCAATTCCCTTCCCTTATTTTCCATTAAGGAGGGGTGTATTTTTCTGTTCCACTTGTTGCTCTGAATTTGGTAATCCTCATTCAGTGAGTAGTCCCACAGAGGCTTCTTGATCTTGGAGGTCTAATATGTGGTACATACAATCACATAGAGGAATATCCAAAATGATCAGGAAAGAACTGGAACAAAAATACAATAAATTACATTGTCAGTCCTTAAGAAGTAAGTAAAAAAATACATAAAATTAGACCATTCAAATAGTCTCTTTTCCATGCTGAAAAATACTTTCTCTGAAAGTAGAGAGATTCAACTCTTATGGTCTTTTTGGATATGGTTATCATGGTTTGTTTTACCCAGCAGGACCATAAATCATTTTTAGTGTATAGAAAATCTACCTCAAATAACTTGTAAAAAGAAAGAATTAATGTATCATGTTGCTCTTTTCTGTCATGCTAATAAATGAATGAAAAATAAATGAACATTTTGTTGTTATTTGTAAAATAGTGTCCCAAACTGGGAGTAGTTTCATACAATATGTCTAGCACCATGGAATCTGCACATCTTTTGCACAAATGATTAAGAGGAGTAGCTTATATATGTTTGTATTGCGTTTGCGTGTCTCTTCCTGTCCCTAATGTTAGAAAATGTTTTTTCTTTTAAATTGCAAATTTGTTTTAGGCATGCAGACTTAAAAGTAATTCAGGTTAAAGCTTTGAGGTGGATCTGCCTTTTTTTCCTGAGATTATGTACATAAGACAGGGGCAGAGGATTCAATGGTTAAATAATAGTTTGCCAAACTAGAAAAAAAATGACCTGAAAAAACCCACCTAACTGTTAGGCTTACAAATGAAAGATGAGCTTACAAATAAATCTTTGCATGCTACATACTGCTTGGCAAAGCAAATGCTTACCTTCCAGCTTTCTGCTGGTAAAGTGACTTTTACCTGTTCTGTGTGTTGCAACATACTCTTGACAGTCTGCTTTCGAACTGTTGGATAAATTTCTAATGTGACTTGGCAATGACTGCATCCTCCCAGCATTAATAGTATCACTTTTTTTTCACTTGTGGTGTAGGTTGTTTATGTTTTGAATATCTATATTATTGAATATTTTTTGATACCTCTGTTGCTTTTCTTTGAATTCAAGATGATGCTTGCAAATGGACATAATCACAAGCAGCACAACAGTTATCCTCTTTGGTTTAGCAGCAACTTTTAAAATGAAAATAAAACATTTACAGTACAATGGAAAATTCAAGTAAATAAATAAACAAATAAACAATAAAAACCCTCAAATAAAGCATTATTATTTGGGAAGCTCTCACTTCTCTTATTGTCACCAAGGCAGAATTTTAGAAAGTAGTCATTGTGCCTATGTTCAGAATAAGAGATGATGTTGGGGAAGGTTGGCATTGCGAGAGGCTTTGCGTGTCCTCGCCAGCCACCCCGATGCGACCCTGGGTTTGGGCTTCTGGTTGCACGTGCATATTCTCATAGAGATAGAGCCGTGCACCAAGTAATAGCAGCAGGAACGTTCAACTTTATTGGGGAATTAGTGGATTAATATAACTTCTTGGGGTGAACATGTGGACAACAACAACTGCTGATAGGGTAAGAGGCTCTGGCCAAGAGGTGGCAGGCTGCTCTGATTGGTGGGAGGGGCTGTGTGCAGGAGGCAGTCAACATGGTGCTGGCGCCACCGGGGCTGTGTTTTTCCTGGCTCTGAGGTTGTTTACCCACGTTCAGGCTGCCTCAAGGTTGCTATGACCTTGGCTAGCCTGCCAGCCCCTGGATTGTGGGTTGTGCATTCGAGGCTCAGGCCAAACCTCCCCCTACAAGATGAGGTTGGGATCTGCTAGGGGAGAGAAAGACTTGGACATAGGTGCAAAGATGGGCGGATATGGACGGCAGTTTGCAAAGTCTGATTGAAGCAGACTGGAGCTGAGAACTTGCAGGAGGGTAAAGAAGTGGGTTGTGTGAATTCTCAGCTGAAATACTGCTCTTCTGAGGAAAAAAGGATGGTGTTTATTGGGTAAATGAACTTCAAGTCTGCGAAAGACTGCAGCTGTGGGATAACAGTGCTTAGACCCACAAGGCCAGCTAAAATCAGACAAAACATGGAAATAATTGATTTAGGAGAATCAGTGGTGAGAAACAGCATAAAAATAATAAATATTAAGACTCAAATGAAGGTGAAACTAAACAATGTATTCAGGGATGAGAGTCTATTAGCTAGGATTTCTGATGCAAAATAATACAGAAACAGAAAAAAAAAGTTATAGCAAGACAAGAGGAAAATGGGAACTGAACTCTTCTCTCTTCTTTATCTCCAAAGAAGTGTATCTTTAATTAATAAACAGTTGTAACTGTCTTCAGTTATTATCTGTATTGCCTGGTTACTACTGCCTTTTCTAATGAATAGCAACCTAACCCATTACAACTTCTCCAAATACACGTAAACCCGTGATACAGCATAAAAGTGGATAATAAAGGGAATAATGAATGAGTCATATAAGCAAGGAATGTGCATGTTTTCTCAGTGGAATGGTTAGATTTCTCTAACGTAACATTTTCTCTGACATCTTGAAAGATGAAAAGTACTGCATAACATTGTCTCTAATTTCCTGCAAGATAAAGCTGAACACCTCTGTTGAAATTGTAACTGTAATTTGCTAAGAAAGGTATCATTCAAATCTACAATGACCGTTATTTCACAAGATATTTCATAAGACTTAAGTAAAATCCAATAGTTTCAGAAAGCCATAGTTCCCTGAGAAGCTTCAAATTTCCAACAGCAGAAAATCTGTTTTATAGCAGAATTTCATGATGACTTTCTAGGCCATTGACTTAAGAAAGATCTTACATTTTTCTTTAGTTTCATATAATGGATGTTGATATAGAGTAGAAACAAATAAGGTATTCTATAACTTTTTTTTTTTTACTTTTTGAATCACATAATGATTATAGTATGAAATAACTAGAATAACTAGTTAATTCTTCCTGTTTTAGATACGATAGTAAGTGTTTATCACTGTAAAAACTATCATCCAGTATTTCATTAAACTTGTGAATAGCATTTTTCATGTCCTGCTCGTTTCCAATTTTTTTTCTTACAATGAAAATTTGTGTGGCAGGTGGCATATTTTGCCTTGTTATTAGTGTTGCAGCTGTGCTGCTGTTTAGTGCACATGTCATTTTGTACGAATTTGGGAGAAAATAAGGTCAGAAGAAAGAGGTTGTATTTCTGCCAAGTTTTACAATTATTTTAGCTGCTGGGGAAAATTATAGTTTGGACATTTGAATTTTGAGATTTGGAACAACACATATGACCTCCATCTGGAGAGACAGGAAACATCAGAAGAGTTTGAGGAGACATCATCTCCTCAAGGCCTGTGAAATGATTTGATATTCTTTCCTTTTTTCTGATACTAGGACAGAGAAAAAGTCTTTTTCAGCCCATATTCTCTTTTTGCCAGTGACCAGTTAAGTACATTAATTGATCAAATCAATGCTGAGTCCCTAGAAAATGCTGCTTGCTTCCAGCAGTCAGCTGTGTACCAGAGACTGTATTCATAGCTTTTCCACCATGAATTTGTTGATTTACCTTTCAAATTCTTTTCTACCTTTTCTTTTATATCATTGACTTATGCAAGTTTGTATGGTATTGTGGTTCTACACTTCAACTGCATGCTGGACATGTTGGATGAAAATTAAATTATTTGTTTGTTTGTTTTTTTGTTTATTTTCTAAGAGAGCCCCCACCTTGTTGCCTGAACATTCACAGATTTTTAACATCTTGCATTGTGACAAAAAGAAAAGTTGGTATTTCTTTTTTATGTGATTCATGATTTTATAGTAATTTATCATATTTCCCACCAAGAGTCTGTCATCCAGTATGACAGTTGTTACCAATTCAATTCTTGTAAAGAAGCTATTTTTTTTTCCTGTGTTCCTCCCTGTCACCTATTTACTTTATATATTTTTATTAAAACTTTTCTGAGATGGGGAGATCAGGACCCACACACAGTATTTGTCCTAGGTACTCACTGTGAGTTTACATCATGACATGATACTTGTTTTTTGTTTTGTTCTCTGTTTTCGCACATGCTAATTGACTAACTGATCTCTCTTGAGCAATAAGTTAACTTTTTCTGTAAGACTACCTCTGCTGCCTCTTTCCTTAGGAATAAATAGCTTGTTGATTTTGGTGGGTTTGGTTTTTTTCTTAATTCCCTTTTCAGTTTTCTTTTGTTTTATTATGAAACTATTGAAATAGGTTTTCATCGGTTACATTAATCCCCAGTCAGCTATTGTCATAGACAGTTCTTTTTAGTCAACTTTTCTATACACCTACTCTTTAAAGACTATATTGATATGTTGATATTCACTTACCATCATCTTCTAAATCAGTGCATTAGAAAAGTTTCTATAATATCCATATTTTTCCCTTTTAATCAATTGTTTAAAATATTTTTTAATAAATTGAAATGATATAATTACTTTTTAAAAGTTTAAGTATTTCTAGAGTGCATTTCTTTAACTTTTTGTTTGACCATATTGAGTTTGACTATATTATGACCTTTGAGTGTTGCATCCTTTACCAAATCTTATGCAAAAATGGAGGCTAATATCTCTTCTGGTGTGTTCCCTCATTAATCATTTCAAGGACTTGTTGATATGAAACATAAATGTCACCTCCAATGGGCATAACTGTTATGGAGTCTACATATGCCAGCTAAATTCATTAATGTTGTTTATTCTTGTTGTTACCTTGCTGGGTCTTTAGGCAACACTATAACCCTAAATATTTTCCTTTATCTGTATTGCTATGGGTTTCAGTACCTTAAGTTTCTGTGTTCCTTGTTGATATGGATGATTAGTAGTTAATATGATTTAATGTATAGCTCATTGTTCTGCTGGTTTAACCTGTAATCTGTCCCTCTATAAATACTCTGTCCTCTCATTCCTTATCACTTTCTAATAAGTATTTGACATTCATAATAAATATGAATTAAAAACAGTTCTATAATATCTTAAAATGTCTAAATGATAAAACAAATTCATAACATACAACATTCAAAGCCTCTGAAAGTTCCTAGGATAAAGCACTGACTTCAAACTTTCAGGCAGGCCTGGAAAAATTTCCTTTCAAATCTCTTGTAGATCTGTCTTGAGTAGGAGAGTCATACTTTGTCCTTTTAAAGGATAACTTACTCTAATTTGTATTCCAATAATATGTCAGCATTAAAGTTTCATAGCACTTTTGCTGTGCTTGCTTTCAGAAAAAGATGCTGGTGACTCAGCCTATACATTTGATCTATACATAAACCAAAATCCTTTAGGGTGGAAGCTACACCTTCTCTAGGCAATGATGTTTAATAATCTTCCCTTGCAGTAAGATCATATTGAAACATTAGGCATTTTGCTGTTTAAGACATCATTTCTGTACCCAGCTCAGATAATGGAGTTTCTTGATTGCCATAATATTCTTAGGGCTGTACACTGTCACTAGGCAGAGAAGTCTCTAAAGTAACTTAGTCTGGAATAAAATCAGTAGTTTCATCATCTGAATGAAGTTATTTAAATAATAATACTTGGACTGCGACAAAGAAGATTGAGTTGACAAAACAGTAAGATGGATACTTTTGTTTCTTGTCCATTAAGTCAAAGCTTTCTTGCCCAAGGCCATTAATCTATTTCTACATTTCATTCTGTTCTTATGGATTTAGCATAAGTTAAATTCTTTCACCATTTAATGGCCAGACTTACACTATCAGTACAGGTATCAACATCAGCAAATTAATTTTTGTTATATGCTTGCTTCTGCAGTCTTTTATTAATATTATAAAATATTGGAAATGTTCTTTTGAAATCTCTATGTACAGTCTATTTAGGACTGGTCATGATTTTTTTTTTCCTCAGATGTTTTACTATTTTTCTGTCTATCAACAAAATATTTTATTATTGCTTTGATTAGTAATTAGAAATTGGTGCCTGCAAGATGGCAGACATCATCAGAAGGACTAAGGCCTCTGCTATACCTTTTGAAGCAAAATGCAGGTCTTTGTGTCCCTTATATATGTTTTTCAAGCTCTAGAAATCAGTACATGGTTTTTAGCACAAATTATAAATTAAATGATCCACATTTCCTTGGAAAATTATTGCTGTCATGCTTTGCAGTAGACATGCACTTACTTCAAATTATGCTTCATTAATAAACGTGGAAGACTGAATTTTAAAAGCAATGGCATTCCTTAAAGCTTTTAAAGGGTAATATGTCAGTTGCTAATGTACTGGCTATAATTTAAATGCTTAGAGAGGACAAAACAGCAGTCTTAATACAAATTACCATTGCAAATGAGAACAATGAAGTGTACATAGATGCATTACAATGGATTTGAAGCAAAAAAAAGTTCAAACATTTTATTTTTGGCAGTTAAACTCTTTTTCATAAGATTTTTGTGTTTAACTGAACTCATGGTTCCAATACACATAAAACTGAATAATTCCATTCAACAATGTATAAAAACAGGTGTTTCACTACACTTGTTGCAATTTAGGAGAGATGTTGTAAGTTTAGTGAAAAAAATCAAGAGATAATGATGTGCTATTGAACGTCATTGATAGAAGTTAAAGGAATAATTGGTTTCACTTGATCCAAATGTGAAATACTAGGATTCACATTTTAAAGGGAAATGGAGGGGGGAAAAAAAGACTATGGTTTATGAGCTTAACATGATAGGGGTTGAAATGAAATCTTCATGTTTGGGTAGGTAAACCTTGATTTGTAGATTTGCATTTTAGTGATTGAGGGAGATGTGATTCTTGGTGGAGACTGACATTCTATGCCTGCAAACCACAGTAAAAGTTAAAGATGGTTTCTTTCCTACTGTCTTAGTTTGAGGGGAAAAAACCAAGATGTTCACTCACAAGAGGGGGAGGGGGCTTCCTCCTCAAATAATCACGCCACTCTT
>JAWWEV010000115.1:76975763-76990335 GCA_035583235.1 Hafferia zeledoni
AGCTAATAACTTTTAATTAATACAGTTAAGACTAGAAATCTTTGTATTTCTGTCTCCCTCCTCCCTTTCATGTGACAGTCACTGCTGAACCTCCTTTTCTCCAGGATAACTACTCCAACTCCCTCAGCCATTCCTTATAGGACATACTCTCTGGGCATTTCATCATCTTTGCTGTCTTGCTCTGTACTCTCTCCAGCACCTAAATGTCTTTCTTGTAGTGAGTGGCAAAGAACTGGACACAGCACTCAAGGTGTGGCCTCAGCAGTGCTGAGTCCAGGAGGACAACCACTTTCCTGGTTCTGCTGACCACGCTACTTTTGGTGCAGGCCAGGATGCTGTTGCCCTTTCTTGGTCATCTGGGCATGCAGCTGGCTCATGTTCAACAGGCTGTCAACCAACACCCCCAGATCCTTTTCTGCTGTTCGTATCTTTCTATATTTGAATGCTGTAGGGAAATTATTAAATAAATTATTGAGTCCAAACAAACTTGATTTCCTTGGTTGTGGAATATTAACTTGTATTCAGTAAGAAGGCAAGTCTGTTGCTGAATTCATCATTAACTGTGAATTGCTCATCTATTCTAGTCTGCCGTTCTTGCTGAAAGAGCTGTCCTTTTGCTACAGTAAGAGTATACAGTATAAGAGAATAATCCATAGATTAAGGAAGTAGTCTGCATTAGTTATCCAAGCATACTTGCTTTGTCATTCTTGTTTTCCCCCCCCATCTCACTGTTTTTTTCTTGCTATAGGCTTTTAGCACATTCCCTTTATTTACACCACAGTTTGACTCCAGTCACCTTGTTCTCTACAGCTGTGTGGTTGCCCCAACTAAACAGTCCCCAATTCCTGTTGTCAAGCAATCCTGATTGTCCTATTTCTCCCTCCTATGTTTCATTATCTTAGTCTTTAATGACTTTGGAGTGCAAGTTTTCCCTTCATAAATAGGAAACAATATCAATTTTCATAAAAATGATATGTAGGGATTTAGTTTTGTTTATTGTCATCAACCTAGATAACCTATCGTTAATGAATTCTTTCGTGAAAAAATATCTGATGCCTAAAATTCTGTAGCTTAACTTTCTTATGCTATATTTCACAGTCCAAACACTCCATGAAATAAAACCCATCTTCTGATATTATTAAATATCTTCATATTACACTTGGTTACCCTTTTTATTTGGGAGCAGTATGCTTCTTCTGTCTATATCTGCCCTTTTGCATCTCTTAGCTAGATTATTTTTTTCTAAAGGTCTAAAGTTTAAGTTAATGGACCTTAAAAAACGTTGCCTTTCAAGTAATAAAAAAAATTATAAGTATTGTCATAATTGCTGAGCTATCATTGCCAGCAAGGAAGCATACACATGGATAGATTAGAATGAATGCATTAAACAGGAGTAAACTATAAAAATTGTAAAAATAAGTAAGAGTAAATAATCTTACCATCCTGGGATGCAGTTAAAACATTTGTTTAGCTAGAAAATTCTAGGTTTCTTTGCAAACTGTTAAAAAGAGTATTATGTGCAATATATATCTTGGGTAGGCTAGACCCCAGGGTGCCTGAACACATCAGTGCTTCCTGTCATGTTCTGCTGCCTTATTAAGATTTATGTTATGTAAGGTCTGTCATGCCTGGTCTTGCTACTGAAGTCATGATCGAGCTTCAGTAATACCACTATTATTCGTCTAAGTATAAAAATTTATTTCTAAGTCCCAAGTGTTCGGTTTGAAGTCCATGTAATATTTTTTTGTGTGTAGTTAATCGTGGTGTTTATATCTCAGAACAGGAGTGTTGCTAACTAAATCAGTTCTTGGTTGACAACTTCAGAAAACAAAATATTTTCCAGAAGATTCAAGACTGGAGAATTAAAATGACTCATACTAAAGAAATCTCAATTGTTCAATGAAGTA
Source organism: Hafferia zeledoni (assembly GCA_035583235.1). Lineage (NCBI taxonomy): Eukaryota > Metazoa > Chordata > Aves > Passeriformes > Thamnophilidae > Hafferia > Hafferia zeledoni. The sequence goes on from JAWWEV010000115.1 coordinate 76,977,671, forward strand.
AGACATAATGAATTTGAATAGGTGTTCAGCATTTGTTATTGGATAGTGTCCCTGGCTGGAAATGTGTTTGTCTTGTTTCTGTGGCTGTTACAGATCCTGGGGTTAGCAAATTTATTAGTTTCAAACTACCATTAAGGCAAAGCGGAAAAGTAATTTAAGCCTGTGATAAAAAAAAATAGAAGTGCTACGTAAGGACCATAGGAAAACCTGGGAAGACACATTTCCAGAGAGGTGTCAATTGCTCACAGTTTTGTTAACCTTTGCCAGCAACACAAACCAAGAACACAGAAACAGTTACGAAAAATGGCAGAATTCAGGAAGGTGAGAAAACCCATTTGTTTGGAATTCATAGAGGTGGTGTCTCCTTTGTTTGTTGATGACTAGAATAATTTGAGTACCTACATTAAATTTTAAATTAATTTCTAAAATTATACCCAAAAATCATGGTCTAATCTATCTCTGTACAGTTACTATGTGAAAAATATCTGTGCCTTAATTTTAACTTGAAGCTCTGGCTTAATTTGCATGTTTTGTTCATTTGCATGATTCTCCAGTTAAAAGCAGTGGTAAAACAATATACCTACTGATATATTTTTAATCTCTTTCATGAATGCCATTAATAAAATAAAATGTGAATCATAGAAATGGCAGGTTTATAATGTAATTTTTTTATAGATTCAATTCCTTTTTAGCAGAGGTGGAGGTAGTAGCAAACCTGACTGATTTGCTCAAATTCCAGTCTGTCACAATCAGCCCATTTTTAGAGCGCTAAGAATGTTGGTGTTGCCTAAATACTAACATGATCTAATAATTTTGTAGTACTCTAAATGCTTGCCCAAATCTATAGAACATTTTCTAGGACAGCATACATTTTTCTTCACGATCTTACAAATCTTACATGTCACTGCCATATAGTTGCCATTTATATAACTTTTTTTTTTTTTTTTTTTTTTTTTTTTTTTTTTTTTTAAGAAGTCTGTACATCTTTGTTTCTACTTCCATTAGTGATTCTGCCAGGAAGACAGTCATTCTTCCACTAGGAAGGTATGATTAGGTATTGATGTTTGTTTATGAAGCATATTCTTTTTTTCACTAGATGCTGAAGAGAATGTGTAAGCATTGGATAAGTTTAAATGTAAACAGCACTAAACTGCTGAATAGTACTTTGGGTTTGAAAATTAGGATTCTGAATTATCATAGGAAAAGTGTGTCTGCTATATTACAACAGCCACCTTTAAGACTTTTGTTGTGAAAAAAAAAATACATCAGTGTTATCTCCATGTTAGTGAAGTTATCAATAAATTATGCAGATATTGTGATCATTTCTTACTGGAATTTGTGAAGCTCTGAGCATTAAGAATGTTGAGCTAGTGTTTCCCATTCTTGAACTAGGAATTCACTGTACTAATTGGATGATGAAAGGGAGTTTTGAGAAGGCACTTCCAGTTCTCTCTAGTAAAACAAAGTGGGTCCTTGTTGTGTCAGCCTGGATGCTCCTGAGCATGCAGTCTGCTATGGATGATCCCTAAGTGTCTCTCTAAAGAACACTGGAGAAAAAATAAATCTATAATCAAATCTGAATGGACTCAATTCAAGCCATTCTTCGTACTGTGTTTTTTATGTGCAAGTATTGTGACGTAAGCCTAGCTTATAAGAAACAATAAGTGTAAAAGCTTTTGTGGAATTTAGGCTACATGAATTTGATCCAAGATGTTTACCTTAGTGTGGTATGCTCTTGTCGCAACTGCAGTCTTAGCCAAAAAAAAAAAAAAAAAAGGTACTACATGACTGTCCATCACAACCCTCATCTTACCCTGTGGACCCAGGACTTGTTTAAGCTTCTCTATGCATTTCAAGAAAACATTCACCTTAAAGAGCTTAACAATCAAAGATTATGGCAAGTATGTGACTTGCTGTTGAGTTTCATAAGGTTTAAATGTAATTCCCATAACTTCCTGGTACACTGTATAGACTTTTCAATTATAAGGTGATAAGTCCAGTTTCCAGACTCTTAGCTCCATACTCAGTGGACTAGCTATGTTAACATGTCTTGATGTGTACAATAGAAATCAAAATACCAATATGCAAGATTCAAAACTTAAATGCCATTTCATTCTGAGAATTACTCAGAATGATAAAATTTCCTTATTAGAAATGACATGAATACTTAGGGTAATAGTCTGTGTCTAAAAACAGTTACAGAAGAGAATTTACTTCAAATTTTATTTAACAAGTGTTAGCTGATAACTGCCTGCATTCAGAAATCGGTACTTTAGTAGTGATATTTTTTTGGTGCACTATGATATAAAGAGTTTGGGTGTTCTGAATGTCTCCATGCAGGTGATGTGACTGTTTATTAATAAAAAACAATTACTCAGTTGAATAACTTGTCTCAACATGCCACAGAGGCACAATCTGGGAACATAATAAAATTGCATGTGGTGAGAACCAGCATATTTTTTCTATTAAGTATCTGAGGTGCAACAGAGGGAACATTTTATTCTGAATTTACATTCCCTAAATAGTTTTACAGTTCCTGAGTATCTCATATGTTCCAGGAGAAGATGCATCCTGAAGAGAGAATGGCATTTTCCCAGAGTGAAATGGGAATAAGCTTTATTCAATCAAATGAATAGTCTAAACATGGAAGTAAAATTGCTTATTTCTGCCATAGCTCTTCAGCCAAGTGCTAAGCTGGGCTTGACTTGGTAACTCTGTTCTAAGTTATGTAAAGGTGTGTATAGACCTTTTAATCTTCATTATCAGAGCAAGTAAAGTAATGAGCAAGCTTTTTCTTTTTGTTTGACTGGTATAGACAGGTGCTGGTTGCCACTTGTAGGTACCATGATATAGACACATTCAAAAAAGTATCCTAAAAGCAAAATTCAGGGGCTTCAGCCCATGCATTAATAATTCGGAAGCTTTGTCCACTGCATAGTAGTCAATCAAGAAGACAAGTGTCAGAATTTACACATCTAAAGCAGGCATTCTAAATTTCCTAATGTAAATTTATGGTATTATAAAGTGATAATGACATTTAGGAGTAGCTGGGGTTTTTTTTTGCTTTTTTTTTTTGTACTTTGCCCCATGTAAAAGTATTACATAGCTGAAACTTTCTTAGTTGTGAGATACTACACTGTAAAGATTTAAACCTCATTTTGACTAATGCAGGTGACCAGAGCTAGATCACAAATTCCAGTCTCTTAATGTGCTCTTTATTGTTTCATTACTTGTATAGCTCTACTTTCTCTAATTATTTGGTTTATAGAACTTCAGGAAAAAAACCCAACTAAATACTGAAATCAGATTATGATCAATCAAAAATCATCACAATGAAAATTGGAGGGTAAGAAAGAAAGGTGGAGGCAAAGATAGTATATTAGATTACTTACAGCAAGAACAAAAAGAACTGATTTGTCTGCCCTTGTACTCCTTTTTCTGAATAATTAAAGCAGTAAAGTATAACAGTCAAAATGTTATATAGACTCTCAGAATTAAAGTGGCTAAAAAGAAAATCTTGGCATAATCAATATAAGTGAACTATTAAGCTGAGAAGGGTCTTTCAAGGTCAGTGTGTTTATTAATGTAAAGTACTTCCATATGTTAGCTCTCAGTTTTGTATCAATTAAATTTATTTCACTTGGCATTATTTTCCAAGGACCAGATATCAGATATAGCTTAAACTCACAAATCTTTAATTAATTATAATTTAAAAAGCTAGATTTCAAAGTTCTGACATCATCTGGGAACCTGGTGATTTTAACTGATATTATTTTGCTTTACCCCACTGATGCTTCCAAGACTTATCTTCTACTTTTCCTAGATCAGTGTAAAATAAGCATAAAATCAGGTATAGGTGCACTGCAGAAGGGCTTCTTATTTCCAGGAGTAATACATTACTAAAATTTTAAAAGTTGTATTTTTCTGTAATAGGCTACATCATGTGTTAAATTAAGTGTGAAAAAAATGTTGCAGGATATATAATTAGAATTTAATTGCTTCAATGCACACCTGTCTAAAAATGTATTTGTCTTTAGAGATGTGTGTGGATATACCTAGTGTAATAATCTTTTCTTTCCTCATAATTAGATACCCTGCAGCTTAAACTACAGTACATTTCATATTAACCTTTCCTAAGTTAGAAGGTAATATGGACATGCATGATGGAAGCCTATTTCTACCAGTTTAGATGAGGTCTATTGCTTTTGCTGAACACTGAAAATAACTGCGACTTTGCCTTGATACTAAAATTGAAAAATGCATGTGGAACACAGGATAAGGACCTTCTCAGGTAGAAGGGTGCAGTTGGGTTTTGAATGACACAAGAACACCTCTGTGTTAAAGAGCAAATAAAACATTTTGAAGTGATGCCGTTCAGAGCGTTCTAAAAGACCAAATATCAGACAAAACAAAGGACCAAATATCAGACAAAACACTCAGTAAAGGACTGAGTGTTGCTCTAAAGCAAAGTAGCAAAACAGATGAGGTAACACTGCATGCTTACAATTAAAACTCAAAGTGTATATCTCTCCAATTAAGTCAGTAGCAAGGGTTTGGGACTGTATACCATTTGTCACCATTGATTCCAATTGTAAAGAATGGTGTGTAATCAATGAACAATTAAGAGAAGAAGACCTTGAAAGTAACTTATTGTAGTAAATCAGATATTGAAATGGGCCAGGCACATTGCCATTAAACCACTTACAGCAGTGATAACATGCTGCAAGTAACAACAGTTGTTGCTCTTTTAACCTGGACTGTAGTGCAAATAGCTCTAGGTTTAACTTAAATTCCTGAAAGAAGAAGCAACATCTGTCTGTAAATCCTGGTCTGGAGTTTGCTGGTTTGTTCCCTATAACCAGCTACTATAACTTCCATCTTTATTATTAGTAACTTAGAAAAGACAAATCAGGTCCTTAAGGGTCATATAAAGTTAAAGTTAATAAAAGCAGAAAAGTTGTCACTGCAGGGAATGGCAAAGGTGAATTTAAGGACAGCAGTAGCAGAAAGTTCAAATATATTAATTTGCCCTTAGGTGCTATAATTAATTTTTATTCCAGGACTGAGGAAAGGAAATACAGGTCAAATGAACTTCTGGCAAGTGTCATGTGTGCAAACATGATTTGCATAATAATTTAAGGTTTTATGGTCAAACACAATATCTCTTTGAAAGCTGTCTTGTCACTTCGAAGAGTTTTTGTCATGCTGCCTGTATGCAATCTTGTTCAATTAATACATTCCTTTTTTTTTTTTTAATTGCTTCACTAACACCTAATTAATCTTGTTCCTGATTTTTTTTTTTTTTTTGTTGATGGGATTTGAACCTTCCAAGTCAGGACCTATTTCATCTTGACTGTGTAAATGTTTCCCCAGGAAAAATACATACATGTGGAAAATATAAATATATGTATTTATAAACATAGATTGGATTTACTGTCTTGTCATTATAACTATCCAAATTAATTTAGGAAGACATTCTGCAAAGTATTATTGTATGACTAGTGATTAACTAATGATTGGAAAAACACTGTGCTGTGTGTATGCCTGGACACATATCTTTCATGTTTCTGTGTTTCTATATTGTTTTTTATGTTGCCGCACTATGTGGCCTTTAAATCAAGTTCCTGTGTATAACAATACCTGCCCTAGTTGTTACATTCAAAATCTTTCCATGGACAAAAAAGAGGACATACCTTATGTGTGAAACAAGGAATTTATTGTTCATTTCTTTAAAGTCCTAACAGTCTTTACTGAAACAAAACAAAGTTGTCATTACTCCAGAAATTATACTAAGAATTAAAACCCAAATTAGTATTAGATGCCATTTGTAATATGGTTAAAACTGTTATACCAAACCTTCAATGAATGCGCCTTTTTTTTTTTTTTTTTTTTTTTTGCCAGGTGTTTTGGTCATTCTTTTGTTGCATCTCTAGTCCTAAAGGAGTTGGAGTGGGGTTGCAGTGTGTTGTCAGAATCCTGAATTCTTAACACGGAGGAGTTTGAAGCTGGTGATGAAGTTGTTTCCTCCTCTTAGAAGGATTATACAAGTTTTCTTGTCATTCTATTGTAAACATGGGCTATTCTAATATTTTCTAACATGATTGACATCTTGCTTTGTTTTCACTGGTCTGCAGCTACATTTTATATCTCAATTTACAATACATAGTATGTTTTCGGTAGGTGAGATAGCTCTTTCTTTTTGGACATCATTTATTACTCCTACAGCAGTTTTTGCCCACCTCTGAAGTCTACATTTCATTGACAGATGACCTGATTAGAGTCCTGGAGACTCCAGTGTTACTCTTTGCCATTGTTTTTCAGATCATCTTTTTACATGTAACAGAAGATATTACCCTTTCTTAGAATTCTCAGACCATCAAGCTACAAAGACAGTAAAATTTTGTCTTAAGAAAAATTCTAAGTACCAACATAGTTTACCACTCACAGTTTATATGCTTATCCAACTGAAAGAAAAATTAATTTTTCTAATTTTATATGTATATATATATATGTTTTAATGACATATGCCATTTAATGATGTATACTAAGATTAATTCTCCCCCCCTCTCCTCCCCCTTCCCCCCCCCCCCGAAATTAACTATATGTTATTTGAAAAATATATTTTTTTTGTCACACATGGTTGAAAGGATGTGTTTGGGGTTTTTTTTGTTTTTTTTGTTTTTTTGTTTTTATGGTAAATTACTTTTTAGACTGATGAAAGATTTTACTACATAGTCAAATTAAAAAATCACTGGGAATTTGAAAAAAAAAAAGAAAAAACCCACCAGATTTTTTTTAATAGCCCACTACTGAAACTACCTATGTATGTTTAGATAGAAGTATTTTTACAGGTCTGACAATGAAATTGCATACAGAAAATCAACTTGAAATATGTCATGGACAAATCAAGTCCTCCCTGCTTCAGATACATTGCTATTCGGTTTGTTATTTTCCCTGGCAGATTAATTGTGTTTGGATACCCTTAAACAGGGTCATAATGCTGGAGGAAAAAAGTATGTGTGGTTTCTATGTAAGGTATTCTTTAATCGGAAAATGAGAATTATATGTGTTGACAGATTTGTGCACATTCTGTCTTGCAGCATGTGGCGGTACTGATAAGAACTTGTAATAGACTGTCTAAAGACTTCATATCTTTGCAATTGCAGTGCTAAGTGTCTGACATCCCATGGTCATTTTGATCTTCAGTAGGAAAATAGTGAAATACAACATTGGAGCTTGAAAGATGGAATTCATTGCACTCAGTGGCTTTTCCTGAACAAGACTGATGGGGGGTGAAAAAACCCCATGACAGTCAGTCAGTTCAGTTACTTTTTCCAGTGTCTTCTGTTGTGCCAAAATAAAATGTCTTGATTTAAGTAGAAAGAATTGATTTATCCATCAAGTAAAATTATTTATGATAATGTTTTTTAGATATTTTTGGTTTAAGGACTACGATTTTCCTGGTGTATCTGGTGCTCTCAGAAGATAATTACACTAATAGTATAACTTTGTCTTGCATAGCGATTTGTGTGCATGCACCAATGTTGCTTACTGTTCCTCCTCTAAGGAGGACATTCAGAAGCAACTCTATTTAAAATGTAGGCCAAGAAATTTCAGGCTTGATTCAGAAATTTATGGACTCATCAACAGTGTTAAACTTCAAACGTTTATCTCTTATATTGTATTACTACGCAATCATGCCAAATGTTGTAAGTAAGGGACTGTCAACAGTTTTAGTTTAAATGCTGATTTTTTGAAGTTATGACTTATCCACTGGAGGGGGCAGGGTGGGACAAATTGTGGAGGTTGAATGATCTGCCACATTGGAAACTCTGGACCTCTTAGAGAGATGCAACTGCTCAGAAGATATGGAATCAATTCATGCAGCTTGGGTGGCTTTTGCCTGGAAACACAAGAAGGAGAAGGACTGAGTGGGAGTTATAGATCAAGTGGATGTCCATAATTTTGTCCTTGATACAGTGAAATATGGGCCCTTACCTACAAAGTCTTCAGAATCTATAGAAACAGATTTACTTGTTTTTGTGAATGTACCAAATTTTTGTAATTTCTTGCTTTGTCTGTCATGTTCAGATCTTGTAATGAAAGGTTCTGTGTTTTAGGATTGAGTGAAGGCAAGCAGGGGTGCTACAGGTGTCTGTACTTCAGAAAATGCTCTCATTCTCCACAGCACGAGAAAAAAATTGGGCATGTTCCTATAAGCTAGGGAATATACTCCAACGAACATGAAGAAAAGCTGTGATTACTTTTTTGGTGACATTAAAAAGGGTAGAGCATATGAGGAAAGAAAATTTTGATAGAATATAAAGGTGGCAATTTGGAGGACATATGGTTTATCAGTTTATTTTTTTCAGTGTAGAAATGTCTCAACTTACTTGAAATAACTCATTTCAAATATATCTACCTTGACTGGTAGTCTGGACATGAGGATACTACTTAATATGGAAGCTGTCAGGATGTCTTTTGTAAGAATACATTTTTAATTTAATACAGTAAGTGAGACAATGCTGTTTTAAGGGTTCATTTTGGCTTGTTTACAGGAACTGGTAGTAAATAAGGAGAAACACATTTATACTGTGTGTTTGATATACATAGTCATACTATCTATTGCCACTTTATTTATCTATATCCTTTTATGCATTTAGTTTATGTGACACAATTATTTTGAAATTATATTATGCACAATATCTTTTAATATTTTGGGAGGTAGTAAAACCACACTTGCAAAGAAAAATCTAATAACTTTTGTATATTTGTTGCAAGGTACTGATATGCCAAGGACTACACAAAAAGATAGCCAAACTGCAGGAAACAGAACTTTTTAAAGATGATAATCAAAAAGTAACATTTTCAATAGCGACAAATTCAAATATGCCTAAGCATGATCATTCATATACTGAATAGGGAGCTTTGAAACTTTATTGTGTAGAGTGTCCTTCTCAGACAGGTACACCTTGCAGTGGTTGCTTGAGGCAGTTTCATCTCACTAACATGTTGCTTAGAAAAGGGTCACCAACAGCACACTTATTTTATAGATGGTTTATTCATATCTAATGCAGAAGTAACACAAATTTGTATAAAGTGCACACTTCATTGTCATTAATTGTATTTCCATTTCAAGATCCAGCTAAGTAGCCTGAAACCACCCTTAAGCCCAAGTGATTCTTTTCTGTTGGTACTTCAATACTCAGATGCAGACAGAAAAGTTAATTTGCAGATTTGGGACAATTTTCTTGCATTGGCTACATCTGCCATCCTGTGTGCCACAGCAGATCAGTCAGCTGAATCCTTCCTATACAGTTCTCAGCACTGAAAGGTGAGACTGATACTGCAAGGGTTCACCAAAGAGAACAAAGCTGTGTCTTTCTCTCTAAGACAGTATGGACAGAATGAGCCTGGGTAGGCAGTCAGGTCAGGGAACATGCCACAGGTTACTCAGCTTATTCACAGGCTTCACTGCTTCAAAGGACAGTTGTAGAGTGAGCATCTGCCTTGGAGTGCCACAGCAATAGTAAGTTTTCAAGTGGAGGGAGCACCTTTCACATTGATACCAAAAAGTCTATGACAGATTTCATAACCTTTCGGCTTGTGTATTTCTGTTTCATGGACTGTTTCAGGCAGTAAGTAGTGCCAATGCTCCATGTGTCTTTCCAGCTATGATAAAAGGGCAGAAGCAGTGACAAGTATAGCCAGCACAGAGAAGCAGAATTATTAATTCAGCTTTCTTTCTTCTGACACAGATTTGTTGTCCCATAATCTTAGAGCAGAGCAAGGGCCTGTACCAATTCCAGCTGTGGGAAATATTAAATAGAACAGGTGTCTTTCTGAGGCCATTGATTCACAAAGAAAGAAATGGAAAGTAAGGAGTGAATTATCAGAAGATTGTTTTACTGGAGGTCTGATGTTGCGGCCTGCTTAAGGGGAGAGACCACACCGATGCGATGTCCAGGCAAATCTCTCTTTATTCCAATTACAACAACGTATATGTGACCTCTCATCTGACCCCGCCTAGGGGCCAAGACCTTGACCCTATTGGCTCAGGGCTGCATTTTGTACATATAAGGTAATGTCCTGAGACCCCTTACAGGGGGTGGTACCTGTGGGTGGTTGTTTTGCAGGTAAACTTCCCAGGAGCCTCCAGGCTCATCCAGGAACTGGACTCCCACAGTCTGATATAGCAGAGAAAGCAGATAGCTGTATGTGTCTACATACAGGGACTGTACTATTCCTGAATGTACCTAATAGCACAAGGGAATTCAGCAAGTTAGGGATTATGTTAACATTCAATTATTACTTATCATCATGTCCTTTAATCTTTACTATTGTTGTTATGGTAGATGTGATGATGGAGAGTATTGGCCTGAAATTCATGGGGGAAAAGTCCCAAACAATAAAACCTTTTTCACTTTAAGATATGTCTTTTGTTTTGCACGAGAATAAATTGAATGGGCTGTTCACTGGAGTTTTAATAAAATCATAAACTTTCTGCTCCATATGTAAAATGAAATAGTTGATTTAGTTTATAATGATACAAACAGGAAAAGCTACTGTAAAATATATATGATTCTCTGATATATGAATTTAGTGCTGGGACAACGCACAGCATCTGATGCAGCTAGACAAAAGAGATAAGAGAATAATTAAAAAAGGTGCACTAATTTATTTAAAACTCAAGGGTCTGCTTTCCAGCATAAACAAATATATTCTGAAAAAGATCATCATGAAAGGTAACTGAAGTTACCAACTCATACAAGCTTCAGCCAAGGCAAAATATTCATGCCTCCTCCAATCTCCTTGCCTGCAGGAATATGCTTTGTGCCAGACATAGTTAATTTTGCACTAGAAATCCATGTGGGACTGCCAGCTGGAAGCAGGCAAAATGAAAACTATGCATGTAAGTGCCTCAAACTACTGGAAATACGATGCTTGGCATTTAGATGTCAAAAAAATTGCTACTTGTTTATTGTCAAATAAAATGCCCTCAGACGAAGAGCTCATCTATAATTGAAGTTTATTGTTAAAGCAAACTTCAGCAACTTCTCTTTCTGCCCTTTCCACTCATTTATATTGACCTGAGAGGGTCTGAAAGTGTGTTGCAACACCAGAGATTTCAAGCTTGTGTGTTTTCAAGGAGCTATGGATTATGGTTAGATACTTCATCTCATGGGATGAAGTTGAGATCAGCAAGTTCAGTAGTTTTCTACTATTTCCACATACACACACACACACACACACACACAAAAAAAAAAAAAAAAAAAAAAAGAGAAGTGTGTGTGTGGGCGGTGTTAAAGGCTATGACAGAATCTTGGAGTAATTCAGGTTGGAAGGACCTCTGAAGGTCATTTGGTCCAAGTCCTGCTGAGAGCACACGTGTATGTTGTTAGCCGAAATTATTTAAACAAAATGAGCTCAACATGGCTGAAGGGTAGGAGACTTTTTTTTCTCCTTACCTACCTGGAGTGGATCTGAAGTTTTGCAGATCAGCTACAGCTCTGATACATATAGAGAGGTCTAGATTTGGAGACTGAAACTGTGGATGCTTATCTGAATGAGTGTTCATGTGAGAAAAAAAAAAAAAAAAATCTTAGCTCCTGTGCATTTTTTTCCCCTGTACTTCTCTAATAGTGCACAGTCATGAAGTCATGAAAGTTTCTGATAAGTTAAAGTCTATTAGGTTCCTGTTTCCACTTTACATGTGGTGATGTATCACAGTGGAATCCAGAAGCATCTGCAAAAGTGCATTAAGTAACCCACCTAATCAGTTAGATCATCAGACAAGAAAGAGGCATATGATCTAGCTGATCATTCAGTGAAACTTATATTTGTTAAAGGGGCTATCACTGTCCTTCATAAGTAATTCCTCTGACCTTAAGGATTCTATTGGTAGGATCAGGCCCTTCTTTTCTAGCTTTTATTTTATGGTCTCATGTTCCATTTCAGCTCCTTACCTCACAGACATTCTTAATGCATTGTTTTAACATTCAGATTCAAGAGCTAGGACACTCAGTAACTCCCAGGACTGCTATAGAAATTTCAACCATAACTATGAAATGAATTTTTAAAGCTGCTCAGGGTTTAAAGGCTGTCTCCTAGACACTTTTGGCTCTTTGGCTGCTTTGTGTAGCCAAGCACTACTTTATGCACACAGCAACATGGCACAAGCATGGCTTTTTGTTACACGGCCATGTCCACCAGCTTTAGGGTGATAGAAAGAGATGAGAAAGGAGAAATGTTATATAAAACAAAGAGGAAAGGGCAAACTATCCAATTAGTATCTAAAGGAAGAATAATAATTTTAGCTGTTAAATGTGTCACTTCAGGCTTTTTAAAATACCTTGGTTTAAAGTAAAATACCTGTTTTAGAAGCCTTATATGGTTACCTAATTGGAATAAAAATAATTTTAGCAGATTTAACATCTAATTAATTTTTTTCAAGAAAAACAATTTGCGTATTTCTACTGTAACTTCTGAAATGTAATACTGCAATACATGAATTAATTTTTTCACTTACTTCTTGCAGAGTTTTATGATGTCAATGCAAAACAGCCTGCCTGGTCTAGCCTATTATATCTAGTGTCTTGGTTTGAGGGGAAAAACCAAGATGTTTACTCACAAGAGGAGGAGGGGGCTTCCTCCTCAATAATCAC
>JAWWEV010000115.1:76990435-77024498 GCA_035583235.1 Hafferia zeledoni
GGGGCAATCTGGCCCCACCCAGGTGATCAGGAGTCAACTACTCTCTTTGTTAACTACTGGCATGGACAGTTAATGGCCGGGGAGAGAATTTACATAATAATTCCAAACTACAACATCTAGCTAGACAATTTTAGTTGCTAATGGAACCTTAGCAAACAGAGAGCCCCTGGAAACTTCAGATAAAGCAAATATCAGTAAGAGAGGTTGAAAATAATTCTATAAAGGCATGATTTGTTAGTAATGGAGTTGGAGGAGTGGGGAAAATAGACAAGCTGTGGTCTAAAGGAAGCAGATGAAGCAAATGAAACTAATAAAGAAACAATGGAAATTAAGAAGCGGGGAGAGATAGAGATAGAGATAGATATTTTTTCTCAGCAAGACAAAGTACTTGGATGCAATTATGACAGTGATGAAATTTAGTATTTTTACTAGTGCATTACAAATATACTTGACTTTACTAGGATTATTGATTTTAAGTTAATGACTTCTCGTCTGTCATACAGATCTTATGAAGGTCATTCATAGTTTGAATGATAGCAAGGATTTTTCTGTATCAAGGATCTTGGAAACAATAGGAATAGAGAAGCAGCAGTGACTCAGTGAGGGCATTCTTAAGGGAAAAAAATAAAATCAAATAAAAATACCCACTAGAACAATTTTGAATATATATTCCTAAAATCCCTAGCATGACTACCTGGATAAATCATATGTTGTAAATGAAAATTCTCATTTTTGTACATTACTGGATATGTAAATATATTTCCTATAAATTTTATCCTACTCCACTTTCCTGGTAAATTTCTGAAAACTTTTACTTTCCATTGCAATAGGTCAGAGATTTACAATAGCTGAAAGATTTTTTTAACAGCTCTGCTAATGACACAGCCTCTGCAAAACCCTGTTACGTGTCTATTTTTAATCATATGACTATCCATCATCATTTTGTTTTGCTTTATTAGGGTCAGAGTTTGACATAATTCAACATCCTCACCATCTCAAAGGAGGATTTCCTGAGAGTGCAGAAGAGTGTTCACCTGTTTCTTTCCAGAAAATAAAACCTTTAGATGAATACCAAGGTAAGGCTAGTAAAAAGTGGAGTAAAAAGCAGTGGAAAACAGTCATCAGCCTTAATGTTTATATGGTCTAAAACTGAAAGCACAGAAGAGAGAGATCTTGGTCAGGCTTTTGGGTTGGGGAATACCTGTATCCAGAAATTTGATATCTAGCTTTAAACTCATTGTTAACAGAACAGGACAAAGTTTCCTTCTTCTTCCCCTTTCCTAACAGGCACAGGACCTATGAAGCACTTTCCTTTTTTCTTTCCACTGTGCCAATATTTAATTTCACAGCCCATGAAAGGTTACAACTCATTAAATACTATATAATTAGCATTCATAACGAAATGTCTTTTTTTTTACACTACCAATAAAATGAGTCAAACACAACTCCAAACTGTAGTTGAATTGGATGATATCTTATTTGTAACATATGAACTTACATATGTTTAAACTTTCATAAAAAATACACAAAATGTTAGATATTTTGTTGTTTTTGTTAATCTATATTGAATGCAATGAATCTGCTCAATGAATTCAAAATAGATTAATTTCATTCACTGAATTCAAATTTTCCTTGTTGCAGCTTCTCTGTCATGTCTCTTCTATTATCTTTTTATATGTCTTTCTATTTCCTAGTGATGAAGAACTATTATCCCTTAGAGTCTTTTTTTTGTGTAGTTGTTTTTTTCCCGAGGTTACCTCTCTTGGTTTCTTTTACATTTCTATTGAGCTGGTAATGTCAATATAGGAATTTTACTTGAAGTAATTTCTTAAATATTTTAGGGTTTTTTTCCACTTGCTAAGGTTTGTCTAAATCTGTCACAAGCCAAATCACTTAATGCTTCTTTTGTATTCTTCTTGATTCTCACTCAATTCCTGATTCAAATTCTTCAGTAGAAGTTACTCAGTTGTTTTGCTGTTGTGGAATATTGTGGTTGTTTGTATTTATAGTAACATTTCTGTAATGCCGTAACTCAAGGGTGTTGTTATTCTGTTCCCTAAACCTCAGTACTCAAGTAATGAGAATGATATTAGAACAGGACAGAGTCAGCCATTTGTTTGGTTTAGAAAGTTCATTCTGGAAGGGAAAAGATGTGACTTTCTATGTTTACTACTTTATAATAACATTCAAAAGTAACTATAGCTGTCTAGTGCTATGGATTGCTTTTTCATTAGAGGCAAGATATTTTTGGTGTGTGTACAGTGCAAACTTCAATACAGGAAGCTCTAGCTAGCTTGGCTAGTAGAACAGAAAGCAATTTAAATGATTTATTGTGATGGAGTTGTGTGGCACCACATAGTTTATTGTATATATGCATAGTTCACTGTGATCTAGAGCCCCTGACAGGCCAATGAGTGAAATTTATGCATCACTTGAGATCCTCAGATCTCTCATTTGCTGCCTAACTTAATAAAATATCTAAATTTCCTCAGAGTATTGGTACAGGTATTGAATAACTGTTCAAATGCTCATCAAGTCTGTCTAATTGTTGAAAGCATATCCATATGCCAATGTGCTTGCTGACCTCTCTGAGTACCATTTGTTTCTGAGGTCTCAGACCATCACCACAAAAGAAGACCAGGACTAGAAGGGACTTTATAAATCTCTCTAAATGGTGCCTGCAAAGGCAGAGGGCTGGAATATATTTCCATAAGTATAACAAAGCCCATCTCAATAGTACTTTTTTGCTCTTCCCTTGCTATTCCTTTGTGCCCCAGCTCCCACTGAAAAGCTGCTTGAGGGCTTCTGCTAAGTTCCCTTTAACAGTTCATTAATAGTTGTTTTTTTGTCAACAATGTTCCTTCCTTGAAGTTATTATTCTTCCTCCTCAGTGTATCTCTCTTGAAGTATTTTACAAAGAAGAGTTAAATTGTACCTTAGCCTTCACTTTGGTTGATGAAAAAATCTAGAGGTCTTTTCATCCTGTGACGGCTTTTTCATTGGCCTTACAATTTTAATTGTTCTTACCTAATTCTCTTCCTTCTTATTTAATGTGTCTTAAGTTTGTTAGTCACCATATTCTTCATGAGGATGTGTCAGCATTGCATTTGCCTTTTAGATAGTTGTATCACATATATATTCCATTAGTTAACATGTGATCAACAAATACGATCAGGTCCTTCTGCTTTCATATGGTAGGAATAAATCTGAAATTAAAAATAAGTTGGAATATTATCAGTTATTATTGTACAATCATGTGTTTAGTATTGCTGAATATCCACTAACATGGCCCTTCAGGTCATTTACCCCTGTGTTTTGTTAGCAGTGTCTTATCTTTGCTAGAACTCCTTTTCTAGCACTGGAAATTTGTAAATAGATCAGGTCCAAAGCCAAGTTTTCCTTCACCAATAAATGATGCTGCCCAGGAGTCTCCTGTCTAAGCCTGTTTGGTTTTGTCTCCTGTTAGGCCAATTTCTTATTCAGGTTAGACTTCTATCAATGTTTGTCTTCCAGGTCAGGGCACTGAGACCCACTTGGTTCATCATCTGTGTTGAAGATGGAGGCAAAAAAAGCGTTAAACCCCTGTGCCTTGTCTCTGTCCGTGTTTGTGAGGTGTTCATCCTCATCCTGTAATGGGTCAATGATATTTCTATACTGCCTATTGCCATTAATATGTTTCAAAAAACTCTTTTTATTGTCTCCCACATTTCTGGTAGCTTCAACTCCAGCTGAGTGTTGGCTGCAAGATTTTCCTCCCTACTGCATTAAGCAGCATCTCTGAATTCTTCCTGTGCCACTTGACTTTACTTCCACTGGCCATAGACCTTCCTGTTTTGCCTTATTTCCAAGAGAAGATTCCTGTTCAGCCAATCTGGCCATTTACCTTGCCTGCTTGTTTTCCAGCATTTGGGAATTGCTTGCTTCACTGGCCTTAGGAGATAATGTTTGAAAAGTGACCAGCACTGATGGACCCCAGCACCTGCCAGAACGTTTTCCCCAGGGACCTTACTCACTAAATTCCCTGAGCAGCCTGAAGTTTTCTCTCCTCATGTCCAGAGCTGAGGTTTTGCTGGCACTTTTCCTCCTATCTACAGAGATTTTAAACTCGATCACTTCATGGTCACTGTGGCCAAGATGGCCACCAATCTCAACTTCACCCATAGGATCTGCCCTGTTAACAAGCAAGAGATCGAGGAGACCACCTTTCGAAGTTGACTGCCTTAGAACATTTTGCATTGACGATGTCATCCAGGTTTTTTCAGGAATCTTCTGGCACATGTTGTACCAGCTGTGTGATGTACCTAGTTAATTTCTGGCAAGTTGAAGTCCCCCATCAGGAAAAGGAGAGTTAACTTGGAAATGCCCCTTAGTTCTTCAAAGAAAAATTCATCGGTGTCATTGTCCTGGCTGACATCCACATTATTTGTTTACCCCTTGATTCTTACCCAGAGGCTCTCATATGTGCCATTGCCCACTGTGAACTCCATACATTCTAACCCTTCTATTACATAAAGTGCCATCTTTCCACTGCTTCTGCCCCGCCTATCCTTCCTGAAGAGCCTATAACTGTCTAACAGGGTACTTCAGTCACAAGGCTCATCCTACCAGCCAGGTCAAATATCTAGGACTGGGCCAAAGCTTTGAGATCCTCTTGCTTGCTCTTCATGCTTTGTGCACTGGTGTAGAAACATTTCAGGTGTGGTACATTGTAGCCAACACCACCTGCAGCAGATTGAAGGATGCCATTAGTGCTGGTTTATATTTTGCTGTTCTTCAGATTTCTTCTCCCCTTATGGAAGCTATCTTGAAATACATGCTTTCTGGCCTACGACTTCTTCCACAATTCTGAGGTGGAGTTCACCTTGTGATTGTGAGTAATTAATAAATGTTTAATTCCTTGAGATCTGTTTTCACTTCTGTTACAGTGTTTTTAGTTTTTATTAATATACACTTTTATTTGTCTTACTGTTCTCTGCAAGGTCAATATCATATTCTGTTAAAGACTGAAGAAAACTTTTTAGTTATGAAGCTATTCATAATATTTACTCTCCACCTCTTTATAGCGTCTTCTTCTAGATCTCACAAAAACAAGGTTATGTATCTTTACTCCCCAAGGTCATTTACAGCTGGCTAGCTGAGAATGAGTCACTGCTTCTCAGTGTTGCCCACAGAATCAAAGTCTGGTTGAGGTTGGAAGGGACCTATGGAGATCATCTGGTCCAACTGCTCTTTTCAAGCAGAGACACTGAGTTAGTTGCTCAGAACAATGTTTTGAGCATCTCCAAGAATGGGGATGCCACCATCTCTCTGGGCAAGCTGTATGGGTGCTTGGTCACCCTCACACTGAAAAGTGTTTCCTGGTGTTCAGAGGGAACCTTCTGTGTTTCAGTATGTGCCTGTTGCCTCTGGTCCTATCGCTGGGCACCACTGAAAAGAGCCAGGTCTGTCCTTTTTGCACCCTTACATCTGATGTTTGTAGATGCTCAGAGATCCACCTGAGTTTTCCCTTCTCTAGGCTGAACAGTCTAAGTTCTCAACCTTTCCTCACAGGAGAAACTCTCCACTCTCTTAATCATCTTACTGGCCCTACACTTGACTCAGTCCAGTAAGACTGTATCTCTGTCCTGCTGGGAGCCCAGAACTGGATGCACAGCTCTCCAAGCATGACGTCACCAGTGCTGAAGAGCAGGGAAGAACCATCTCCCTCAATCTGCTGACAGTGCTCTGCCCACTGCAGCCCAGGATGCCATTTGTATTCTTTGCAACAGAGGCACGTTGCTGACTCCATCAGGACCTCAGGTACTTTTCTGCAAAGCTGTTTTGCAGCCAGGCAGACTCCAGCATGTGCTGGTGCATGGTTCCTTTCAGCATCACTTACCCTGTGTATGCTGTGTGAAGCCTGGCCTCCCAGCTAATGGCTCTGACTCATCTGGAGAGAAAGCTGCCTAAAAGTTAAATTTGGCAATTGCTTTAATAGCTCTGTCCCAGTAAGATTTTAGTCTCAGATTTGAACTTGTGACTTGGCCATAAAAGCAACTTCACTGTACAGCTGGATCTTAAAAAAAATTGCAATGCATATTTACTCATACAGCTGGACAAACCAAAATTAGTGCTAAATTAATATGTCATTCCTGTGACTTTCTAGTTATTTTCCCACCACCACCACTATTGGTAAAATTGCAAGTTCAAGTTTCTGTTATTTCCAGATATCCTAAACATAAAGATTTAGTGCTGATAAAACCAAAATGTTTGAAAAGTTGCTACTTGTAAAAGAAAAAAAAGAAGTAACAACATAGATTTGACTTTGTGAGAAATGTCACCCATTCATCTCCTTTCAGAGACAGAGATTAGGGGACAATTATGATCTTATTAATTGTAATTTGATTACAAGTTTCTGTTTAATTTGGGGATGAGGTTGCTGGGAGGAAGAAAAGAAAAGGCTATTTTGGGAAATTTTGCTGCTCTATTACTGTTCCCGTTCATATAAAGTTGCCTTGGTCACTTATGCTTTTAGAAATGGACATTTTGCCCTCTAGTGGTTTCTTTTGGTTACGAAATATTCATGGGAAATATATTTCATTACCTAGGAATGCTTGGGTTTAATTTTAATTTTTAATCTGTGCACTCAAATTCATCCACTTATATTCTGGTGCAGAACTGCAAAGCAAAAAAAAAACCCCGATTGTTTTGAAAATGATGTGTTTGTTTGTGTTGGTTTTTGGTTTTGTTTTGTGTTGTCTGTATCCACTTATGCACTTTTAAGATTCCATTTTTATTTACAGTGTCCTTGGGTTATATTTTATTCAAATAGATTGTATAAGGGAAGCTGAAAGTCCCTGAATTTTAATTTGAAAGTAGTGGCAAGGAAATGAATTGGCAAATATTTTGCTTTTTCTTCAAAAGAGTGACACTCTATTAACATTATGGATAATATTTGCCGCTTATTTAACAAAATAAAGTAATGAAAGCTACATAACAACTGAAGATGTAATACACTTGCTAGAGCAGCATACGTCTGCTGCAAAATTTTTCTTTGATTATGTAACAATGATCCAATTTTGCTTATTTGGGACATGACATGTGGGTAGACATAATGGATTTCTTTCAAATTTCTTTCAGAGCCTTGGTCATTGCTTTGGTGCTCTGGGAGTATGAGTATGAAGTAGTACTATATATGTTTTAATTCTTGTGACTCCAGCATACTGGTTTTCTTTTGCAATATTTTATGCATTTTTATTTTGTGAATATTTGCTGAAGTGAATGGCATGTTTTCACCCTCAATTTATTTGGAGCTCTGCAGAGATGGAAGAATACTGCCTAAAATACATAATATTCCTATGAAAGATAAGGGAAAATGCTAATTAACATGCTTGGTGCATCACCCGTTGAGATTAAATATGCATGGTACTCAGGGTTGTTCTGTTCAAGATAACCTAAAAATAAACCTTTAGGAGATACTACAAAAAGTCAACTTCAATACAAAGTTTAATTCCAACTATGAATGCAAGTGTTTCCTGATTGCAGTAAGAAAGGTTAATAGATTAGCACTCTTCCTGTTCTCTGCCACATAGTTCCCAAAACATTCAAGTTAACTAATCCCTGAAAATAACCACTGATGCATGCATGATACTCAATCATTTATGAATGATTGGATTAGAATAAACCTGATATAGGTGATGCTATAAACCAACAACTGTAACAAAAGTACAAGTACAGTCTCCCTTACATCATAGTTAAATTGCCATAGATGAAAATATCCTGAAGAAAAAATGTGTTTCATTTGTGCTCTTAAGATTTTGCATTAAATGAAAATGCCTTCCAGTGCTCTATTTTTACTTGCAAAACATGTGATTATAAATATTTATTTATTAAACCCTTTCCCTCCAGTCTAAAATTTGTGAGACTGTGTCACCCAAAACACTTCTACTTTATGAAATAATAGTATTTTTTCATAGAAAAATCCCAATTCTATGAGAATAAAGAAATTTTTTACAGAAAAGTAGCAAAGAGATCTTTCCTTAAACACTGCAATTTTGAGTACTGGTCTACAAAGATAGGATGGAAGAACCACCAAGTAAGGAGAATTGTTCTTGAGGCTTTTAGCTGCTTCACCCCTGAAGATTAAGGGCTGTGGGTCTGCCAAAGTGGCATGAGTAGCTATGGCATGACTTGGGAGAAAATTGGGTCAAGAATTTACATGGTTCAAAGGCAACCAGCTTAGCAAATTGAGAAAAATGTAATAAGATCAGAAAAAAATATCTCTACATCTTATTTTTAAAAATGATAATTTTTTAGTATCAAAATGTTCTAAAAAGTAGCCAAAATTTTAAAATAAGGACCAGTAGACGAATAAGAATAGAAAGGGTACATGTCAGGATCAAAGCAAAAATAATGTAATATTCTCCTAATGCATTGTAAGTAGAAAGTTCATAGAGTCATAGAATATGCTGAATTGAAAGCAACCCATCAGGATCATTGCGACCAACTCCTGGTCCTGTGTAGGACAGCCCTAAGAATCATGCAATGTACCATCTGAGAGCATTGTCCAAATACTTCTTGAATTTAGACAGGCTTGGTGCTGTGACCACTTCCCTAGGGAATTTCAGGGAATCTGTGAAATCTGGGTGATTCCGCATATCTAACTTAAACATTCCCTGGCTCAGCTTCATGCAATTTCCTCAACTCCTATCACTGGTCACAAGAGTGGAGAGATCTGTAGAGAGATTTCTTCTCTTTGCAGCTGGTTCTCTGATTTCCTGCTGCAGTTGTGTTGTTTTGTTTTGGTTGGTTAGTGGGGTGGGAGAAGGGAAAAAAATATTTTTGTATGTATTGAAGAACACCCCTTTCCTCAAGGATCTTATGATCTTAACTACCATTGCTGATGATGCTTCAGATCATCTGTAGTATACATTTCTGGTAGTCAGGTAGACTCTGCTGTTCAACAACATCGTGTTCCAAGGTGTCTGCCTAGAGCTGCAAACAGACTTGGCTGCTCCAGTGTAGCTATTATTGCCCAGAAATACCTGTTTTGTCTTCCTTTTGAAGGCTCCTGCCCCTGTAGCAGGAATGAATGAGACAGTTCTGTGCCTCAACACCTTAGGTCACTAATTCGTAAATTCCTTCTTAAGAATCACCACTGAAAATACATACTAATAGGAGAGGCTGTTAAATGGTGATGGCTGTGAGATGAATGGTATCTCACAACTTTGGATGTGCTGCCCAGGATCAGGGGACATTTTGATGTGTTTGTCAATTCAGTACCACTTCTTGGTCTCCCTGGAGTCAGGAGTCCAAGTCTCCAAAGTTGGACTTGGAGAAACTCCAATGACTCAGAGATCAGAACATATGCAGAGTCCTTGGGAATGCTGCATTGAAGTCAAGGTTAATATATAAGAAGGGGTTTTGGACAGTCTACCATACGGTTGAAAAATGCCATTCTTTTGTGAATAAAAGCAATTTTTCTGAACATCAGATGAGATGAACTATAGTGAGGGGTTTTATATCAATTTTTTTTTCACCAATATTGGCTTCCTTATCCATAATTTCTACTTGCAATTATTAACTATCATTTGTTTCTTTCTTTGTGAATATTTTAACATCACAAGATATCATCATTTTTCTTCCTTTATATATAGTACAAAAATAAACACTAAATTAAAAATGAAAATTGTATGTCAGTTTTATTCTTCATGAAGTGCACCATAAATCTTATGAATTATTGGCATATGCTGTAATATGCTCATCAGTTGATTGTTAAATAGATTAATCAGATGGTGTTACTGTTCCAAAATCATATTGCAAATAGTCTAAATCACATATTGAATAGTGAAAATCATATAATTGTCACCATTTAAACTGCAATTAAAATAAATTATCCAAATCAAAGCAAGTTTAGTAAACAGAAGAACACATTAAACTTAATTCTATTTAGTTTTTCTTTCACTATTAAATTATGCTAGAGCACTAAAATATGCCCTAGGGAACAATTACTGTAGGTTAATAAAGAGTAAAATTATATTTCAAAATTTTATGTCCATGTCGTATTAATATCTAGACTGAAGATGAACAGCTTTTTAAAAATTGCCTGAAAACGGTAATGCATCATGTTTAGGGAGAGTTTTCTTCCAGTTTGCTATGCTAGCATTTTTGCTATAGTGTCAGTTTTCTTAGGAAAAAATGGGATTGCCTAGAGATAATTTTGCACCATTGTAGGAATTTCAGGCAATCTAAGTGCTTTTAGAATGAAAGTGCAGTTAATTCTAAAGAAAATTTTTTCTTTTCACTGCACCTGTAGCTATTATGTGGTGCTCTGTGGTTGCAGTTCTGACATCCTTCTAACCTCTACATAAGGGTGAATGCAAAAATAGCCTCTTCAAAAATTTTAATTCATTTAACTAGCTAAATAAAATAAGAGTTTCTTTCCCATTTTCTGAGTCTTTAGTCCTTTCTGCACTATGCAATGTTTTTGTACTTTAGTGTTGCTGCATCTGTCATCTTTCGCCTCCTCTGAGGTTTGATGGCGGCTTAAAATAGTTTTGCTTTAAGCGGTTGCAAGGCTTAGTGCACATTGTCTGACCTCCAGAAAGAACCTGAGTCCTAGCTCCTAAGAGTGAGGTGTGCTGAGTATTTCTAATTCCCTTCCCCACTCTGGAGGTCATGTACCTGAGCCAAGTCTGCAAGCACATATCTTTACCTACCCAAGCCATAGCCCCAGAGGTGGAGCCTTGGCAAATAGTGGACTGTTGTGGGTTGTTTCCTTCATTAGTGATTAAAGGATAATTAAAGGATTTTCCCGGGGAGTTGAAAATCCCATTGAATCTGCTTCTCAGCCACAAAGGATTCAGACCTTGCTGCATATCATTTTAAGTATTAGTGTTAAAATATGTTTGAAGGATTTGAGATGAAAAGTTGTACAACAGGGTGTAGGTGATGTGCTTTAGCATGAATAACATTTGTGCAGCAAGCTCCTCAAAGGAAAAAAAAAAAGAGTATAAAGAGTAGATCAAGCTCATAGATTAGTAACTAAGAGTGTCTGCAACCAAGAAAATAGCCAATTGTGTCAGAAGAGGTATTTAGATTAAAGAATGGAAGAGTCACTATAATGGTATGATATTGTCTAGTCAGTTTTGTTCAAGAAAGATAAATTGAACATCTGAGTTCAAGACAGGACTGACAAATCTCCCATTAGATTAGACAACTTACAAGAGGGGAGTAGAAATTATTTTATTTTTTTTTAGATTAGCACAATGCAGCCTGATATCGCTTGCAAATACCTTGGAACAGTATGACAAAAGGTGAGAGGATTTATTGAATTAAGGGCAACATTTTAATGAAAACAGATGTATTCATATTTTATTTAAATTAGGCTTCAATCTCGGTTTCCTTGAGAGCAGGAGATTTGCAGCTAGCTCAGTTTATGGAGGACATTGTATTTTGGATGAACTGTCAAGCTCTGGCTTCAACCTGTATTTTACTAGTCATCCACAGGGAAAAAAACAAACCAAACCAAGCCAAAAAAACATAAACTGAAGCTTTTAAATTGTTAAGAACTCTAATTTTCTGATGAGACTTACTGCAAAATGATCTACTGAATTGACCACCTCTGTCCCTTTACTGTGTGTCTCCATAAGGTTTTGCAGCTCGTTCTTGCCCATCTTATGGTATGGGAGCTAACATTTCAAGTTAAATGCTTCGAGCTCTTTCAAATCACAAAGACAGTTTTTGGGGCTCTGTGTATTAAGGAATGCTATAAGTGGCTGTCAACTCCAGCAACTCCAAGACGAAGTTTTTCTCCTGCCCAGTCCAGGAGCTCAGATATCTGGGGGCTCAGTCCCAGGCTGAACTGTTTGGCGTCAGACTGCAAGAAAGATAAATGCATGTTCCAGAGATACAGGCACACAGACATACAGAGGACATGGACCAGACTGCCTATAGACAAGGTATTTGTTTCTAACATATCATCTAAGTGTAGGACATACTAGTGCTGGAGCTCCCTAGTGGCAGCATGCACATGACACTCACTAAGTTCACAAGCACAGATGTATTTCTGGATTGCCTAAACACCAGCATGGCCCCTCTGTCCACCCAATATCTTTGTCTGGATACCTCTTGGCTATCCCGTAGGTCCCCTATTTGCCTGCTAGGCCAGTCTGGTCCTTGCTGCCACTGGACATTTATTACACAGGTACTCCACATTTGCAGGATACCCCAAATACCAGCATGGAAACCTTTCACCCGACTGATACCTGTCGGGATATAAAAAATATAGCTTCCAACAGCAAGAAACTGATAGCCTTAAACAATAAGCCTTGGTCAGCAAAAGCTGAAGAAAATTCCATCACCAAAGACAGAAGGTCTGGTTTTGCTCTACTTGTGTATATAAGCTGTATCCTGCTTTAAGATAAGAAGGAATATGGGATGGATGTTATCAGACAATGCTGTAACCCCTTGCTCTCTTTCCCTGAGATAACAATCAGTGACTGGTTTTGCAGCTTAGCAAAAGTATTGTTAACATAAGCCCTCCTCCCTATTAGCATGTGTTCCGCTGAAACCTTAAATTGTGTGTCCATTGTTCAATAAAGTATTCCAGCTTTTGTCCCCGTCACTGGGATCATTTAGTTTTATTTTGACCTTCACAGATACTTGTCAGGAACCCCCCATGGCCTTCTGCTCACCAGCTGGTCCAGCTTGGTGTTTGCTTTTACATACACACACACAGCCTTGTTCCTTTCTGATCTCCTTCCCCAGCACTTTCTTTTGTGAGTTTTGTGTAGTCCCACAGAACCCCTTCCAATAACCCAAATCCATATTTTTAACTCTTGTTTCCCACCTCTTGTCAGTTACAAAGTCCAGATCAGGCTTCCTCAAAGCTGCACTTATAGTTTCTTACCAGCCCATTGCTAAGTGATTGGAGATTTTTGGTCTTTGATATTTTCTGTTATCCCTTACCTACTGGGTTTGTGTTTCTCTGAGGTCTTGTTATTTCATGCTCCTTTACTTATTGTCTCTTTTTACTGGAAAAGGTCCATGTTAAAGAAACCACTATGAAGCAGGTACTCACCTTCTGCTTACCCTTGCTCTGTGCTTGGTTTTGTTTCAGCTGGATGTTTTGATACTCAGAATCTCTAATGATAATCCTTGTTTATATGAGTCATAGATTTGGGAGTCTTTTTCTGGTTACTAAAGAGGAAAAGACTAAAATTTCCATAGGCACCTATGGAAAGTCTCATTAGAGATATTTGACTCTCCCCACCTGCCTGTCTTAGAAATAGAGTAGATCAGTAGTTCACAAAGGAGTATATAATAAATATCATTCCTGGGCAATGAAATATGATCACCTACACTACTAAATGCTCTGAGTGCTCTTTGCATGCTTTTAACCTGTTTCAGTATCTTCCCAAAGCACACTGAGACAAAGCCAACTAGTGGTTTCATTGTGACAGCTCTAGTTTTGAGTGCCAGAAGAGTTCGATACCACTATGGATGTATTCCATGCCTGTTAGCATTCATACCCAGGACTCCTCCTGGCAAAATTTAATGCACTAGAATGTGCCTTAGAGATTTTTCTAGTGGCATGTGACACTCCAAATTAGTTAAAGGACAGTACTGTAGCTCTCAATTCTGAGAAAACAGTAACTTGCTGTCATTTTAGTTGCTCTTGGCTGTCTGACTCAACTGCATGGTGCTGGTGGATATGACACAGAACTGGTGAAAGATGTGCTGTCATCTGGAATAGCAGGCAGAACCCAGGTAAGATATGCTGGGACATCTCACATGATGCTGTTCTGTTTAGACAGCTCAATCTCACCCCTATAACCTCTGTTCCCCATCATACCTGTGATAAACTGACTGTGTGATGTGTGAAGTTTTATATTGCCTATTAGTTCAGGGAATGCACATTTTCATAATGTCCAGGTAAATCAGAATGGTCCAGCCGGTGGTCCACAAGCCAGATCTTACCAATGGCCAGGGTTCTATGACTGTATATATAATTTCTATAGCATCTGTGCAAGCTGAAGTACTTTTCTGCATGAGATATCACTAACAGCATTACTACAGATTGCCGTAGCTCTATTGTTCATGCTGATGCATGACATAAAACAGAAAAGTGATTGGATCACTCTAGGACAGTGTTTGGGAAACGTGGCTTTATCTGATAGAGACAGTACTTATTTTGTTGTTCACCACCATGTAAGACCCCAGCCCTGGAGCTACAAGCACAGCCAGGAGGTTTATTTTAAAAATGTCCTAGGCTCCAAAAATTCATGTGCCAAATCTTTAGAGGAGCTCTTGGCTCTTTAATACCTTGAGGCAGCATAAAGAGAAGGTGCAGCACACTTTTTCTCAGGAGATACTTTTACTGAAAACTTTGAAAATAAGAGAATGTAAAGCCACAGGTCTAAGCCACATCCTGCCCAGGTGTTTTACGTAGTATTTAAGACTCTCAGAGTTCCTGCTGAACTCTTGCAGAGCTTTTGGTTCTTAATATCTTGGAATCGCATAAAGAGAACATGCTACCTGCATTTCTGGAGAGACTTCTTTTAATTTAGTGAGAAAATAGGCATTTTGACAAAAGTTTCACAGAAGTAACATATAACCAAGGACAAGAAATATTTTACAGAGCATCCAAAACACACCAATCTATTCCAGCTGAGTAAAATGCAACCCATCTGTTTTGAGTTATCCATAAGTTATTAAGAAAGTGTATGGAAAGGAAGAAAGTGTATGGAAAGGAAGAGAGAGTAAGAGAAGAAACAGGAGTAAAGAAAGAGAGAAGAAGAGAGAAAGATTAAAGAAAGAGGTCATTGATTTGACCCAGTTAAACAATCCAGTGAGATATGAATCTGGTCTCTGACAGGGAGAAAATAAGAAATCTTGACAAAAGTTTAAAAGGGTAGCATGCAATCAAAATAGAGAATTCCACAAAGTTATTACTTTGCACATGGTAACCCACACAATTTAGCAAAATCCAACCCATTCAGTCCCAAGTTACCCAAAATATTAAGAAAATAGATTAAGTGAAGAAGAAGAAGAAGAGGGAGAAGTAAAGAAAGAAAAAAAAAAAGAAGAGAAAAATAACTATCACCAGAGAATCTTGTGCAAGTCCAGCTTCCACATGGCCAAGTAGCAGGTCTCAAGCAAAATTGAGCCACGCATGCTGTTTTTATGTGCTTTGACTGTCAGTGGCCAGCCCTCTCAGATGGAACTTCCAGCCCTTCCTCAGCAACACTAAGACAGCATCCCAATGAAAATGCTCAAGGGTTAAACATCTTGAGTTAGGTTAAAACTTACTTTTTTAGTTATATTATGCTTCACTTACATAAATCCAATTGCTTCAAGACGAGTGAGACACATATTAATTTGTATTTGTGTCCTTTTTATGCTGACATTGATGATTCAATTCCTAATACATGTTCTCCTAAGCAGTACAGTTACATGGACTATTGCAGCGACACCAGCTGGTATGCCAAGGTGAAAAATATGTTTTCCTTTCTTCGCTTTGTCTGAGTAAGTCTATATAAGCAATTGTATTCTTGAAGCAGATTTCATAACAGCTGCTTCCAACTTTAATTCTTTTTCTTACCATCTGTCTTCTCCCAATTCTGCCATTAGAATGGCAAACAGAACCCCAAGGGTGCTATGAGTTTCTGAGAAAGATGGGCAAGCCCTAGCAGCATCTGAACATCGAAAGCACAAAGTTGCATTTGAACTTAACTCTACCTTCCTACTCCAAATGAAGACTGGGGGAAATGAGAGCTGTGCAGATGCTTTGTGTGAAAAACACAGACTTAGAGGAAGTTTAAAGATGGATTAAAAAGAAGAAAAAAAAAAGTTTATTTAATTCTTTTAAGTGAAATTAATGCCACCAGGCATCTGAATCTGAACAATTTAAGAAAAAAAAGTCCTCTTACTAAATCCTGTCTTTGAAATTTCTGTTTCAACTAAATTAAAGAAAAACATAAAAAAAATCCTTTAAGTATTTAAAATCGGGTCATTGTGCTACTTCTTTGTGTTATAAGAAGAAAAAGTGCTATATCTTCAAAAAATGTTCAGCATACCCTACAGACGTTTTAAAGATGTAGGTGCTTGTACAATATTCTTTATTGTAATGTTCTGTGTAACCTACAGATTTACATTTTCCCTGTCGCTTACTACCTATTTTCAGTTTTTAATAAGGTAATATTTCTTGGTGATTTCATGGTGATCAATAGTTTTTTCTTAGGCTGTCCTATTAGAAAAGACTGAAAAATTAGGCCTTTTTTACCTCAGAGAAGAGAAGGCCTGGTGGAGACATCATCATGGTATTCCAGTCCTTAAAGGGAAGCTGCAAAGTAGATAGAGATTCAATACAAGTAGTACCAGGAGAGGTTTTATCATGATATAAGAAAGAAAATTTTTACAGCAAAACCAATCATTCAATCAAACAACCTCCCCAGGTATGTGGTAGAGACTGTCACTGGAGGTATTCAAGATGCAACTGGACAGGGTGCTAGCTAATTTCATCCAGGTTCCCTTCCCGACAAAAACTTGGACCAGATGATCTCTTCAGGTTGCTTTCTGCTTGGGATGTTCTATAGTTCTGTCACATCTGTCAAATCTGCTCTTGAAAGGGCAAGAAAAAAGTAACTTTTTAGGAGACAGCCCTAGTGCTTTTTTCAGTAATGTTAATTATTTAATAAGTGTTTCTAGTGAATTATCTAACTGCTAATATCATCTTTCTTCACAATAAGTATCTTCAGGATGAGTAGCAAGGTAATGACAGAAGGCATAAAGCACTACTACTGTCTTGCATTTCCTGTTAGTTTTACCATCAGAAACTACTTTAATTTTTTCATTGCTGATACCTGAAAGGGAACAAACATCTATGAAAGTGAAGTACCTCATACATATATGTTTTGTTCTCTTTTCTGTCTGATTGTTATTATTTTTGGCTGATTAAAGAAGTCAAGGAAGTAGAAACTGGGAAAGTTTGCAGTCTGAATTTAACATAAAATTATTCTTGTTTCAGCCACAGAAAATATGAGATTGGCAGAATTAACTACTCATCAAGTTGTCTATTTAGAGTGTATGCATCATATCCATTTGCTGCAAAGTCACCAAAAAATACGAACAGTGATCTCTCAACATCTTTGATTACTTTGTGTTAGTCTACCTCCTTTCTAAGTTGTATGTTCATAATACTCAAGCTTCATTCATCATGTCCTTTGCTGTGGATGAAAAAAGGCCATTGTACCAATTTTTAAAGCTCACAATATCAACTAATAATTTTTTCAATACCTTTTCCAAATGTCAATCAACAAATATATGCATACTTTATTGCAAATATGATTATTAAGACCTTTAGTATAATATTTCATATTAATTCTTCCCCAAATATTAATATTTGATGCCATATAACATGAAATCTTAAACATATTGCCCCATTCTTTTCTGCAAAAGACAGCTTCTTTTTTTATAGGTTCAACAATATAATAATGGGGATTATTTTTGGATCAAAAAATTGGGAAACAATTTTGTCATATGATATTAAGCATGAGAAATATAAATCACTTGGTAGTAGTGGGAATAAGGAAGATCAGTCATGCACCCTGAGGGAAAAGGAAATGGGAGTTCCATTTTAGTCTATTCTCTGTGGAATATTTACTATCAGACTTCACAGAACTGAAATTCAGTTCATCATTTTAATTCTCCCTTGACAGTGTTGGGCAAAAACTGATTAATTGGTACTTAACTTTCTCACAATGAAAACTCATTCTGGTATACAAAATGTTGACATAAATTGCATTTAGACATTTTTTTCTAGAGTAATTATTCTGCTTGTTCTTAGCAAACTGAAATAATATTTAATCTTTTAGAGCAACATCCATCTTGTCTAATTTTCTTCACCTAGAAAGTAGATACATTATCTAAAGAAACTATCTGGGATTCTTCAACAGCCAGGAGACAGAGAGGTGTAGTCTCAAAAGCAGATTTATATCTATAATTTAAGTTTGGCTAAATTGTAATTTGAAAAAAAGTATCCATTTTTCTATTAATGGAGATATTTATAGCACTGGACAAGCCTGAATTAAAGCTACGATCTAATCAAAGTTTCTTGATGGGTAAAGTTACATGCAATTCCATCTTTCGTCTTCACAAAATCATTTGATCAGCAAGAAGAAAAAAAACCTGCATTTAGTTTAGGTCACTTTTCTGGTATTCTCAGCACAATGAGACAGTTTTATGGGTTTTACATCTTCCATAATTTTCAAAGCAGAACCCAATTTCACTTTACAACACAACTTAGCATGTCTGCGACTGATCTGATATTAGATGGACACATCAGGATGTTATCACAGGAAAGTCTTGAAAAGTTTTTCTGTATGTTGGAGCCAGAGTGATGGGTTGATTTACAAGAACTATTGCCATATCTTTTCAACGAATGACAAAATGCCTAAAGGTGGTTTATTTACACTTGTAATACATGCTATTCTAATATGACAACAATAGAGGCCACTATGGTTCCAGAATTCAAAATCTAGAGAAGCCTATAAATGAATGAAAACAACAATAGTGGTTTTCAGGTATTGTTTACCTTCTAAATTCTAGTAAAACATTAAATAAATATGTCTTGATGATTGTAAATGCTACTTGCTTGAAAGTATATTAAATTCAGTGGAAATAAGAATTTGTTTCAACTAGATTAGAAGTTTAGGAAATATTATATCAGAGGATTAAATCGTTAGTATAAGAACAAATCTTTTCATTTTGGGTATACTGGGGACTATCTATTATGGCAGAAAAGTTAGAATCATTGTTTCTACCTGTATGCTGTATTGAAAAACGTACATTTACTCTAGTTAATACTGATTCAGAGTCCACTGGTGGATATGGGATAGTGGAGTGGTTATTTTATTTTATTTTACATTTTAAGATTATTGTAAGTTCTTACAAGGTAACAAGGAGTCATTATTATAGATTAGGATACTAAATGCATAGTTAACACGTCTTTATGTTTACACTGATATGTTATTTAGGCATTTTTTGACACTTATATGGAAACTGAAATTTCAGCTCTCAGTTATTTGAAGCACTGGTAAAATTTGGGAAGTCTAGATATTACAACTCCCAGTTTCTGAGCACAGCCACAGGAAACAAGTACAGGAGTGGAAATTTGTTCATTGTATGGCAGACTGCCCAGTAATTAAATATACTTTTTTTAAAATGCATAATCCTCACTTAAATAGCTGTCTCCTTTGGAATTTGGCTGGGAACTGGGTTTGTTAGACTGGAGCTAAAATACAAACCAATACTTGTCCACTTAACATGCTTATGTGGGCAAGGCTTAAATTTCCACAGAGCGACAATAAAGGCAGTGATGCTTGGTCTGTGCACAACCACAGACAGTAATAGGGACATAGCTGAATTGTTATAACTTTAAAACCTCTCAATTTCACTAGGCAAAAGGCCAGTTGCTACAGGAGTTCTCTAAAGGGACAAGATTTAATGGTGATATCATCAGTAAAACTGTCACTCATCGAATTGGAGAAGATGCATATTATTATTTGGATATTGTCCAAAACTGAATTAAAGTCATTTTACACCATATGCATTGAACAGTCATTAGATGCCTGTTGGCTGCTTTCAGCTTGAGCTGTCTTTAACTGTCAATTTAAAGACGGGAGATTTAAATCCCTGCAAATGAATTTGGATATAATTTCTGTGTGGTAGCTAGTGAATACCTTTAATTTTGAAATAACTTCAATGAAATTCTCTGCATTCAAGTCATCTTGTTATTTCACAAAGTTACAATAGGAGAATCTATGAAGAAAGTAATAGCAAGCTTATCTTGCTTTCTTTTGCTGTACAATTACAGGTGTTGTGGATGATGCCAGAGGTCATGAAATTATGTTTAGGACAATTCTTAGAGGACGTGGAAGGCCTCCCTTAATCTTTATGTTTTATTTACAGAGCTTAATGAATTTTGTATTTTTTTTTCATTCTCCCCGTGTATGTCTTCTATGTGAATATTAGTAAGTTGTTTAACATATCCATATGTACAACACAGATTTTTCTCACTATATGCTATCTTCATACATGCTGACAGAACTCCCTAGCTATATGTGGCATGGCTGTGTCTGTCTTAGAGATTTCATGAACTTGTACCAATCAAGTAGTGGGATTTTATATCTACAGACTTTTTTTCCCAACATAACAATGTTGACAAAACACTACAGTCTCACCCAAGGAGTACATCTGTCTGTTGCAGCTAATTCAGACAGCTCATGATCTATAGCCCCTGCCTTATAATTTATTCATATAGTTCAGCATTTGAGGATCTTGCATTTCCCCCCCCTTTTTTTTTATTTCTTTCAAATCTCTTGGAGAGCCTTTAGAAGAAAAAAAAAATTACCTACTCCTTACTCAACAAGCGTGAAGATAAAGAAAAAAAAAACACAACCAAACCTGCCACAGTGTAGCAACAGCATTGTCTCAAAACAGATCACTTGTAATTTGAGGATGCTGACATTAAGAGAATTAATCTGCCAGCCCCATGGACTATTTGCTTACCTGCTCAGGCTAAAGTGTCACCTATAGATCCAGGTGTGGCCAACATCACCACATCAGTCAATGAATACTTTTTAATGGCTGTCAGCAAGGGGAAAAGGCATTAATAGTATGAAAAGTGTTGCTTGAAAAGTTACTTTTCTACCTCATGCTTCTGTGAATGTGCAAAGTATGGGTCTGTTAGGTTTAATAATGGCCAGAAGTAGAAAAATGCCTTCTCAAAGTCTGCACAAACCTAATAGGAGGCAGAAATGAATATTCTGTTCTTTCTGTAAGAGACAGAAATGAGGGTGATAGAGGAAAAAGAATTAAACAAAATTAGATATAGTCACACATGAGTAAAAGTTAGCTACCTAAAGTATTTTTCTAGTCCTACCATGTGTCGGTTGTTGATGCTAAAAGTAAGGCATATGCCTATGAATATCAGGGACTAGAGGGGGATGACTGGTATGTGACACCACAGGATAAAACATCTCACCAGACAGTTTCTCTGTCAGCAGGGCAGTAACTCTTCAGTAGCTCAAATTAATGAAGGAAACTTCAATATTCCTGAAAAATCAAGGAAAGGGACTTTACTGGTGTCACTGCAGCAGGAGGAGGCCTTATTTTCTCCCAGTGATAGGTTTTGGATGGTGGTCTGCCACATGTGTATTTATCTCAGCCCATATCACTGCAGCGACGTCACTATTTGTTTGTGGTAGAACACCTACTGGGGAGTGCTGCTGCAACTTTATCTGCAAGGCTCTTTCATTCCTGCATGTTATCAAGAGAACTGACCACAGCATCACACACTTAAGAGTTACCAACCATCTCCTGGACCCTTATAGATAAAAGTATTATTTGCAGGAAGCAAGGGAAGTCAGAAGATGAACAAGGAATAAGAAACTGAGAATGAGTTAAAAAAATATCCAGTCTAACAGTGAGGTTATTTTTAAGTAGGTATCTTGTTTTTATTAGGCAGGTTTGGCTGTGTTAGCAATTCTACTGCAGCCTTTGGAGTGCTCTGAATATAGTAGCAAAGGTAAACCTTGTCACCTTTGAATGACAAAGTTCAGTTTAATGCTTGTAAGGTGAACAGTTCATTGCAGCTCTAATGCAACATTCTGATACTCTTGAGGAAAAGATCAATAATTAATGTTCCACTGGAGACCTTAATGGCACAGTTACCACCACACATTGTTATGTTTGGTAATGACATCTCTCATAACACTTATAACTTATAAAAGCATAATAGTGACAATGCTAGAAGCAAGTCAATAAAAACCCCTCAGTATCCTCCCTCCTCCCTGTTGTCTCCCTCTTCCCAACACTGGATGCTTGGATCTGTGATGGGG
The DNA here is from genome assembly GCA_035583235.1 of Hafferia zeledoni. NCBI lineage: Eukaryota > Metazoa > Chordata > Aves > Passeriformes > Thamnophilidae > Hafferia > Hafferia zeledoni. Next base: position 77,012,317 of record JAWWEV010000115.1, read on the forward strand.
ATCAGGCAAAGTAAGCATTAGATAGCTGTTATGATAGAAAATTGGATAAAATAGTACACAGGGTAAGAAAAAAACCAAAAAACAATTGCACATCGCACCATGTAGTGAGACTGCATTCTCACACAGAGAACATGCACACTGTGTTGTTAGGTATGTTTGCATCATGAAGACCTAAGAGATGTGGGTGGATATGTCCTCAAATCATAGGCAGGCATTGAACATGCAGAAAGTGATAAACCAGCAAACTCTTTTCTGGCACTCTTTGTTCTATTTAGAAAGCATTATGTTGTTGTTGTTTCCTTGACAACGGATTTCCATTGTATCAAATGTAGGACAGTATAGGCCATTCATCATTAAAATTTTACCTTTTCACTAAAACTCTATTCAAACATCAGTAAGAGAATTATAGGGATTGGCATTCGCTTCAGCCTGAGAAACCAAGGACCTTTAGGCTTCCCCTATGAAAGGTGATAAGGGAGGCTGTGCTGCAAGGAGAAGTTTTGACTACCTAGATACAGGCTACTGCTCTGAATCCTTTAAAAAATCCTCTAGCAGGTAATTCAGAGTAGGAATCTAATTTTCACTTTTTCATCTATCCAACACTATTTTTTCCATACAAGTAGTACAGAGTTTAAAGTTCCATCAAATAATTTCAAGTCCTATAAGCCTTGATTCCCACAGTTCTGTAATGTTTCGATCATAAAATATGAAATTGCCCAGGCACTATGCACTAAGATTTAAGCTGTGTTTCTCATAGCATAATGACTATTGGCCAACGTGGAATCATTACAATGCTGAGATTTCATGTACTAAAAATATGAGTATATTGTTGCAGAACAATGTCGTCAATGTACCTTATGTTACAGCAGGTGTAGTGACCTGCTGATAGTTAGAAGATCTGAATTTTTTTCCAGTCTTTACACAACTTCATTGTAGTATAGACAAGGCAAGTTTTTGCCTGAGACATTCAGAGTAAAGTTATTATTGAATGTGCTTTCTCTGAAACTTTATATTATATTTAGAGTCATTGTTGTAGATTATGTTCATCAAAATTTTAAAAGCATATGTCAATATAAATTCAAAAGAGTTTACTTTAATGAAACAAATAGTGTGGTGGGCTGAATGCTAAAGGAGTGGCAGGCAATGTTTACTGTGACAGCTACATACTGGTTCTGCACTGAAAATACCTATTTTAAATAGCAATCAATGATTAATGAATTATTAAATCCAAACCATGGTTTTAGCAACTACAGTGGTAGATAAATTAATTTGGGAACAAGAAATAGGGATGCCAATAATAAATAATATCCCCTTGTCAATGAGGAATCCACAGAATACATATAATATATGACAGACTTGTTCCACAATTTGTAAAGTTATTTCTGAAGGAAAAACACAGGGAAAGAAAATTATGTTTGTGTTCTAAAATATAGGAGAATAAGTGGAATATTCTTGCTGCACAGACATATTATCAAACAATGAGAAATATTTATATATGAATATCTGTTTATTCACACCATGATTATGTCAGTCATGGGTTACACCACCAACACCTGCTTGGGACATTCCTGTCCAAGCTAGACCTTTCATTTTTACAGCACTTTAGTTGTAGTAATGCAATTCATTATGGGACCATGCTGACACAATCCTGGTTAAAAATAAAAGAAGTCTACCAAAGTACATTTATTTTGTAACTTGAGCTTCATTATGTCATGACTTTGCCTAAAGTAAAATCTTTGAAAATTATCTGGGAGTAATTGTCATCTTCATTTATATCTTCTTTATGTGCTGGACAGTGCTTTCCTATACCACTGCCTTCCAAAAGAACTCTAAATTCCAGTAAATAGCTGAAGTGAGCTGCAAAAAGCAATGGAGATGACAATCTGGCTGTAACATTGCTTTGGTATCTTCCTTCTGATCATATCTTTACCAGGGGACAACCATCAAGGAACTTTATTTGTTCTGATAATATATATAAGAATTAAAAAAACAGAAAGTACAATCACATGTGCTCTTTGCTACCTGTGTTGGCACATTCTTACAGCAGTGTTGTCTCTCTCCTATGCCCTGATCAGGAGAAATATGGTTTTCCAGCCTCAGTACTTTCAGTTCCACTTCTATTTCAGTGGCAGATCAGTAGCCAGACCTTGGCACAACTTCTGAGAATGTGCTTTGGATATCTTCTGTGTTCAGTGACTATAAAAGGACTTAGCAGTAATTGGCACATCTATGCTATTAAGATGGAAGGAGCAGACAGAACAGGTCAGATGACATTGGCTATCTAATTTGTGGTCTTTTCCTGTCAGAGACTCTACAGGAGGAAAGAACTCAACATACTGCATGAATATTTTGGAAAAAAACACTTATTGTTTCAGTGTAATCAAAAGATGAGAAGATGAGAATTCAAAATTCACATATTGAATTGCTATAAGAAAAGAACTGGCCTAGGACTAAGTCTACATAAGTGAGAAACCCTGAAATAGATACTTGAATTTCCTACATAGCCAGTTACTTCAAAGGCCATCAAAGACCATCTGGTCAACTGAATGGAAGGGACTTATGCGGGGAACAAAGGTTACTTAAGAAGGCATTTTTTGACAGGCATCTGAAATATAAATGTTATTAAAGGATATAACACTAATGACAATGTGAAAAAAATCCCAACCTGATTTCCCCTGGATTTCTGTGTTTATCTGAGTGCTTATCACTAGTTTAATCCTATGGCTTCCCTCTTAAGAAAAAAAGTATAAATAATATAAAATGGAAATGAATACGTATCAAAGTGTTGAAATTAAATACAGAATGGTCAATTCAGAAAAGAAAAATAGTATAGCAAGTATTGAGTCATCTTTCCTTGTAGTATTCAGTTTTCTGTTAAATTTTTGGTAGCAGAAGCTGAAATATGACTTAATATTAGTAGTTATGAGGTATCTCAAGAGTGATATCTAAAGTCCTGTACCATAATCTGGGAAACAGGTTGTTCTTTTGTTCCTTTTGGTTTCATTTTTTTCTAATGGCTTCATTATTGACAGTGAGAACACAATTTTATTCGCCTATTTCCAGTCTTTTTATACAAACTGAAATATGATATGGTTAAGAGAAGATGTTTTTATATATTCTAGATTTCTTAATTGGAAAAGGCTTTTATATAAGACAATATCAATAATCTTCATGCCATGACAAAATTGTGAATGTTTTTCAAAATATTGTATAGAATATTGTCCTCAGTTTTGGGTACTAACAGACAAGAAGAAAAAAGATTATAATAGCACTACAAAGTAGTATATGTTAACTTGTCAGAAAGGGACTTATACAACATGAAAGGAAATGTATTATATATCTCTAAGACTTAATTTTGGCCACATATTTATATGACAGGACTTTCTGGGTTTTTCTAGGATTGTCCTTAGAGAATCTATCCCATTCTAATTTAGTTTTGCAAAGTAAGACTTTAGGTCAGTATCTGTAAAATAATAAATATTTCATTTAATTCTTTTGACAGCCAACAAGTGGATTTTCTATGCACTGTTTAACTATGTCTTGTTAGTTTTGACCCCCTTTAATTAGCAATATATTTTTTCAAATCTACCATATAGACTAAGATTTCTCTTAGATATTAAAAATATTGTCACTGTACATTGCTGTCAGATTTATGGTCTAGTGCCAGCCCAGTTGACATAGAATAATTTACTACACAGAAAAATCTGAATAGGAAACCAAGGGAAGATCTTGTTTTCTTTAATTATTGAATTGATATAAATTATAATTAACATAATGCTTAGAATATAATTACACTACCATACAATAATTTATCTTGTGTTTATGTACCATGTCCAATTTGGTTGTTAACCCCTAACCTGCACATTATGACTTGGCATTATGCATTTCTAATAACAGATGTTCATTTTATTTTTGTAATTACCTGAATATGAGATTTAGGGTAATTATTTGTGTAACTTCATTAATAACATACGGTTCCAAAACATTGCTAAAGAAAAAAATGTATCAATTTACAAACATTTCCTATACTGCATGTATCTGGTTTTAATTAACTGTAACCTGCTGTTTGAAAAAACAGTGGAAACAAAATGAAATTAGAAATAAACAGGAATTCCAGCAGAGCTATTTCATGCAAAGAATACTAGAAATATTGAATAAATTGCCAAGAGCACTGATGCGATCAGTATAAATGGATTCATGGAGGAGAAGGGAGAAATTAAAGCTGCAGTGACAATATGGAAGAGTGAGAAAGAAATAAATTTAGAGAGCTTGCATGCTTAGGTCAAGCAACCTGACTTAGTAAGTAATTACTTATTGATGTGTTTCCCTCACCAGGCCTGTATGTATATTCCCAGTTTTACCATTAAAATCATTTGTTAACATAACAAAAGTTCAGGCAGGGTCAAATCCAAGGTCCAAAAGTTCAAGCTAGGAAAGAGATCTTTCATTCTGGAGGCAGATGGTGCAGTAGTTGTTGGGTGATCGGTGATTTGTTTACTATATATGCTGACCTAGCATTCTTAGTGCCATGCTTGGAGACTTAGAAAAGGAAATAATTCAGTTACATGGTACAACAAGGTTGCCACAGGTCATGGCCATTAGTGGCCTACTAAGCTTTTTATTTGACACAACCTCGGAGAGGAAAATCTTTCTGCTGATGGTAGCAAAAAATAACATTTCATCCACCACATATCTTTAATTTAGAGACCTTGTTTTCAGAGAGAGTAGACTAATTATTAAAAAAAAAAAAAAGTTACTTAGGTAGTTTTAAAAATATTTGAGGTTTGGTTGGTATATCATTATATCATCTAAATATCCGTAGTAATTAAATTTTGCTCTCAGAGGATAGTTTGCACACTATTTGGCAAATGGATCAACAGAGTAGCACTGGAATGGATTATAGCATCTCCCTCATTTCTTCTATATAGAAGAGAAAAAAGCTGTGGTTTGGAGAAGGGATAGAAAAAGCTGCAACACTGGCTGCTTTCAAAACATTCCTGAAACGTTATCAGAAGTTCAAAAAACGTTATGTTAAAAGTTATGTTGTTATGGGTTTGGCTAGGTGTAGGCCTAAATTTAGGCTTTGGATTTAAGGGTAGGCCTGTAGTTTCCTTTAATTTTATCATTTCTGTATAAATATATATAGTTAGTTTAAGTTTAACCTGTTTTGAGGGGTTTTTTTTCTCCTTTCTAGTTTTTCTCTGCAAGAGGGGGAGAGAAGTTTTGACTCTGCATTGGGCAGTTGGCATTTTGCCAGCTCAACCCAAGGTTATTTGCATTTTAATGGATGCACATGAGAGATCAATGCAATTAATTGTTTTCTGCGATACACTGAGTTTTTATAATTAATATATGAATATATATTAATTATAAAATTATATATTAATATATAATATATGTGTGTGTATATATATAAGTGTGTGTGTATATATATATATATAAATAAATATAAAATATTATATAAATAAATATAAATCTCATTCACCAAATGGAAGGTCATTTTGTTCTATGTTTTTTATTCATGGAAACCAATTTGGATAACCCTTTTTCTTTTGTTGCTGTTCTTGTTTGCAGCCAAGAAAATTTTATAAAAGCATCTTTCTAAATTTTCAGTGAAAAGTAACCTGCTAGCATTGTGAGTTCCATCTACAGACCAGAGTGATCCACATTTCTGTTCTCTTGATATTTGGCTAAAAAAAAATCAACATTTTTTCATTCATGTGAGAAAGATACCAAGAATAGAACTTTACAGTAATAAATCATATTTTATTGTCTTTTTGTCAAATATCTGTAGGGGTTTGGGAATAGTATCTGCTTAAGCCAATGAATGTTAGTTACATGCTTGCATTTGGTTTAGCATTGCTTGTCATGAAGATGCTTACTCATTAGCTGTAACTCCTTAAGTATATAAAAAAAAAAATTAAAAAATACATACTAAAGGGATTTTTTGTTTCTGTTTTTGTTTTTTGGTTGGCTGGTTGGTTTTTGTTTTGGTTGGTTGAGGTTTTTCAAAGTAATTTTAAAGATATGGGTCAAAATTATGATACAGGCAGAATTTTTTGATTCAGATTTTCTTTTGCAAACCTGGGCTTACTCCACCAGGCCCTTAGTAACACTTACTATGATTTAATGACTCATGGTGTGAGGTTGGTAATTTATTCAAACTAGATTAGACCTTCACTGTCTTAGGTGTTTTCTCTCATAGGAAATTTTCAGTGCTTTATGACTCACAGTAGATGGCCATAATACAAGTTGAATGACATATATACCTGTGTGACTTTTAAATTGCTTGAAAAGATGAGCAACTGATAGGTAGCTATTAAAAGTCACTGTAAACAGCTTGGATTGTCAAATTAAGGAACTGTTTATTGAAAAGAGTGGAGCAAAAATTCCCTAACGATTGTACTAACTCAAGAAAAACTATTTCAAACCAGTATAAGACTGCAGCAATGCTTTCCGTCTTGGGATTTCATTGCAAGGCTCATATTTTTAGTGCATTGTCACAAACCCTTTACTCACAGAATCAAGAGGTTGTATGAGAATCTGCCTGTCATATTGACAGAAGAATTCTTGGAAATGTAAAGTAAATGCTATTAAAACTGAAGAACTAAAAGACAATGGAAAACATGTAAAATTTTCTGTAAACTTCATGACTGTTAAACTACTCTATGAGTTTTTAAAACATAAGTCACTCTTTTATGGCCACCTGTGGCTGCCACTATACAGAATTGTGTTTCTGTTCACATATATTCCAGGTTTGTCAGTGAAATCAAAATATACCTTGCATTTCTGACAGAAAGCTTGCTATTCTCTATCACTTATCTTCCCAATTTGGTTTTAATTAAGAGGATCTTCCATATAGTCAGAGTTTTAGATTTGTTTGTGACACCATCAAGTGGCTTCCTTTTCTTCCACCATTAGCCAAGTCTGAATTTGAATAAGTGCACAGACATAAAAATAGTATTGAAAGAATAGCATTAAGTCTCTGAATTGACCACTCAAAAGTTGGAAAATTCAGAAATATTTATGGTTCTGCATTTCTAATTTCTTTCTTTCATGTCTTTAATGCAGTCCTTAGTCATCTGACTTGGCCATGAGTTGTTTTGTTTGTTTTGTGTTTTTTTTTCCCATCGATGTTTTTTTTTTTTCATTCATCACACTACAGGGACCTCCTCTAATGGAAGCTTTATAGTTAATGAAGCTATTGATTAGAAATATGAAATGGTTGTATCATAGGATCATACCATAGGATCTAGAATGTGATACCAAATGTGAAGTCTAGGATCAAAATGTTTGGAGGAAGATCTTAGTTTGTAAGCTTCTGCTGATAGTGTTTAAGTTAAGTAGAACATAGCTTACAGGAAGGATTTCTAATGCCTTTCACACCATCTGTTTCTAAATAATCCAAGGTCTTTTAGGATTTTGTAAATTTGTTTTTAGCTTTGCCAAATTACCCATATTAAAAAAAGAAAAAGGAAAAAGAAAAAAAAAAAAAAAAGCATCATATTTTTCCCAATTTGTGGGTGACTTGCTTCCAGGGTAACAGAAGGCTCATTCACACCCATTCATCTCTCTTCAAGTTTGTAACTGCAAATTGTCTGCAACTCTAATTTTGCTTTGAAGTGTAAGATCTATAGCACTTCAAAGTACAATTTGTTTGTTTTTAAGCGAGAAGATGAATTTTTTTCTTATTCTCTCTCAGCATGCCCATGACTGATATAAGTAAATATTGGCACAAGACAGTTATAAAGAACTTTGACTTCTATGTTTTACATTAAATGTAAAGTGTGTTTTGAAACAGAAACAACATCAATAGATGTCAGAAAAGGAATAATTTAAATGTGTGTACAGATCATAAGGGATGTGGTACATTTTCCATCTATTTAGTTTTGCATATATCCCCCGGTTCCAGGGTACCTAAACACAGTATGATCCATATGTTTGCACATCGCTCAACATGCATGATCAGATCTCAGAAAACAGCAAATACTATCAATAAAATATGAAGCAAAGTTAATTGAAAGATTCCATTCACAGTCACCCTGCCACTGACGGACCATTATAATGAATCACTCCTAATACATAGGAGAGATTGACAGAGATTTTATAAACTTTCTATTCTTCAAGTTTTCCTTGTGTAATAAGTGCCTGCTGTACACTAGAAAAGTGATTAAATATCAATTTCAAGTAAAATAAGGAATAAATGTTTAAAAGACTAATGAGACACTACTTTTACTGCTTATAGTACTGTGACTAACCAATGAGTCAGATGAATGCCTCTGTCATTTTAGTTAGTCATTAGATTAACCTCTATTTTTATCTTAAACTCTAATCATTTTTTGAAATAACTTAAAACTTTTCATCACTTTTTGACTGATAAGGCCAACAACTATTTTTTCAAAGGTCCTGCTGGAATAAATGAGTATTACATGTTTGCCTGAAAGTAAAGTAATTTTATCTTGGCAATTCCTTTTAGGTCAGTGTTTGAATGTCACTGTCACGTCTAGGATACACATGATTACAAGTCCAAGTTACCTATGTCTAGTATTCAGTGCCTTACAGACCTAAATAGCTGATAAGGTTTTCTCCTACTACAGTCGTTCTTTGGTGAAATGTAGTGGAAAGTATCGGTTATCTTTTCTTCCATTTCTATAGCCCATTGATTCAATTAGAGAGAATGCTAATTCATTTTTCAGCACACATTCTTGCAAATTGTCTTAATCTGGAATGTTAAATGCATGAGAGTATGTGAACATTCGTCTTCTGATGGGTTTGATAACCTCATTTGATCAGTTTTCTAAAAATTCATTGTTATATTGAGACTGGAATGGTGAATGCCTGTTCAAATTGTTGCTGTTTGTACAAGGTTCTATAGGTAGAAAAGCATCTTGGGAAAGTTATCCCTTTTTTCTTTGCTTTCTTTTTTTCCTATTACAATTTTTCTTTTACTTCAACAAAATGCTTTAGTCCTTGATGAAACTAATGAAAAGTGTTTTTTCATCTGTGTTAAACTACATTAGTAATATCTATTGTTAAGATTTCAAGCATTTGAATAGTTGTGTCAAGTGCTATTGGCTTATAGTCTGTAATACTAGCACTTATGCATATTTTATTCAATATACTTCAGTGGATTCTTGCATCTTTGTAATTTGTATTTCTTAAATGTACTTTTTAATAAGATGGATAAATTTCTGAAAGGAAGTTAATATAGTAAGGGTAACACTGCCAATAAAATTTCCTGTAAACCTAGCTAGTGATGCAGCTTCAGCTTCTTTGGAACTACAGTGGTGAGTCTAGACTTAGAAGTGTAACTGAACCCTCTTCTAATGTAGTTATGTATATATATATAGAAATAAAGGGTCTTTTCCCCACTGTCAGTTCTTCATTACCCACTGCCTACCTATTCATCAGTGTTGTTAAAGAAGAGGAAGTGGGCCACTGCCTGTAAAACCCTATAACTGAGTAACTGTGGGGGTTTTGTGGTGTTCTTTGTATTTTATTGACATAAGTGGAAGTCTGATGCACCCGCTAGCTGAGACCCTATTACTCTAACTGAAATTGTGTCTTTGGATTTGGTATTCTGAATGAATCTGCATTTTTAAAGGCTATGAATCATTATAATGGCAAATGAGTTCCCCCTATATGCTGTAGTGCTCTTGGAGATTTCATCTCTCTGTATGACTTCGCACTGTCCATTGCTTTGAGCTATACCTCAGTGGTCCAAGGTCTTTCCTCTTCAGGTTAAATGAAGAAGTGAAGGTTTGGGAGTAACATAATGACAAAACTGAGATTTCTCTCATCAATGCCTCTATCCCAGTAGCTGACATAGAACAATATAGACTTTCACAATAAATTAGGGAAATGCATCTAATCAAACAATTGTCTTCAAATTTTCATGTGACATTAACACAATTTGGTATATAAAGAGAAAATAGTAATTTTTTCTTTTGGTATAAGTCCACATATATGTAGACATATATATTTGCAGCCACAAGGATTTCAAGCCACCATATCCCAGACTCAATGTATGTGTCTGGCCTCTATATAAAAACTCAACTAAGTAAATCTTTCATTAATTTCAATGTCATATTTCTTAAGAGATAATTAGAGAAATTTTGAATTTTATAGTTTCTTAATAGACAGGCAGTTGATATGTGTGGCATTTGACATACTAAGAATAATAGATATGCTTATTTCATAGTCAGTTTGGAAAAAAAATCTATGTTTTTCTTTACTGCATTGCATTTCATCAGCCAATTTGATTCAGCAGGGTAGTTTTCAGCTGCCTTTAGAAATAGCTGTTAAGTAGCAAAATAAGGTACACTAGATTGTATAAATTAGATTCGTTTTAGAAGACTAGAAACTAGTTAAAACACATAATGTTGCTTGTCACAAATTCTAAGAGAATATATGTGAGACAATGTGGTATGCTTAAAGAAGTTAATATATACTGGCCTGGAGGCCTTTATTTTTTATTAGCAAGAAGTGCAAATAAACCTGCTTGTTAGGGTGGAAATTTAAAGGTCAGTCCTCAGATGTCATAAATCATAGATCTAGGAAAAAATAGATTAAGGAAGCCTAAAATACTAGGTCAGCATCCGCAACACAGCAGTGTTGCTTTAGTTCTTCACAAGAAAAACCTGATTTCAGTTATTATTCTGTTCTTCAGGGAGTAAGTTAATTCTACTTCCACTGTTAAGGAAAACATCACACAAGTTATAATTCTAGAATTTTGTCCAGTTTTGATTTTTACTCTTAAGAATACATATTAATTTTAGTCCTTTCTCTGGTTAAACAGTGCTTGATTTAATTTTTGTCAAGAGATAAGTTGATATTTCTTAATTTATTTTTAAATCAGTATAAATTATCATCATTTAAATACATGTATAATTAATAAGTGCATGTTCATTTAATTCTAATATTATGGGTTCATATGACTACATGAATTTTGAGAGGTCATTTAGACTGTGATCAACTGGGATCCATATTTATGTAATTTCTAAAATATATTTCCGTGTGTTTCCAGTTTTGGAGATTGATGCTTTCCAGAGCAATCTAATTCAGTGTTCCACTACCTTTGCAAAAGATACATTTTTTTAATATCTAATCTGAATCTTCCTCACTGAAATGCAAAAGTTTTATCCTGAATTCTGTATGCCACAGGCATGAAATAAAAAAAACTCTGTAGGGAAGAAATTATGTATTTATGCATTGTGTATATCATGAATATAATCTTGTAGTTGTCTCTTTTGCCTGTATTCTTCTCTACCTCAGGCTAAGTAACTGAGATCATTCAGCAGTTCCTAAGAGGGCTTGCAAATAGACTTATCATATATTTTTTTTTTTTTTTATCTCATGTTATGTTGCAACTGACAGGGACTTTCTTGAAATATGGTGCCTAGAATTAAGAGACAAGGCTGCAACTGTGGCCTTACAAAGGCTTCACAAAGGACAATCTATTTTATAGACTGTGAAGCAGATTTGTTGCCTAAAATTGAGGAAAAAACTTTCGAGGCAATATTACCTGTGTAAACTAGAGAGTAGTTCTTTACTGAAAAACTTTTCAGGTTCACAAAGTATATAGATGTGTCTGCCAGTATATGGACCTTATAAATTTTATAACACTACTTAATTACCATAATTAAAGGTTACATCCAACCCAAGAACCCCTCAGAACCTTGTACCACCCTGGTGCCACTCTGGTGCCACCCCTAGAACTGCCCCTTGGAACATGCCCCTGGAATTGAACTGGAGGTCTCAAGGCCTGTTACTTCTTCACCATCATCATCTTCACATCATGTCCCCTCTTTGGAGCTTCTCCAAGGTCTCTGGGCCTTGTATTGCTTTGACTAAAATGGTATCTTATTTTGACTACAGTATGTACCGTTATTCTAGTCCTGGCACATTGTCCCAAGTAAGATATTCTAGCTACATTTTTACCCTTAACACAGAAATTCAGGAATGTAGCACAGAGGTAGAAACTGTTAGCTGCCACCTCAAATGTAAGAAACTGTACAACTATATAAAAATCTATGAATATATAAAATCCTAAGGCATCAGACAGGTTAAGCTCAGTTGTGTTCTTGGTTAATTTCATCTATCAGTGTGTCATGGTTTGAGCTGGCAAACTGCCAGCCCTCCAAGACAGAGGGTCAGAGCCTCCCCCCACCCCCAACACCGAG
>JAWWEV010000115.1:77024598-77058488 GCA_035583235.1 Hafferia zeledoni
TGACAGCCCCCAGGCCCAGGCCGAACCCCAAAAAACTCAGACCCAGGCCCATCTAGGTGAAACCACAACATATTGTTGGTTTATTCTCACTCCCTGTAAAGGTTACCTTTATCATTCTAATTCTGTCAAAGAAATGCACTTTCTATCTCCTTGTTCTCATAGAGAAAGTTCTTGTTATTCCCTCTAACGGTCTCTTGCCAGTGGTGTGTAGTCAATTACCCAGTGGAACAACATGTGAAGGTCACAAATTGAAGCACAAGCTCTCTCTGAGTATGAACCCCTTTTTCTTTTATTCCTGTACAGGTGATTGAATACCTAAGCTTAAAGGTTAAAGCAAGTCCTTATGAATTATTTATTGTGTCAACCAGTGCACAAAAATGATTAGCAGGCTCAAATATGTTTAATTAAATGGTGTGTATTTTTAAAGTAAAGAAAAAAGTTAAGTTTGAACTTGGAAACATGCAGGTTTATCAGATACATTGTTGAATGAGATAAGAAGGCATATTGGTTCTCAGTGCTTTAACAAACAGTAGATTGTTCATTTTGCCAAGCATCAACCTTTTACTCACTTTTAAATGGATACACAGAACATATTTTTGTATTTTGTTGTATGACCCATGTCTATTGTACACCACGTTAAGTGACTTAATATGCTCATTTCTGAAGAAAAAGTAATCACTAAAACACAAATGTCTCTCTTCAACTGGATTTTTTACATGAAATTATGCTTATTCTCATTTAATAAAAGACCATTATACACTTACCACAATACCCTGTTTATGTGGTCTGTTCAAATCAAATCCATGACTGTATAGGTGTATGTGTTGTCATGTATGACTGCGAATTGTTGGAATGAAGCTTAGAGAAATACTTTTTTTTCTTAATGTAGGCCATAAAGGTTTCCAGTCCTCCAGACTGGGAACTAATTACTGCACTTCCATCACTACTTTGATAATTTTGGATTTGCTATGGTTTAGCTTCAACAGCAGTTAACCCATTTGAATTGAAAATCAAATCAAACAGAATGAGATTTTCCTGACCTTGAAAGGTACAGTTGCTCTAAAATCTTATTTTTCAATGATAACATGTTACATACACAATGTGACTTGCATCTCATCACAGAAGAGAGGTTAGGAAAATACAGTTTAGGAATAGCACTGCTGCAACTGTAACTAAACAGGCTATTTATAATAGTTTCAAAATAATATTTACTATGTAGCAGGAAATACCTTGAATTATTAAAATACAAAAAGTAGTTACAAAAATTTTCTGATTTTATCCCTATTAATGTTCAGAATATGAGGTTATTTTATCTTTTTTCTTTCCTTTGTTTTCCTTCTTGAACATATTTACTTAGTCCTTACCTTCTAGCTTCATATTACCCTTTCTCTGAGACAGACGCAACAGGCATATAGTGTGCATGATATGGGGAATTCCTATCCTCTGTCTGCCTGACTGGACACAGCACATACAGGACAACCAGGGCATCAGGCCGAGCTAGCAAGAGTTTGTAACAGCCAGGTCCTGCTTGACCAACCTCATCTCTTTCTATGACAAGATGACGTGCTTAGTGGCTGAGGAAAAGTATGTGGGTGTTATCTATGTGGACCTTAGTAAAGCTCTTGGCACCATTTCCCGTAACATTGTCCTGGAGAAACTGGCTGCTCATGACTTGAAGAGGTGCAGTTTGATGGGAAAAAAACTGGTTGGATGGCTGGGCCCAGACAGTGGTGGTGAATGGAATTGCATCCAGCTGTCAGCCTGCCATAAGTTGTGTTCCCCAGGGTTCAGTACTGGGAACAGTCCACTTTAACATCTTTATCAATGATCTGGATGAGGGTATTAAGTGCACCCTCAGTTCACAGATGACACTAGTTTGAGTGGGAGTGTTCATGTGCTACAGGTTAGGAAGGCTCTGCGGAGGGATCTGAATAGGCTGCCCAGGGAAGTGGTTAAGTCACCATCCCTGGCGATATTTAAAGGATGTATAGATGTGGCACTTAGAGATATGGTTTAGTGGTAGACTTTGCAATGCTGGGTTAACTGTTTGTCTTGATGATCTAAAAAGGTTTTTCCAACCTAAATGATTCTGTTAGTCTGTGATTCTACCCCCTTGGTCAATCATCCTGTATATTCAGGCTCTCTCTTGTGTCCTCATGCTTTTGTCAGTTTTGGTGCCTGGAAATTTGATGTCTGCTCTCACTTGCGTTTCAACTTATTTTTCCTAATAAGGAATGATTTTTTTCAAAGTTGTTCACAAATTTATTATATTATCCTCATCTATATCTTCCACAAAAATGATGCCTGCAGAGAGATATAGGAAGATATATTTAGGTGGAAGGGAACTATATTGCACTAGCCATACTGTATTATAGAATGGAAAGATTTGTCAAGGCACATGTGTCAAAACCTGTAAGATCCTGTGATCCATTCCTTATGTGCCGGAATACTAAACATTTGATACTGTCATTAATGGCTTTATTAAGGCAAACAATCGAGTACTTTGGAATTTATTGTAGTTGCCCATAGCTGTTAGTGTTACATTTTCATTTCACAGATTTACAGTTACATCTATACCTCATCTGTGTGACTAAAATACAAATGTACCTTTTTGAAAAATACAAAACTATCTCATAGTTTGGTTTTTATGTTTCAGTCATTCCATACTGTCTTCTAATGCATTTCATTTGCTGATGGAAAGTTGGCATGCATTTTAGTTTTCCAGATGTATTTCAAGAACCGCATATCCTTCGGGTTTTTTTTCTGAAACAGATGTTTCAAAATACGAATGAATTTCCCATCAAGATAATTCAGATCAAATTCTAAGAAAGAGAACACTGAGTTAAAGTAGTTTTCCTACTGGTTGCATGAAAATAATATTATTAAAATATTTTAAAAATTATTACATTTATACTTTATCTTTTTTTGCCTTTGGCATTGGTTGCAGATTAAAATAAGATATTAGAGTGGTTTTGTTTTTTTTTACTTTAGATGAATGAGTACTTTATGCCATAAAATGTTGAACTGGATTACATTTTCTTTTTCAGAACTATCCTTAATGGAATCAAATGAAAATTCAATTATAGAAATGGGAAATTTCCTACTTTCCTACATTTTAAACAGAATAACTTTTGGGAAACATAATTTTATTTTGTTGCCCTGTTATTGTGCTGCTTGGAAATAATATTTCTTGATTTTTTCTTTAGAGAGCACACCAAATCCAAGACTTATGCTGAGGTATGGCATTATTAATCAGATCTATGTACTGGAATTGTACTACTATGGACACTGAATCCAAAACTTTATATGTGAAGTTCAGCCAAATTAGTAGCCAGGAACAAAGTAGCTATATCTAGCTTGTTTAGCTGCCTATGTGTCTTTATCGAATGTGATTTTGGTTTTGTTTTCAAGAGCAATAGAAAATGGATAAATTACTCTTAGGTTAAACAATCTCTCTTTTACAACTGCTTTTGAACTGACAGCTGAAACACTTTTTTTTATATTATTTTTTTATTTTATTTTTAATTACAGTTTAATTTGCAGTTTTTGAGAGGGTGGGCAGAGACATCTCTTCCAAGAAAGGTGGGATTGGTAAATCAATATGTACTAATAATAGCCAAAGTTGACAGTGACTATGAAGATGACATATGACTACACTCTTTATTTCATTGACATCTGCATAGGATTTTCAGAGCACACTTTTATGTCATGGTTTTCCTCCATTGCTGGTTTTGTGGAAACCTGAAACTCAGATTGTAACCTCTGAATCATTGTCTTATAACTGATCTCCATCTTTCTCCATCTGCTCCAAAGTAGAAAGTGTTTTTCATGCCTATTTTGGCTGTATTTAGGGTAGATTTTGGTAAAAAAAATAGCTGTCTTCTTTTTTCATAGGAAATCGCTCCAGTTTCTTTCAGCTTTTGCTGTTCATTGCTTTCAGTCATTACCAAAACTTTTCATTTCAAGAGACGTTAAAAAAATTATCAATTAGATGTTCTGATTCCTTTTTTTCCCCATCTTCCTGCATATTATATATAAACGTCTAATATACACACATTTTTTTACTTACTATTAGAATCCCTGCTGATTAATTAATTTCCTTTCTTCCTCCTATTTTATCCTGTTTTACTAAAAGAAAATTGTTTTAAACAGTTACATAGCTGCCACACTTCACAGTTGTTTATGCTTGACTGCAATATTCTTCCACAGGTATGCATTTTATTTTACTCTGTTTGGAGAATTCTGTTTTCCATAATAGCAATGTTTTTCAAGTTCAAAAAATAATTGATGATGTCTTCTTATTGGCCGGCACAATTATTTTGAGCGAACTACATGCAAATCAATATATCCTTCTTTTGTATTGCAAGCATGCAGATGTTCTTCTCTGGCTATCAATATTCTCCTGCTCTCAGGGGTTACAGCACTCAGTATTTTCAAACCATTTGCCAATAATAAAGAAAAAGAAGTGCAGTATACTGTGAGACTTTAGCCAGTGTAGGAACATACTCAATATTAAGAGATTTTATTTATGTATTTTAATGATAGCTGGACATATTTGGTAGAACAGCTGAGGTAGAGTAGAAAACATACACTCTGGAGTTTATCTACATTAAATACATTAAATTATCCACTTTCATATCTCACAACAGAACTGACAGCACAGTTGTGCCATCTCTTGCACAAGCCAGGTCATCTCATTTCTTCACTCAGCTCATTAAGAAAGTTTTTTTTTGTTGCTAAAACATTAAAAAAACTCCAATGTAGATTAAGAATTATTTTATATTGAAGAAAGTATGTAGGAGTGAGACACTAACAGCCATAGAAGATAAAGTACTGTATAAGAAACAAATATAAGTGATGTAAAGAAGCAAATACCTTCTGTTTGATAACATACAGTGGACAGTGTAATACTCAGTATGAGAGAAATAGTTTCAGATCACTCCAGAACTCTGAGCTCTGCTAAATGGTACTCAAAAGAATGTTTGTTAACCTTACTTTGTGGATTATTGATATATTTATTCATGGTTTTGATCCAGGCCTTCCTTAGTAACCAGCTGTAACTAAGGAAATGCCCATTTCCCAGGTATTCCACACTGCTTTTTTACATAAAAGAAAAATAGGAAATTTCCTTCTTCTTCCAGCAAAGTTTAAAAGCAGTTGGTCTCTGTGTTGGTCTCACTTATCAGAGCCTGAGGCCTGTTGCAGAGACTGTTGTTATCTGCCACGCGGGAGATCAGAGAGAGTGCTGGCCTTCTCTTAAAAAAAGTTGGTGAAATTGTGTTTTGCTAAGTTCTGTGTTGTGCCAGGTTTTTTTCTGAAGTTTTTAATTGTACTTGTCTGTTCTGTTTTTCTGTCCCTCCTTTGTTTCTCCTTCCTTTTTCCCTTTTCCCCTCAAGAGCTCCCTATTGTATATACAAATTGTATCTATAATTGTAAATATCTGAAATATATATATATATTCTGATATAATTCAATTTTGTTTCAAGTTTTCAGTAGTTTAAGGTTTTTTTTTTTTCCCTCTCGCCTAAAGAGAGTGAGAGGAGAAAAAAGCAGCTTGGCTTGGCAAGAAAGCCAAGCCAAACCAATACAAGTGGTATTTGTGCAGATTCTTCAAGATCCTGAACTCGCCAGTCTTCCAGACTAAGGAGATTGTTCCATTTAGCCATTACCCAAGGGTTTGTGGGAAACCAAATGTTCATCTTTATGAGTGATCGCAGAGAACACATTTTAAAATGTGTGTTATTTGTGTGTATCTGTGTTTGTTTATGTAATGCATATTTAAGAGAGCAAAACTAGACATGGTATGTATGGTATGGTATGTATGTAGTTGCAGACTTTTAAGAAAGAAAAAAAAGAATATGCAATGTTGTGAAATCTCATAGTATGCATATTCTTTAATCTCACAGCTATAAAAACTGATCAAAGCCTTGCACTTCTGAAGGAGAGAAGAGGGTATAATAACGTTAAGCACCTCCCTTCAGATCTTCTGCCAGAAACTCTTGTATTTGTTATCTTACTGAACCCAGTTCCTTTTTCTAGTCATCTAATTATTATCATACTTCTTCAACATGAGCCTCTATGCTTGATGCCATATGTTATAAGCCAAGACCTACAAAATGAGCTGAAATTCACTACCTACTTATTTAATCTAGTTGTCTTTGTTGTACTCTCATCAGCCCTTATGTAGCTTTGCTGCTTTAATGATTCACGTTGTCGCAGCTTTGAGAACAGCTGCAGTAATGAAAACTGAAGAAGGGTACTAGGGGTATTTGCTACTTCCAGTTTATGAAAATTCCTGCTGACATTGTAATTTTGTCAAGTGAGAGAATTAGACACCTAAAATATTTCTAGTAGGATCAATACTCAAGCAGGTACAGCTTGTGAAGTTACTGAAGCAATTTCTAGAATTTACTTTTTAGTAGCTGTAAAAAATAAAAGATGAAAAAAATATTATCATTTCCAGGCAAGATAGTAGGTTGGTCATTGATATTAGAGCACTTGAATACCATACAACTCTCTTTAGAAATGTGTAGCCCACAGACTGATCCTGTTCTATCAATTTGGAAATAAATTAAGTAAAAATAATTCTCATCAGATACATGGTTTCTTTACAGTTACTTTTCAGTCTCCCAAAGGTTTACAAAGGAGTAGCTGAAAAAGCATATGCCCTTAAAACAGTAAAAGCCCTTTTTGATGTAGAAAAAAGGGATCTGAATGGTTTGAAATGGTCCTTCCTGACGTTACTTTTCATAGTACATTAGATACCATCTCTTTGCTGTTATAATACCTCTTTATACCTAGCCTATAAATTAGATTAAATTTGTTGCAGTGTGAGGCTTTTCATTTCTTTGCTGCCAGACTTCATGTGTAAATTCTTCATCTACTTCCTCTAGTGCATCTAACCACAGAATAGATAAAACATTGGGTCAAAGAAGGAAAAAATCCCCAACATAATAATAATAAAAAAAAATTTTAAGGAACTCAGAATGCAAAATAAAGTATTAAATAAAGTGGAGACTTAAAAAAAGTGCTTGCCAGCATGTGCAGCCTTCTGACATTTCCAAGTACAGGTTTTGTGGCACATAATGACTTTAGAATTGCTATAACAACACAGATAGGAAAAGATATTGATGTTTTCTGCAGAAGGTGTTATTGGCCTCTGAAGAGTCAAAACCAGAAACTCCAGTTCTGTTCTGTGTTGGAAGTACACTTTCAAATACAGTACAATGGGCTTAATACTTGTCACAAGTCATGATTCCATCTGATGGATCTGTAGAGCCTCTGCCTCCTTCAGTGATTTACTGCTACTTCTTCACTGGTACATCCAGCAATTTTCTACTGTCTGCTGCATCATGCCTCTCCTCCTCATTCCTCCAGAAAACCACTGTCTTCCAGTTATTTTTAGGTTCTACAGGATTTTCAGTATCTTTAGAAACTTTTTCTACAGCTCTTATATGAGACTTCCTTACCAAAACTGAGACTATAATGAGTATATGGCCTTCCAGCCCCAAATTATACTGTCAATAAAATGATTGCACAGAGAGGGAAACCATACATTGTGTCTGGATGAAGTATGTGTAGGGGACCTAAAGTTAAGGAAGCAGTTTAGGAATAGTTAGCTCTACTTTCTTTTTGTTTCTTTTTTTCTTTTTTCTTTTTTCTTTTTTTCTTTTTTTTTTTTTTTAATTTATTTTTTAAAGGGACAGAAAGAATCCAAAGATAAATGGACTTGAAGCAACTTCTGAAGGGATGTGTCATCCTATACTATGAATATGATTAAATTCATCAGAAAGTTCAGTCCACCCTATGTACCTAGCATGCATCACAGCAACAGATTGGACCCTGTGAACTGAAACATTTGCATAATATTTAACAAAATATTTGCAATTATAATTAGTAACTTTTTATAAAGGGATTATTTGTCCTGGATCTGTGCAGAAAAGTTTACCAATATTCTCATGAAAACTATTCACTTAAGAGTTAGGTAAAATTTAAAATACTCCAGGCTTGACTCAAAGACTCATAACTCCTAAACTCAGCTCCTCAGATGCTCATTTAGTGGAACTTCATATGGCTGTCAGTGTAGCTGCACTGTGCTAATTTACATCAGCTGACGATCTGGCCTGAGGTGCTCTGCTTTGGATGAAAACAATAACAATTCTGGCACTATCTACAATTCTTTATTATCCTCTTTACATAAGTTGCTTTCAATTAACCAGAGCAACTTGTCTTGGGGCAACAGAATTGATCCTTAAACTCTGGGAAACTCTGTGATTTGCTCCCCAGTTTATCGTTCTGGGATGGCACTGTGGTCTGTAAGGCTGTGTTGACAGGGCATGCCTGTCTCTTGCTGTCTGTCTTTATTATGGTCACAGCAGCAGCACTGTTCATTGCTGCACACTCAATTACTTGTACAGACAAAACTAAGTAACGAAAATGCCTCCTGCCTCAGTGTAATTAATCCTCTGGTGTCCCATAGGCAACAAGCAACTGCAGAAACAGCTGACTAATCTGCCAAAGTACACAGATACCTCAATTTACAACACAATCAGTTGTCTGTTGGTATTTTTATACTTAATTGGTAATTGTCCTTTGTCATATAGCAGAAGTAAACTCTTCGCTTGCAATTACTTGGAAACTGCTACTCATTGTGGGCACATCTTTAAAATGTGTTGTCTATTTCTAGCTTTTTGACATATCTTCCCTTTAAACTCTATGGGCCAATACCCTCACTGCATATAAGCATGGAGAGAGTAATTTTTTATCCACTACCCTCTAGAGTTTGATGTTCATTATCCTTTGTATATTAACTAAAGCAGACATTTAAAAGTATATTCTCTATCATGAGTTATTAAATTGCAAAAGTCCACATCAAATACTTTATATTCAAACAAGTGAAGTGTTAAAAAATGATGCACACTTTACATTTTCTTGATATAGATTTGACCTTTGGTGTATAATAATGACATACTATAACAGATGACCTAAGATATAAACTTCAACATGAAATAATGATGGATTTGTTTAGATTTTTTCCGACATTAGGCAAAGTATGTAACAATAAACATGTTAATACACAGGGCACATTTCTACAATTTCTTGAGAAAGCATGATTTTTTTTTTCTTCTTTCATTTAACACTAACAAAAACAAATGGTTTGTGTCTCTAGTCATGATTCATAAATGGATAGCACTCATTCAAAATAGACTACTATTTTTCTCAATTAAAATGCAATAATGTTTGCTGAAGTTGGTAGAACTTAGTGTGAAAAGAAACAGAAATACTTGAAGTCATGCGAATTCATTATTCAGAAAAAATATAATAGCACAGCAATGTTTAATTCTTAATTGGCATAACAATATTATAAGAATTTCAATTACAATTTTCAATCACAATTACAACTCCGGAGTCCATTGAAGTCAGTTAACCAATGCTGCATATTTAAGGAGGGGAAAAAAAAATCTTTGGAATATAAGTTTGGAATATATTTTTGGGAAGAGCAAATGAGCAAGAACTTGTCTTAGGAGAAGGAAAAAAAAGGGGATAAAATCTGAATTCTAAACTGCATTGAATTTTCTTAAGAGTATGAAAATGAGTAACACAAAGGAATAAAATAAATATATAGTTACAGTGCTAATGGCAAAAGTAGAAAGATATCATAGAATTATTTCTTTATCCAACATTTCAACAAGAGTTCATAGAATTACTTAGGTTGGAAGAGATAGTTCAGATCATAGTCCAACTCTAAAATGCGGTATTGCTGAGTCCACCAGTAAACCATGTCTCCAAGTACCACAACTACATGCCTTTTAAATACCTCCAGGAATGATGACTCAACCACTTCCCTGCGCAGCCTGTTTCAATGCTTGATGACTTTTTGGTGAAGAATTTTTAGCTTCTATGCAATCTAAACTGAAGCAATTTATGCATGAAGTATCAGTGTTGGATTGTCATGTAACCCACAGATGATTTGGTAAAACTGACTGTCCATTCAGAGAACTAATAGGACTTGTGAACTAGTCTTTCTGGGATCAGTAAAGCTTTGACAACAAGGGCAGCTGGAGGTATCTCCAAGGAGAGTGTCTTTCAACTGTTTCATATTGAATATTTGCTTTTGGAATGCAATATTATGCTGATGACATATCAACTCTAAATAGAGAAGCTATTATCAAAGCAGAAGATTCTAGACTTCATAAAATAAATAAAAAGCCCTAATCAAACAACCCCTGAAAAAGTTTTAAAAAATATAAATGAAGTAATAAAAAAGGGACAGAACTAGAAAACATAAAATGCCAAGTCTGGACCTGCCTCCTGTTCTTGAAACTGAGACTGGAACTGGGCAGGAGAAGGACTTCTGTAGTGTTTAGGAGAGCCTACATTTTAATGGAAGAAATTGGCTTGATCATCCAAGCAAAGTATGGAGAAGCAGTATGGATTTGTTTACAAATATCCAAAGAATGAAGAAGTGCTCTTTAAACTAAAGAATTATTTTGGCACAGCAGCAGAAAATTAGATTGATATTGCTGACTAATGCAGCACTCATATTTTGGATGTGTTCTCTGAGAGTAATAGAATAAAAAAATAGCTGTTTTTAGACTGGAGATTATAAAATGTGGTATCTGTGATAGCATGGCTTGATGGCTGCTATCAACTAAGGATTTTTATGTTCTCTTTTCCTCAGTACTGAGCAATTTAATTCATGCTTCTTATATTCAACACAAAAGGAAAAAGTTACAATTTCAACTTCTGGAGTCTCTTTTTTGAGTTTTCTCTTTACTTTACATATATTTCCCCCCCCCCCCCCCTCCCTCCCCTCCCCGCCTCCCTACCTGCTTTCCCCCCCACACACACACACACTTCTCAGTATGGTTCTTTTTCTACTACTCCATTCAAATCAAGGTCAATTTTTAGACCGCGATTTGGGCTGGTCCTTAGCTCAGAGTTTTGTCCATTTGAGCTCTGAAACATCTCTGAAGATGGAATTTCTATCGAATTGGCAGAGGAAATCTGCCATGATGGTTAACTACTGTCTTAGTTTAGAAGAAAACTAAGATATTTATATGGACCAGAAAATGGGGGTGTCCTCCCAAAACTCACCACAACCTTTGAAATGAGGGAGTTTAATCAGAAAATGTATCAAAAAGGATAACAGTCCTTAACTACAAATATATAATGTGTATACATATAACCAAAACGTTTAGACCATTTGAGTTGTATGGTCCTTTGGTTCATTTCTATTTACGGACAGCAGGACCTAATGTCATACCTTGGCTCACGTGAGAGTGACAGCTACAAAAGGGGATGTGGTAGGACTCTTTATGGGCATCATAGATTCCTCCTCATCCTCCTCTCAAAGAAAGAAATACCATGAGTGGGATGTGGTGGTTCTTGGTAACTTCTCTGCAGCTGAAGTTGTCTTCCAGAGAGTCTGCAGCCACTCCAAGGTAGTGAAGACTGCTCTCTCTCTCTTTGGACAGCACGTGGAGCTGATGGGGGGAAGAAAAAATAGGGACATGTTTTTCCTAGGAAATTTGTATTCAATTCATTAGAGCAAATTAGAATTTTTATTTGAAAGTCGAATTTTGATAGCTGACTTAATTGGGTAGTATGCAGTAGAAGAGATAAAGAGACCAGTAAGTTTAAGAGGGTATCAGACCCATGAGTATAACTCAAGAGACTGATGGTGGACATTTGTTGAGAAATTTATTCAGAAATGTGTCACAGTTCATTAATTGTTGTATATCTTTTGAGTTTTTTCTCTGTCTTTGAATTACTTTGGTTGGTTATGTTCTATCAACCTGCCACTTTGAACCTAGTCTTTCGTTTGTATGCCACTTAAAACATTGCCTTACTGGTTAACAATACTTTTCTGATGTATATTTACCTTGTAAAATTTCCACACTTCAATATGTAGACTATCAACAAGAGTTTACGCCACTGCTAAACCAGACACTTTTATTGTTATTTATGTTTGTCATAAACTGTTATTTACACAGCAAACTGTAACCATGATTTACAGTGATCACATTAATTGAATACATTTCACTGTGCACCTCAGCTGCCAATAATTTGGCCTTAGTTTTTACAGAATTTATTCTTGTTTTACAATGTGGAAAGCCTGTTGGCCTTTTATGAGACTATATGATCAACCGTATTGTATTAATTGGCTGGTAGAAATGCAAAAATGGTACCGAAATCAAAGTTTCATCTGGTGAAGCTGTGACCCACATAACCCTCAAGTCAGCATATGAGGCTGCAGTCTTCTGCACCACTAGTCTTTGGTAAATACATTAAATATAGTAAAGATTCAACAAAGAAGCATTAAGTAAGACCACTGAGTTGTACATTATTCTGAAAGTTGCTGAACAGCAGAAGGTAAAGTAATCATTCAGTAGAGTCAAAATGAATAAAATAAAAGGCTATCTCATGTTAGAATTGATTTCAATCTGCTGAAATATGCACCACACATTTTGATTAGCTGGGTAATGTAGTGTATGCTTCTGCTAGGAAGGAGAAATGCAACACTTTATTGTGCTTCTGTTGGCTACCTATCCATTCATCAAAGCTTTCCTAATTTACATTCTATTTCCTTTGATGCAATCAATGTGAACAATAGAGGGTGTTACCTTACATTTCTATACTTTGATCTGATTTGGCATTTGTGATGAACACAGTCTAGCAATGTTGCAGGTTAGGAAACATTTTGCTACTGCCATCAATTACACTGTTCAGTGACCTTCCTTCTCCCTGCTGCACTTTGAAAATACATGTATATATTTCAAGATGTCTTTTTTGCCTACACTATTTGTTTTACAGAGCAACACTGTGAAAATGAGAGATGGTAAACAACATCCTTAATGCTTATGATGAAGAAGCCAATGGCTACTTATCCACCATTATATTGATGTACAGTTACTATAACAGTGAATATAAATGATAATGCCATTAATCCTCCATGTCATAAAGAACTACATGTATAGCCTCCAGCACTGTGGTATGCATTACCAGTTCCTGGACTTGAGCTTTTTACTCCCCCTGAAAAATGTGCTTGTTGGTGTGATCTCAGTTTGTGAAAATGTAGTAATGAAATAAACCTGATAATGCATTATGAAATAAAGGGGGACAGAAGTGTGTGTGTGTGTTTGTGTGGTTTTTTGTTGTTGCTGTGTGTGATTTTTTTATTGTCGTGGTTTGTTTTTGGTGGTGGTGGTGTTTTTGTTTTTGTTTTTGGTTTGTTTTTTTTTTTAGTTCTAACTGGTGAAAATAAGGAATCAATGGACCTTTATTATTATTTTTATAATTTTACCTAAGAACAGTTATGACTCAATGTGTTATTGTACAGCATATCTTTGGAAGCATCACTCCCATGCTGTATACTTGAGTTCTTTCACTGACAGAATGGGCTAAAAAAATTAATTTGTCATTACTTTAAGATTGCCCAGTATAAAAGAATCATTGCATGTTTTATATTAGCTCATCAGGCAAAAGAAATAGGGATGATAATTAAAGTCATAGGTGACATTTGCTCCATAAAGAACTGAGAGGGGGAAAAAATGAATTAAGTCACTCTTCTCTCTATAGCCATTATAAAAACTTAAATGTAAACATGGTGCTAGTGCCTTTATCATTAAACAGACCAAAATACCTTTTAAAAAACTGGGATCACAATTAAAAGTGATGCTCCAGGCTTCCCAGTCAAATTTCCTCTGTAAGGCATTTCATCTTTCAAAATGTGAGTTTGCATGTGAACTCCTGACTGCTGACATGAAACATATCTATAATATTGTTAATAATATTGTTCTCACTACCTCCATATTCCTACATGATTTTCTATCCCAGAAACACCTCTGTGGAGCTGCAAAGATCAGCTAGCCCCGAAAACATCTTCTGAGCCTGAACAATATTCTATATCAAGGATAAAGTTGAAAGGGCTGAAAGTAAGAGAGACCTTGGGGTGATTTTGGACAGTAAATTGTAGATAAACTCATTCATTGCATCTCAAGGGAGAATGGCAAGTGGATTTTTTTGTCTGCCTGCACTAAAGACTGAAGTCATGCAGAAATGAAGCGTTAATCTTTACATAGTGCTTATCTAGCTGTGTCAGAAATTCTGTGCTAAATTCCAGGCATCTCAACACTAGAAATATATGGACAGCTCTGAGAGGATTTCTAGGTAGACAGTTCAGAGAGAGAAGTACTGAAATGATTGCAAAGCAGGCAGATCAATTTCTGAAAAGCAAAAGCAGTATAAAATCAAAATAAAAAGCATATATGACAGTTACAATAGGTGTGAGTTTATGTGATATTCAAAGGGTATAAATGCCATGAAAGAAAAATAATTGTCAAATAAATTTAAGGAAAAAAAAAAAGTTCACAATTCCAAATATTTGGAAGACAAAGATCCAGGAATACAGGGCAAAAGATTGAGGCAGATGTCTGAAGCAAATAGCATGCTAGCAATTTCGTATAAATAAGGTTATTCATTTGCAAGTGTGAAAGTTGAGCAATATGTATATTGTGAAGAAGTATCTGAAACCTTGATAAATATACTATACATCAGTCAGGAGAAAATTTATCACTACTGGGATGCAGCTTCATCATTTTTAAGGGTCACATTTCATGTTCATTGTTTTGTTTTGCTTGTAAAGATGAAAGGTTGATTTACCTTGAGTTATTAATTTTGCTTTTACTTAAACAAAGTGTGAAACATCTATCTGTGATATTAAAAAAAAAAAAAAGAAAAACTAAACCTACTGTCAGGACAGATGCTGGACAGTGACTTGACTTCTGGAATAACTACAAATACAGTACTGTACATTTTATCTTTCTGAATTTTCACTCTAAGAAGTGTTGCTAATCTCTGAACAAAGGCAGAATTGTTGTGGTCAGTGGAGACTTTCTCCCATTATGTAATTACTCTTTGTAATTTTTTCCTCACTTACTTTGTGCATAAAGTCAGAGAGCCAGATAACAGACATTAATGTCTGAGAAGGAAGACCTGTATCCTTAATGAACAAGGCTAAAAAGGAAAATGCATAGAAAACCCTTTTGATAGAAATGCTATCAGTGCTTTATATCTCCATTGGTTCATACCCTAAACTGATCTTCTTTTGTAGTTTCATATTCTTACTGCAGACCTCACTCATATAAGTAACAGATAACTTGAATCCAAGAGCAGTGCCAACTCTCAATCCAGGAGAAAAAGATGAGCCCCTTGATTCCTCATGTAACCATTTCCTTACTGTAATTTTTCTGTAGGAGTTCAAAAAGGTGTATCTTGTGAAGTAGCATTGCAAAAGTTGAATGACAGGCATTCGTGGTTTCATTACACTGAAAGTAGGCCACCTTCAGTATATTCATCAGTTTACATGCTATTCCTCTTGATGGCAGGTGAAGTAATAATAAATAATGCACAAAGGACGTTAATTTTTTTCCAGAGTATTTTAATAAATAAAGTGTACAAAGCCATTCAGGCCTTGGGATTCTTGCCAGAGCAATAAAGCTCCAAAACTTGTTAAGCTATTTGTTCCAATTTTACCTTTGTTTTTATTTTTTCTTCTCAAACACTGTGATTGGATTTCTTACAGTAATCGCACTAATACTATAATGACTTTATAAGAAGAGAGAAAGAGGAACATCACCAAGGGAAATTATCACTGCATCAATTTCTAATTATTCTTTCTATTCACTTTTTATTCTTTTGTGTAGTAGTGGTGTAGTAGTGTAGAGAAAAGGAAACAAAGCAGAAAATCAGCTGTCACTTGTGTTGAGTGCCTGTGTTGGATTGAACTTCACATGGAGGGAAAAACGACGTTGCACAAATTAAGAGCTGTAACTCCATGTTCTGCTGCCCGAGTAGAAGGTATTGAGAAGGGATGCAAAATGTTTCCTTTCACTTGCATGAAGTTCCTTTGTGTTTCAGTTGAGGCTATTGGAAGCATAGTTGTTACATTAATAAATTTAGTGGCTTATGAGCCCAAAATTATCTTTGTTATCTAATGAATACCATAAATATAGAAAAATATTTATAAATAATTAGGGAAAGGCAATAATAAAAGCTAATCCCAAAAAATCCCAAACCTTAAAAATATGTTAGCAGTTGGAAAAAACCCACAGACACTATATGATACCATGTAATGTTCTAAAAATTGTTCCATTTCCCCAAAATGCTCAAAGAACACACAGCAAAGGGATTTAATATATTCCCTATACATTGTATTTTTGACTGAAAGACACAGAGTGGGGTTCTTTTTATGCTAAGTGTTCTTCTGCTGCTGAGTATGAATTGTAGAAATACCACAGTAGGTTTAAATTCAAATGTGGTTAGTGGTTACATGTGCCTAACAGCATTGCATTTTTTATAAAAATGCTATAAAAGGGACACAGTAAGTTACTGTTCATTATCTTCAACAGCTGCTTCTGGAGTGTCATTTGTATGTCCATGTTTCATGTAATATTCTGTCCCACAAACTAGGACTTTCAAGAAGCAGAAAAACATTATTTTATTGCCATTGTCGGGGAGAAAAGAAAAGAAAAGAGCAGATGAAAGTACTATGAAAAAGCATGATAGGAAAAGCATATTTCCATTATGACAGCAACTATCTGCCTTATTAGTAGCAACCTTCTCATATTTCTAAAGGAAATACATTTCTCATCTACTCATTAACTCTCTTAAGTACTGTTCATCAGCTATTGGATTGACTACATGAAAAGTCCTGGAATCAGTAACATTACATTCATCTCTTCTCACAGATGAATGTATTAGTTTCCTGGCTTTTTCCTACAAAAAAGGGAGAGAAAAATTAGGTTTCTGTTTCTTTGTTATGTTTGTTACTGTCGCTCTGTTTGGTGAATGTTTTTTTTTCCTATGGCATGTTTTAGGATTGCTATGACAACAGCTATAGATTTATGGATATTGAAGAGAGTTATGTACTGTTTTGGGATAGCACTTCAATTTCTATTGGAAACAGAAGTGGAGCAGAGCAGCTCCTGAGCGGTTCTACATGAGTCTGCTTATGAGTGGGTTCTGAGGCTGAGCAGTGAGGGGCAGCAGGAATTCAAGCACTTTCAGGGTTAGGCAACAGTGGCCTCAAAGCCATTTTAAGCCTCCTTAAAATGAAAAAAAGTCCATGAAAATGACTCCTTAGAAAATCCTGTACCTAAGAGTCTATCCAAGAGCATCTTTAGGCATCAGATTAACTATATTTTAATGCATCTACTGAGATTTAAAATGTTGATATTAGAATAGTTGAGGTCAGATTCACAATGTTTTCTGAATATTAGAAATTATTACATTTTTGTTTCAGCAGTTCAGTTCCAATGACAGTCAAATTTTGCTCTTAGAGATTGGATGATGAGAGACATGGGAAAAATCAGCATTTAGAAGTAGAAGAGTATAAATCTGCAGTGAAAGAAAATGCCTCTTGCCTTCTGCAGGGTGTTGTAAGCAATGGAGAGGAAACAAAACAAGACATGACACAATACTTGACCGCAATTTTAATGAGTTCCACTAAGAGATCTTTTAGGTTTTTTGACTAACACAATGCTTTAAAAATATCTATATATATAAATGAAGGGCAGTTTTCCAACCATCTTTGTTTCAGCAGCCATGACCCTCTAGTGATAAGTGAAGAAATAGTTCTCTGTCTGGCAAGTACTTTCACAGATTAATTGCAAACAAGTCTTATTACAAATACAGTTATTTTTTTTAATAAGTGTGGTTTAGAAATAGATTATAATTTACTTTTAATATATCATTACACTTTGACTATATAATTTGGCCAAGTAAGTTTTCAGCTGTAGATCTCATAACAATTTGTTTTTCTTACTCAGTAGTGGACAGCTAGTTACCGTCTTCATATTGTATTATCTCTGCTTTCAATGATAAACATTTATAGTGCAGCAGAGCAAGCAACAGCTAATGAATATAGCTGATGAATAATTTATACAGACCTTTTTGAAAGTGTTTTCACCTACATCTATCACTGCTTAGGTAACAAAACAAGTAGTATGTTCTTATGGATAATGCAAATTGAATCTAGTCTTTTGTTTTACAAACATGAAAATTCAAGAGCTTTTCAGTACTGAAAAGAAATGTACTTTAGCTCAAGTACTCATAGAAGTCTCTGTAATAATATTCTTCTAAAACCAGATGTGTCTTGAACCAAGATATCAAGGCTTAATATTCTATTTTGACATTTCTAATACAAAAATATTTAGTCTTTTTTTGTGACTATTTATGTTTCTATGCATCTAAATATATTATATTGCCACTAAGATATTGGGTAGCTGTAGCATTATTTCCGGATACCAGGTGGTGCTGTTTCTTTTTAAAACTGAAAATAATTTGATGATGTGATCCTGCAGAAAGCAGTAGTAGGAACACAATACCTTATCAGGTGTAGTTCTAAGAAGCTGACTTCTCTATCTTCAGTTCTATTTAATTGTTAAGCAGTTAAATAAGACATACATACATGTGTTTGTTCATATGTACATGTATTTACACATTCTGATAAGCTGTTTTAAAGTAATAAAAGACTTCAACCTTGTACATGATGCTGAGTTTGGGTATTTTCATGCAGAATCAGTCTCTTACCTTAAAATTGACTTACATTACATTGTAGAACTAACATATTGACAACTTCTCAAAGAGTGATTCTTTGTACTGTGCATGTATGAAGGATATTGGAATACGTGAAATTATTGTAATTTCATAGATATTAAATTTATCCTACATATTTACTTAATTTTTTTTTACATTTATGTCAATTAGGTCACTGTAAAATAATGACAGAGATTTTTTAAATTAAATATTAGAAATGTGATACATAATTAAAAAATAAAAAAGAAACCAAAACCCACACCAAAATATCAAGAAAACCCAAACTCAAGCAAAATGCCAAGGTATGTGATTTTCACCCCTGCAACACTATATTCTTCAGAAATCCTTCCCTTCTCATCAGTACTGTTACCAAGAATAATTGTATGATGAATTGCAAAACTCATTTTATGAGCTGTCTGCTAAGTGACATTGTCTTATTTTAGATATTTTTTAAAAAAGGTTCACTATGCAGACAGATGCTGATAATCCTTCTGAGTAGCAGAATATATTTGGTATCTAGCAGGGTCAGGCCCTCGTAAAAGTTGCATTTGGCCCTTGCAAATGGGCCTTCTGAAACCTCACATTTTGGGAAGGAATTCAAGGAACTTTAGACTGTGGGTTAATGAAATATCAGGCTGAATGAACAACAAGAAACTATCATAATGTGTTCATGTCATTATATTGCTTCCACTAGCATAGATTTTTCAAAATTCCTGTCATGTTAAGATTCATGATCCTGAAAACTTATATATAGTCAAACTGTGAATATGTACAGTTCCACTGAAATGGATGTGATTACTTACGTCGGAGATGTTCATGGCTAATTCTCTGCTGAACTGCAGACCTTAATTTATATAGATAATGTTAAAATACTTTGCTCATCTTGGCAACAGATTCTTCTTATATAATCAGGACAAAAATAAGTATTTTCAGACACCTCCACATCACCCCCAAGTTATTACATCCTGAGTATCACAGACAATTTCTGGGACTAAAATACTTTGTATTAAGCAGACTGTTAAAATATACTACTAAGATCAATGGGTTTGTTTGGGGTTTGTTTTTATTCTTTTTTCATTTGTCGTTTCTGTTGAAATGTGGCCCAGGTAGAAGTTTTATTGGTCTATCTCTGCAGTTACATAAAATTATTTTCAAAATAGTTGTATATAGACACAGTCATGAAATTTGATTGCAGTCTACCTCTTATGTTTTGTATGGTTTTGTCCTTAGCATGTCTCTCCAGCACCTACTTTTTACCTGTAATGCAAATATACACATGTGCACAAAATAATTTTTTAAATCCTTTTACAAAACAGTCTTAGTTTATCTAAGCAGGTAACTAAACACTTTCATGATTATCAATAAACAATAATGAAGGGAACAGATCATTTGGAACCTCTCAGAATATGGTCTAACAAAAACTCGCAGAGACACAGATATTCTTTTCCCTTTTGATGGCATGACTGATATTTCCCAACATTTAGAGTTGATAACATAACCATTGGGCTTGTTGAGCAATTTTTGAATGTAGAGGTCATTCAGGGAGAAAAAACAACAATGAAAACAGAAAACACAACAGCAACCTACGTAGGTAATTCTCTGTAAAGGACCTGTATCTGTCTAAAGCTGTAGATAGACTCTAAGATGGGAAGAACTCCTTCTGGGTTCTGATGTTGCCTATTGTTGCCTATTGTCTCTCAGTTTGGCTACAAAGTAGCAAAAAATTTTGTAACCAAGGACTAATTTGAGAAAATTAATACAAACATTGTAGAATTTGCCTTTTGTGATACATTGCTCTTTTCTAATCTTTTCTTTTAGGCTGACCTTTTCTTTCACTTTTATACAGGTTTTCTAATTGGGAATATCTATTTAAAGAGCAGTATAGAATGTCCAAAATTATGATAAAAGGTACACTTTTCTAGCACATAAAGGTCAATAAAACTAAGTCATAAAGCTAGATGACTAAAGACATGTTAATTTAACAAGGTCTAGTAAATCTCTAGTCAATAAAAGGTGTAACTATCTAAAAGGAAAAAAGAAATAATAATCAAATGAAAAATGAAAATGTGTGCTACAATATTATTATATCTTGCATAAAAATGTAGCAATAGGGATAACACTGGTAATGGGAAAAATTACCTTACTGGCATGGATAAAGCCAGGAATCTGACCGCTTCTGAGTCCTAAGGGAAGAACTTGAAGTAATGAAAAAGGTTTTATCTTTATCAAGACAGAAGCACAGTTGAAATCTCTACTGAGTATTGTATACAAAGTGCAGAGGAGAATGAATATATTTAAAAATACTGAAGTCATTATTTAGAGCATGAGTATATATTTTAGGGTAAAATTTGTGGATTTTCAATACATATGGAATCATATTAATATGTGATTATTATTAGCATTAGCTATGAAACATTGCTCCTTTCCCCACATGAGCTAATGATTGATGGACAAAGGGGAAATTTGAGCTTTTGGACTACACACTAGAATGCATAATGCATTACATTTTCCAATTATGCTTATCACCCAGTGGAAGGTCACCAGCAAGCATATCTTTGAAATGATCTGATTGAGCATGCTGTTCAGGATTTCCCATTTGTGTTTTTTTCCCCTCTACCTGCAATTTCCCATTATGCATGGTAGCTTTCACACTGTATTCATGAGATACAGGTTTATTTTTGTTCTCTTTCTGATTATTTATGATTATTCCTCATTTCAGGAGGTCTGACCTAAATGTCAATGAATACATTAAAAGTCAATCTAGGATTTCAATGGACTTTGAACTAGATGTAAGTTTGCAACTTTTTTTTCAATTTTATGATGATTATAGTAATCATTAAAAGATCTTAGACATTAAAAGTAACTTTCATTCAAATATGAAAGTATTGCTAGATATTGTTATGGTTTTTGACAGAAAGGTTAACAAATTTTACTTTGCTTTATGACAGTTTCCTTAATAATTTAATTTGAAACACTTCAGCCACTAAGAATTAACTTGAAGTTATTGGGATATATGCTGACCACTCAGAAAAAAATTAATTGCATGAAGATTTGGGGGATCTTCAAATGTGTACAAAAAAGGCATCCAATACTGACAAAAATGACCACATGAAATAGGGGGTTTTCCCCAGAATTTCTTTCTCAGTTCCCCTGAATCAGTCCACAATATTAGTGTAGACATGGATCAGTTGTTTTTCTTCACCAAGATCATGGAAGGGACAGTGGCCACTGTTAGTGTACATGTTAGTGTAACATGTAAATATAATATGATTGGAAAGAATGGTAAACATGAATTCAAGCTTACCACTAATAAGAGAGGTTCCAAAAGTCCAGCTTTCACTCTCCAGGAAAATGTCTTAAATCATATTGCAATCACCTGGCCCTGGTGTTCCTGAGCCATGGAGAATTATTCTAACTACCAGAGACTGGAAACTGAAGAAAATACAAATGAGCACTGCTCTATACTGACTAGTGAATGCTGATGTTCCAGTTGGGTGTTTTGTTTGTTGGTTTGTGTTTGATGTTTTGTTGTTTGGGGTTTTTTTGAGGGGGGGAGGGGGGATGGTTTGGGTGCAGAGATTGAGTCATGTGCTGAGGAAGGCTATGGAGACAAAGCAAAGTGCTGGGTCCTTCATTTGGATCACAGCAACCCAATGCAGTGCTACAGGCTGGAGGAAGAGTGACTGGAAAGCTAAATTACCTAGGGGAGCTGGTCAACAGCTGGATAAACATGAACCAGCAGTGTGCCTAGGTGGCTAAAAAAGTCTATGACATCCTGGTTTGGTCAGAAATAGTGTGGTTGAGCAGGACCAAGGATGCAACCAACGCTCTGTACTCAGCACTGATGAGGCCACACGTCAAATACTGCATTCAGTTTTGGGCTCCTCACAGCAAGAACCACTTTGAGGCACTGGAGCAAGTACAAAAATAGAGCAATGAGGATGGTGAAATGTCTAGATCAGGAATCATAGGAGGAGTGGCTGAGGGAGTTGGGGGTGTTTAACCTGGAGAAATGAAGGCTCAGGGCAGATATAATAGTCTCTATAACTACCTGAATGGTGCTTGTAGCCAGGTGAGGGCCGGTCTCTTCTCCCAAGTAGCAATTGATTGGACAAGAGGACATGGCCTCAAGTTACAACAGAGGAGGTTTCAATTGGATGTCAGGAAAAAAATATTAGTAGTCAAAAGAGTAGTCAAATATTGGAACAGGCTTCTCAGGGAATTGGTGGAGTCACCATCTCTGGAGGTATTTAAAAGACTTAGGGACATGGCTTAGCAGTGGACTTGGCAGTGCTGGGTTAAGTGTTAGGCTCAATGATCTTACAGGTCTTTTTCCAACCTAAATGATTCCATGATTCTATATAAGCAGTTTTCATTGATATATATTAATTTTACTGACTTTCTGAAACAAAGAGAATTATCTTTGTTACTGCAAGCTTATTTGTCTTCTTTGTTGAGTTATATGGTTCAGCCATAATTATGGACTAAGTTGTATAAGTATGAACTCCACCTGCTGACCAACTCAACCTGCCTTGTTCTATCAGCTGGATTTTCATGTTGGGGTTTTTTGGTAAAGCATAAAGTATTGTGGCAAGTAGAACTACTTACAAATTCACATTGAATTCTCTTCAACTACTGCTCCATTCAAATCTACTTTTGAGCATTCAAACTCTCAAAATAGTGTGTTTTACATTGTTCAATCTGTTTCTGCTTTTCTTTATGAGATATTTTGTTTCAAAGTTTAGTTGCTTTACTTTTAAGATAAGATAAAAAATTTCATTCTAATGATAAAAATTATGTAATTTTGGGTTGAACAAGGTGTTTATCTTTAGGTCATACAAAGTCTTTGATTTGTGTTTTCTTTGATGAGAGAAAAATTGAAGCTTTTCCACCTTTAACATAATCAAATAATTTTTCTCATCACATCTTGCACCAATCAACAAGTTTAAACTTATCTGTGTAATCCACATTACAAATATAGCACAAATTTGTATACAAGGCAAAGGAAAACAGTTGTTTAGGGTTTTTTTGTTGTTGTTGTTATTTGTAAAATAAAGATTATAGAGATGATCTCATGTTGTAAATGTAATATGTGAATATCATAGTCAATTAGTAGAGACTAATAATCAACATACATATTTCAACAAGTAAAATACCTTGCTGTTTGAAAATTGGGTCTTTGAATTGGTTACCTAATACATTCTAAGCCTCAGTTATAACATAAATCCTTAAGTCTTTTTTCAAATGTCTCATCTTAAAAAGCCACGCTTCTTTTAAAAAGATCACTAGTTAGTAAAAGTGAAAAAATATACTTTGGGAATTGAAGTGCAAGATTCAATATTCTTCTCAGCCTGATGGGATTCAAATGCATATCTCCTCAGAGTGTACCTAGTAGAAGATAATCTGGGTTAATTAATGCTGTACATTATACTGTCATTGCATGACTATGCAGGGACATGATTTGGAGATAAATGCAAATAGAATAGAAGTGGGATCTCACTTGAGTTCTCATATCTCCAGTACTACCCTTTTTCTGTCTTCTGATTTGCTTCAGTAATATTTTCTGAAAAGTATCATTATTCTTGAGGGATTTACTGCTGCTCTGATGATCCTGGCCAGGTCAATGGGCTTACATATTGCTCTGGATATTTTCTTAGTACAGTTTGAATAGAGCTGTTTGAAGTGTTTCTAGAAGAACTACAGATGTTATGGGGACTGTTGGATGTTGTTCACTGCTAGCCTGAGGTGCTCTGGAACATAGATGTTTCCTTTTTACTAAGTCTGAACAGTCTTGTTTTGAGAGCTAAGATCCTTGTTTTGGCTTAGTCTCTAACTTTTATCAGCTCACTTTTTAAATCTCATGAAGTTAGGGATTTAACAAAGTGCCAGAAGAATTTTGCTGATACTGTAGTCTTTATTGCCTCCTACATAAGCTTCTGAAGATTCTTACAGATAGCACTTATGCTCATGCCTATCATATCTTTGAACATTTAAACATGGTGGAATTAGCAGGAGATTGCATATAGCCTGCAGTGGAATCCAGCCTGAAGTTTCTTCTTTATTGAAAGGAGCCAATTCCTCTCTTTATTAAAAGGAATCACTTTGTCTTTCCTGTAAAACTATTATAAAATATTATTGCAGGTGGTAAATATAAATTAACTGAATTTTGAGATGCCCACAAAATGGAAGTAGCAATATAATCATTTGAAGTTGAGAAGATATTTCAATAAACTAAACATTAAACTAATGGCTTTTATTTGTAAATAGGTGACATAACTTATTGTTACACTTAATTATATCTGGCATCTGCATTACTCAATTATGCTGGCACTCATTTACCCAAGTAA
Organism: Hafferia zeledoni; assembly: GCA_035583235.1. Taxonomy (NCBI): domain Eukaryota; kingdom Metazoa; phylum Chordata; class Aves; order Passeriformes; family Thamnophilidae; genus Hafferia; species Hafferia zeledoni. The sequence goes on from JAWWEV010000115.1 coordinate 77,049,546, forward strand.
ATACTCATTAAAACAAGCATCCATGCTACAAATAGGAATTTACCTTACTCTTGCCATTGCAAGAAAATCTAAGACTGGAAAAATCTCTAGGAAAAGGAACATCAAGATTCATATTGTAAATTAAGATCAATTTGAGAAAACGTATGTTGCTATGAGATGGTGAGAATATTTCCAAGCAAATGTGTTAAAACTCCCAGGGCTTATAGGGGGAAAAATGTGGTCTTTGGAAAAGTAGATGCATTATTTTGGCCCAGCTAAAATAGAATCAGTAAAAGGTGAAAGGAATGACTGCCAGTTGAATAAGTAGCAAATATGTCCTTTGTGTTGCCTAGTTCTAGAGCAAGTACAAGAGTTCATGTAGATAATTCAGGACTTCAGAGATCTCATCAACCTTATTTTTCAACTAACCAGGCTTGCAAGAAGGCAATCTAGGTTTCTTCTAAAATATCAAATTCAAAGTATTCAGTTTAAAATTTAATAGAGTACCATTTCCTAAAGGAAACATTTTGGTCACAGTGGTTTCAGATGAGGCCATGTAATTGTGTAATTTTTAAGTATCCCAGCACTCTCAAAGGCTACTAGAACATATTGTGCTGGAATAGTTGCTTAAAAAGACACATATTTCAATAGTAGATGTGGATATACATTTTTATATATACACAACAATTCTTCACAGAAGATATCTATCTTAGGTATGTCATTGCATTCTATATGATGAAGTTTGTATGATGTTACACTTTTTCTTAGTTGACAAGGAAATCAGAAGTTGCTGCTTCTTTCCTGGGGCTTGAGCTCATGAAGAGTCAAAACCTTTACATTAACCCTGCAAAGCACTTAAACAGATACTTCAGTTTAAATGGTAAAACAAAACCATCCAGGAGTACGAACAAATTCAGAATCCCCCAATGCAACTCTGGACTTTTAGTGCCTAGCAGCACCCAACCTTTATGTCCTACAAGTAGCAGACATGAATACATTGTTTAGTCTTTATGTGAGGAAGAAAAAAGATGCATGGATCTGTTAGTGACTTTCAACATATATTGTAAATATCTGCAGCTGCACTATTTTTAAAGCTTGGCTTATCTTTGCAGCTGAGTGAAAGGTACTGCTTGGCTTTCAATGCATAGCAAATCCAATTAAGGGAATGGAGCTGCTGGAATTCTTTTCACATTGAGATCAAAACTAGCTTTGCTAAAGCATGTAATTTTTTCCAGTAAGCATAGAACAGAGACACTTATATGCATTAAAAAGAGCTTCTTCATGCAATAAATGTTACACATTAGCCATTATCTTCTTTTTTGTCGTTTATTTGTAATTCATATGAAAGATTTGAATAATTGTATAGTGAATGAATCTCAAGAAGAACATCAATTACAGGCACTGAAGAAAAGGTTTGAATTTTGAATAACATCTTATTTATTTAATTCCACTGTTCACACTATTTGTTTTATCTATGCATGTGTCTATAAACATTTCCATTTATCCATACACTGTAATGACAACAGTTGCAATTAGTCTTTTCACAGTGAATTTAGTACTGCTATTTCCTCTCTCTTCGGTGAAAAGAAAAAAGAAAAAAAAATATGCACCTTAGTGCATGAAAAAGGAAGCATAGCAAATGTGACAAGTTTCTTGTATGCCTGAGGATTTCATCTTGGCATTTGGATCAGGTGACATGGAAAGGTAGGCAGAATGAGAGATAACATGTCTAAACCTGCTTGTACAATGTGAGATCCCCCTCTTTGTTCCAACTGTCTCCAAGCAACAACAGCAAAATCTCTTGAGCTAATGTACCAAGTAATAAACTAAAGCAGAACCTTTCCTTTTTTGAAAAAAATAACCTTTACAAGAGAATTGCAGAAGGCAAGAAAGAAAAGATAAAGAGATCTCCTTCTGTTAGTTTAATACATTTTTGATTCTCTTAGATATCACAGACACAATCTTGATATAGAAGTACAGACGATAAGGAGCAGATGCTAAACAAGGCATGCTTTCCTCAGATGAACCAAGGTGAATTTTCTGTGATGAAATGCTGCATAAAGTAGAGATATTAGATTAATATTAATTCGTATTTCCTTAGGAATATTGCTGCTAGCAAAGAGGAAAGAGAGACTGTTTTGTGTTTTTAATGAGTTTCATTTTATTTTTGAAACTTCTGAGAACTCTTTAAAGTGGATTGGAGATTAGAACAGTGAAAATAATTTTGAAATGCTTATATAATTCTATCATACTTTTTCCCTAAGTCTTCTTATCTCCAAACAACAACAACAACAAATCCATTTTATTGTACAGATATGCAGCATCTTAGGTCCATACATACTGCTGTATTCATGGGTTAAGCCATTCACTTAGAGGAAATCTATTAAATTAGTTAAGAAAATATTAATATTGTTACCTTTGACAACTTTAAAATATATTCACAAGTCCTTCCTTCTCTACTTGTTTTATTATGATCCTTACGTAATCTCATTTACATTAATAACTTAATATCATGTTGTACTGTTTAAGTGATATGAAGGTCATCTGCACATTTGAAGAAAGAACAGTGAAACAAAGGCAGAAGGAGTAACTCTATAACCTTCCTTAGTTGCTCCCAGGCCACCTGCAACAAATAAACCTCTATCTCAACAAGACCTCAGAGCAAAGAGGCACAATGACAGTCAAGAACCTAGATCAAGGGCTCTGGAGGAATGTCCGCCTTGCCCAGGCCCTTCCTGGGACTGTCCCAGCAGAGCCATCAGATCTGCTGTCCATGTGTGAGATCCATCCCAATAATGGGGAACAGCTTCCTGCATCAGCTTTCAGTCTAAGTGGCGAGGGTCACTCTCTAGGGATGTGTGATCCATTATTAGATGCAGGGAAAGAACCTGTTAGGGATTGCACAAGACTTATCATAGGATGCTTAAGGGAGGAACCAGAGGCAAAAAAAGGGTGGTATTTAGTTGACATGTGCAAGAAAAGTGTGGAAAATAGAGGGATAATTTGTTGGTCAATGCGTTTGTCCTTTTGCCTTGTGCCTGATCACCTCAGTTTGTCCTATCTCATTATCTTCTTCACCATCTCTTTTTCAGTAAGGGGTTCTTCAGTCTATGTATAAGGGAGTGAGTGCAGATGTTCAAGTGAGTGTGTGAACAATAGCAAAGATCAAGCTGGACTAGCCAGCAAGTAGATGAAGTGGCCTGAGAGCCAGCAGGTGAGTGGGCCTCTAAGGGACACCTCTGGGTGGCGGAAGTACCTGTCTCTAAGGGTAAGACCACAGGTAGGTTGGCTGTGGGACCAGAGTGGGTGTCTGTACCAGCCACTGAAGTGGGGCTGAGCCCTTGGGGGCTTGTATACCAGATGCCAGTAACTGGGAAGACCGGGATCAAGGGACAGTTACTGAGAAGAATGACTGAGCACAGCTGCTGAGTGGACCCACCATTTACATATACATATAAATATTTTCACACTGCCAGAACTCCATCTTGCTCACTCAGAAGGGAGGAGAATGAGACCATTTGTGCCCTTGATGTTCACGTAGGTGCTCCGAGTGTCTGCTTGCAACCTGTGGCCAGACCTGTGTATATGTATATATACATATATATTGTAGGTAGCCTAAACTACTTATCACCCTAAACTACTGGAGGGTCTGGGTGCCTGAATCAGACTATAAGGAAACCAGACCCTGGAGACAGTCACAGGAGGTCTGGGCAATGCAGAAGGAGGGATTCTCTCAGTTTGCAAACTTGTCTGATCTAGGGGTCATCAACTATAGGGGTCACCAAGTCTAGGGGTAAGCCCCTTAGTCCCAAGCAGGGACGCAGTGTGGATTGACGGTCAGAAGAGCTCAGGCACAGCAGACAACAGAAGGCTTGATCAGAAGGCTCACAACTTAGAGAGCTTATTCAAGATAGTTAACAGACTGTTCCTCACAGCTCATAGTAGTAGTAGTAGTAGTAGTAGTAGTAGTAGTAGTAGTAGTAGTAGTAGTAGTAGTAGTAGTAGTAGTAGTAGTAGAAGTAGTAGTTCCTAGTAGATGATCTCATCCTCACACAGTAACATCCACACCTTTTATACCCTCTCACATCCAACATGCCACTATATTATTGGTTAACCAATTCACCTTACATACACCACAGCCTCTCATTGGCTACAAGCCCACATACGTACCACAGGTAGCTCTCATCTCTTTAAGGTGCACTCCAAACAGCTTTCCTTAAGGGATGCACTCACTGTCACCCCCACAGTCTGATTATGTAATCTCAACACCAAGATGGAACACCACCTGCAATTAAGAGAATTGCATTTATTCTTTTTATTTTCTGATACTCATTCACCCAGGGCACTTTTATTCATTTTAGCTGCATGACTGCAAAGTCAATGTCAGGTTGGTTTGTCTTTTTTAAATGCTTAAAGGTATCCAGAAATGCCTCTGTTTACAAAGTCTAATAAAATTAAAATTCTTTTTAACTGGCTGAAAATGTTATGATTTTATTGGTTTGTCTTTTTTTTTTTTTTTTTTTTCAAATAGAGACAAAACCAATAATGATGAAAAAGAAGCAAAAATAAGCATTTGCTTTCTATTTTGGAGGAATTTTTATTTTAGGCTTTTTGTTTACAATATGTTTTCAAATAAAATCCTTTTTTTTGTGCTACTTGGCTGGTTCATTAGCCTCAACACAAATGCTCAAGAAATAAGAAAATACAATCATCTGCATTTTACAAACAAAGTCAAATAAACAAGGGAGTTCCAAAGCCTGAAATGAGATGTTCTGCTTCACAAATAAGTTCTGCCTTACTTTCAGTGGTTTATGACCTTTGCAGTGAGTTATTGTGTGCTTCACAGCACTAAGGTTAAGCGTAAAGAGTCATCATATCTGTGTCAGCTTACAAATCCTTCCTTCGTATCTTTGAGGCTGCTATATCTGCCTTTTTCTAGAGACATGTTCATAACTGAACCTACCGTATCCACCAAAGAACATGAAGAACTGTATTGTGTGAACAGCAGACACCTCAGCAGGGGCTGGTGAGGGAGTAATCATGGGAAAATTGAAGTATATGGTGCTAAATTTGATCTTATCTAAGTCCTCTCTCAAATCAATATGAACTGTTCCTATTCCTTTTGTTGCAGACCTTTCTTTACCTTCTCTGTTTTCAAACACAGTGGCAATGATAGTCCTACCAGTTCTTCTTTTCTCTCCTGCTATCCATGAGTCTGACTTTCTATTTCAAAACATTGTTTCATTTCTCCAAGACTTTCACTGAATCTTTTGTGCTGCAGCCTTCTAGTTCTCATATCCACCAGGTAAAAAAGAGACAGCTTCTTTATCTGCAATAGCTTTTTTGCCCCTGAACAGTATTATCCTTCCTCCTCTTTCTTAGAATGAACACTATCATTTTTTAAAAAAAAATTATATAAATTATATATAATATAGTCCTTTTTCTGCATTAGTGCATTGTGACTGCGGAGGATCTTATACTTGTTCCAGAACCCTTTTTCTCTAGGTTGCTTACAATACTGTCATATTAATCAGGGTAAAAATCCACCCTATACTCAAGATGTATATCCATATGACTTGTTTACTGATATTCATGCTTGTTGTGCTAGATAAACTTGTCATTTACCATCCAAATTTTTTATATTTTCTGTAATCACAATAGGGTGGAAATTGTCACAATAATATTTCTATTACAGATTATCTCTTACTGCTTTATTGTTAAATTTTCAATATATCACTGTTCCCCAGCTAATAATTTTGTCTCTCTTTATCATTGGGTATAATTAATAGTACATCAGAAAACATCATCAATTAGAAATTCTTCCTCTCTTTACTAAGGAAATAAAATAGCAAAACAATTTTATGGCCATAAATTGATCTGCCTCAGGGTTCTGAATGCAGCTTGCTTTGTAGACTCTATTTGCTGAGAGAAAAAAGTAAAGCTTCAGAGTGAGTTTGTAATACATACAGTATAATGCATTTCCACAGTATTAAACATGGTTTGGTATTTATTCAAGTCACTTGTGCTGACTGGAGGATTCTAGTACTGATCATTTTTTGTGTAGAATAACTGAAGAATAAAAAATACCCTCATAGACCCACTAAGCCCAAAGCTCTGATTCAGCAGAGTATGTAAGTCAAAAATGGTAACAGAGCACATATGATTAAAGAATGCTATGTTCTCTAGCCCATGTGAGGAATAAAATGAGATAATTGCTAATGTATCTACTAGTTTTGATTCTACAGACAAAATGGCTGAAACGCATTTATAGTTTTAACCAGGGGAAGCTCTCATTATGGCTCCTGAAGAAAACTCAGACTCAAATATTGGGAAATGTAGTGGGATACTAGTCTTTTCACTATTATAACATTCCTAGTGAAGTGCTTGCTAAGCATATTTTTAAATACCTTAGTAATAAAGGATCCAAGTAACTACAAATTAGAATTATCAACAGTCCTTTTCCTCTTGGAATGTAAATTAGTCAAATGTGATTGAGAGTATAAACTAGGAGAATTATTTCAGATACATATGGTACTTGTGACAGTTTACACTCAGTGGACCTCTGCTGAATGCTAGGGTTGCATTTCAAACATGAGCGTTGTTTCAAGTTTCTGAAAAATGCTATCAACTTTTTCACAGAATCACAGAATCATCAAGGTTGGAAGACACCTTCAAGGTCATCTGTTTCAGCTGTCAACCTAGCCCCACAATAATCATCCCTAAGCCATATCCCCAAGTGTCACATACAGATAACTTCTGAACACTTCCAGAGATGGTGACTCCATCACTTCCCTGTGCAACTTACTCCAATGCCTAACCACTCTTTCAGTGAAGGAAATATTTCTAATATTTAATCTGAGCCTGCCCTCTTGTAACTTAAGGCTATTTCCTCTCATCCTTTCTCTTGAGACATGACAGAAGAGACCAACATCCACCTGGGTACACCCTCCTTTCAGGTAGTTGTGGAGACCAATGAGGTCCCCCCTGAGCCTCCTCTTCTCTGGCTAAACAACCACAGCTCTGTCAGCCACTCCTTGTAGGACTGACTCTCTAGACCCTTCACCAGCCTCTTTCCTCTTCTCTGGTCTCACTCCAGCACCTCAATGTCTTTCTTGAAGTGAGAGGCCCAGAACTGGACTCAGGACTTGAGGTTCAGCCTCACTTGTGCCTAGTACAGAGGGACAAGCACTTTCCTATTCCTTTTTCCTTCTATTGTTATGAAGCAATTATATTTTCTGAAAAAAAAACAAAAGGTGTTGAATCAGGAAGGTTTTTTTCATTAATTCTGATATGATTTAGACAAAGAGTGCTGAGCTTAAAAGTCTCCTCAACAGGATATATTTGTGAAACTTAGAAAATATGATAAACTTTGTGCAATGTTGCTAGATGCCTTTGACAGAAGAAGGTGTAATGAAACAGTGAAAGCTGGTGATGAAATAAAAGCACATAGGGAATGATCAAAAATTTATACAGGAAAGTTGACTACTTTCAAACTTTACAAAGAGAAATTGGATGTAATATAATAATAAAAGCAAATTCAAGATCACTTGCTCAGGAGTAGATGAAAATGACAGAGGAAAAAAAAAAGATCTGTCCATTTTGATTAGTCAAAAAACATCCCTGAGCTTCAATATGATTTAAACAGAAGTTTAATAATTATGCATGTTGTATGGCCATAGAAAAAGTTATTGTTATTCCTGAGCATAACACAGCAGGTGTTAATAAAAGATCGGAAAGAAACAGGATGTGTGTGCTGGCCATGAGTAAATTCAGATTAGAAGTTAGAAGGAATTCCTGTTATAAAGCAATGAGGATCATCCTTCCGAATGAGAGTGGCTGTAGAAAACTAAATGTTGTTTCTAGATGGAATTGAAAAAGCTAATGACAATGATAAGAAACAACATCTAATGATGCAAGAAGTTATTTCCAATCTTATGTTGTTTCAGTGCTATTATTTCCAAAGAATGAATTTATTTGAGATAAAAATTAAAGCATGTTATAAAGTTCTTCTTATTATTGCGGTTGTTGTATAAAAATTTTGATTTTTTTCTATTACTCCACACAAAATATCTTGGCAAGACTGCTAGATACAGCAGTTAAACAAAACCCTTCATGTCCCTGACATCCTTTACAAAGGAAAAAATCTCACTTTTCATCAGACGTGAACCCACTCTAGTATGTGTTCACTGCTTATATAGTAACCCATATATGACTGGTGGGTTGACTGCAAGGATGTTACTAGTTGTCTTCTGCACCTGATTACAATGTCCTCCTTGTCCCTTATCACTTAAGAAATCCTGCTAGCCTCTAGTTACTGTGCTCCTTGTAGATTTTAAGGGACTTCAGTTATATTTCTGGTGTATGTCAAAGCTGGTTGGATACTTTAATGGAGTGAAATCGTGTCTGGTATATTTAACTCATCACTGTGTTCTGTGAAATTACTGGCATGGATATCCTTTAAGAGTTTTTCCATGGTGTTTTATTTTCAGACATCTCTCAATATACAGTTTTCCAATAATACTTCTGTTATAGACAGTCAAAGTAAATTAAGAGTTTCTTTATGAAACCAAGTTGTCTGCATTCTGAAATGCCTATGAGGACCCAGACTGTTTATGGACTGAAAGAAATCCTAAACTATTAGCACTGAAATTGGGAGATGGAAAAGGATGACATGAATTAATTAGTGATGTTTGGAAGCTAGCAGCAAGATGGGGAAAAAAAAAGCTGGATTGGAATGAGGGAATAAAAGAATGGATAGGAAAGGCGCCAAAAGGATTTTTCTCCTGCCTAATGCTTTAATTTGGCATGTTTTGGAATGGGAAATTCTAGCCTGCCTCTGAAAGGGAAATGGGAAAAAAAGAAAACAATTGAGGTTTCATTTGTGAGTTTTCTCTCTCTCTCTTTCTTTCTTTCTTTCTTTCTTTCTTTCTTTCTTTCTTTCTTTCTTTCTTTCTTTCTTTCTTT
>JAWWEV010000115.1:77058588-77077520 GCA_035583235.1 Hafferia zeledoni
CTTTCTTTCTTTCTTTCTTTCTTTCTTTCTTTCTTTCTTTCTTTCTTTCGTTCTTCCTTCCTTCCTTCCTTCCTTTTTTCTTTTTATTATTATTATTTTTCCAGCTGTCATCATTCTTTCATAACAAGATAATTATTTCTAATCAAGAGCAGTTTTCCAGGTTTTCACTTAAAAATATCTTGAATTTATAGAGACTACCTTGAGACCTGCTGTAGTGATTTTGTTTTGTTTTATAAAAGTTCCACTCACTTTGAAATTTGAATGATTAGGGAAGATCTTCTCTACTTATCCCAGATAATGCAAAAAATACAAAGTGAAAGAGCAGAGTATAGAAGGGGTCAAGGGTGCTTTCAAATTTTCATAAATCTAAGGACTATTCCTGTTTATATTGATTGAGTTTCAGCAGAGTAATTTATGTATAACCTCATTTAGCTGCCAGAGCAATGAATGCTGTGGATGCATATTTAATCCTGAAGAATGACTGTTTCTGATCTTGTATGCAGAAATTCATAAATGATGACTGCAATAATTTATTTTTGAATATTAACATTTACAATTCCATGCACTTGCTGATTTTTAAGCTTGTTTTCAATATGCAGAATGTTCAGTACATTTGTATGTTCCACAACCTTGTTTCCTGATCATTTGAGGAAAGTAATTTGGTTTCTTATCATGTATCAAAGTCATAAAGAACATCTTTGGCTATTTAAAATCTGAGTTCTAGCCCCACAATCCAGGTGGTAGTGCCTCTGGGGAAGCATCTTTGAGAAAGACTGGTAAATAATGGGAAGACAGAAGAGGAGAGGCAAAAAGTGATGAACAGAAGTGAGAGAAGTAGGGTAGGAGGTATTCCAGGTTCCAGAGTAGAGTTTTCCCTGCAGCCCATGGGAAAGACCACAGTGAAGCCAATAACCATATTGCAGCCTAGGGAGAAACATGCTGAAGCAGCTGGCATATTTTGTGAAGGAAGTATTTGTTACGCATGGGAGCAGGGAAAAAGTGTAAGGGGGAGGGAGAGGCTGAGAGGAGTTGCGGACTGAGTGACCTCCATCCCCTTTGCACTGCTCAGGAGTTGGGTGTAAGCTGAGGCAGGAATTAAGGAATGCAGTTAGACTTGGGAGAGGGCACAGAAAAGGTGTTTTAATGTTCTACTTTATTTCTCTCCACTCAAATCTACTTTTCTTAACAGTAGATTAACTTTCCCCAATTTGAGCCTGTTTTGCCTATGATAGTAATTGGCAAGTGATCTTCCACTCATTAGCTCCACCCATAAGCTTTCTCATTTTACTTTTTCCATCTTTTCCTATTGAAGCACAGGAGTAAGAGAGTGATAGGATAGGCTTTTGGCTCTAGGCATGGCTAGCACACATCATGGGGTCTTTTATTCAAAAAACGTGCTTTTCTTGAGTTTATAAGCCTCCAAATAATCTTTGAAAGCCTCATACTAAGAAAAAGTTGGAGTAGACTCAGCTCAAATATTTAATGTCTTGTTTCCTATTAAACATTTATGTATATTAGAAGAATGACAACTGTAAAAGTAAAGGGAGATGAAGAGATAACTGACAATTAGTAAATCTCATTACTTGCACAAGAAATTATGTCATTATATGAAAAAATACAGTTTTCTAGTGTTTCAAATTAAACATATTCTAGCTGCAGAAGCATTGCTATCTTTGAGGATGACCAAAGATAAAGTGGGTGATATTTTAAGCTTGCAATTTACCTTTCAAAAGCAGAAGATACTGAGGACTGATATAATTGTTGGGTTGAATAACAGAATACAAAGCATTTTGAATCACATTTAGATGTTTGAGTGGAGCTTAATTTATGATTAACTATTTTATAGTAGCTGATGGCAATTATTTTACAGCTTTAAGGTGGCTGTATATTTTGAAGGAGACATACAGGGTGGAGCATGTATGTATCTAAAGGTCTACAACTGTGCATTTATTATATCAACCAGTATTTCTATATCTGAATAAGCACTTGCTATTTCAAAGTTGCTGACTGTCTTCTAGATGTTTTGGTTTGTTCCCAGGTTAACAAAAAAGCAAAAATGCCCATTCTACATCATTAAAAAATATTTTTATTTAAGTGATCTTAGAAAAGAAATTAAAGATTAGAGAAAATAACTCCTATAATTCTATTTGTGATAATTTTATGGCCAGATAAAAAAAAAAAAAAAAATTGCTATTCAGGACTTTTCTCCTATTGTACATTCCAGAGCACAGTTTTCTAATATGGAATGAAATGTTTTAGGACACTCCTCTCTCACAAAAAGCAAAAACCCAAACAAGAAAAAAACTCACGTCTACTCCCCAGCTTTTAATCTATTAGTATTAGACAGATGTCTTCACTACTGACTCATAGTTGTTTGTTTTTTGTGGTATTTTTAATAGCTGTTCATTTATTCTTGACAGAGTTTTGTTCTTTACTAATAAGGTAAATCAGGTAATTAAAACATATTCTACATATTTACAGTTTCATGGGAGCTAGTAGGTATTAGGATAAAGAATGGTGTAAATGTATTACCATATTACCCTGATGCAGCTACGACTTTTGCACCTGTTGTTACCCACATATGGAAATCTTTCTCTGAAAACCTATCTCTGACTATTTAAAAGGAACTGTTTATATAGTCCTGAAAGAGCTCTGCAATTGATGGTTGATCAGTATGTAACTTAACAATGGGCTTAAAAAACACAGAAATAAAGGATGATTTTCCCAAGTGCTTAGCTGAACTGGAACACAGTTATGCAGCTTTTTATTATTATTATTTTTTATTTTTTATTCCTGTAAAATTGCCACTACATTCAATAGATGTTGCAGTTCTTTTTAAACTCTAGTATTTATTCCAAAGGAAATTGAACCGATGTTCTAAATATACCCTGCTACACAAGCTAGTGGAATGGATTTCAGTGTGACATTTCACCATAGTATTTGATATACACAATGTAATTTTTATAGGTCTCTCTTAAGTTAACTCAATTTTACGACCATGAAAACTACTACCTACATAACATTAAATCTGCAAAATAACTTGCATGAAAGATGATGCTTATGCATGGTACTTACAATAGTAAATACAATCTCTTTGTTACAGGCTGATTGCCACAGTGAAATGGAACTGGGAAGTTTATAGGTAAGGAAGGTACAAATATTAAGCACAAAATGTTCTTAGGTTCTTTTTATTTATTATGAAAGCCAAAATTGGGTCAATAGAATTTTTTGTTTAGTATGAATATTTCTTACACAATACCATATATTTTCTCTGTTCATATAAGTTTTCGTAGTTTAGAAGAGGTTTTTTCCACACAGGAAGTCTACAAAAAGAAATTTGTATATATTGTCAGACCTGAGGGCCATATGGTCCTGTGCCTGACTTGCACAGTTACCAGTACCAGAGCCAGGGAAAAAAAGGGGAAGTTATTAACATAAGCAGAACTGAGTGAAGTCCTTGACATGTTTTGCTCTAAATCTTAAAGGTTTCCTGACCTGGTGGGCTCCTGGACCTGCAGGTTCCTCCTCTCCTTGTCTGATAGGAGTTGCTACTGTTGCTTGCATTTGTAAGTCTGATCAGCAGTAGGGAGCTCCAAGCATGCAGATGCACACACCAACATCACCATCCAGGACCAGCTGGGGGACCAGCAAACAGGCCTCGGTGGCCCGTAGCCCCTTCTCCAGTTGTTACCACCCCACTTGCCACCAGGTCTGGCTTGAATTCTGCTAGTGACTACACACAAACACCACACATGCACACTGGAGAGCAGAGTCACACAGCAAACAGTCCTGAAGACAGGACAGTAGTCCTGTGTGGGCTTGACCAGGCAAGAGTAGTGACAGTTTGCTTATGTCTAGAGAGCTCTTTTATCCTTGTTTCTCTCTATTTTCCCACAGCTGATCTTCTCCAAATTCCCTGAATCCCTTCCTTTGTATGTTTTTGCTTCTTCTTTTAAATGTTCCACAGTGAGTTTTATATAATCCCACATGACACCTCAGCTTTCCACAATAAATTTGCTTTTTCCCACGAGACTAACAATTATCAGTTGGGAAGTTAATTTTGAACTTCCTCAAGGCTTTGTGTGATTCCTTCAATGGCCCAACAATCAGGAATGAGTACTGACCTCTGGTGTTCTCTCTGTTATCTCCTGTACCTTAGGGCTTGTTGTATACCTGGTAGTTTAACTTTCTACTTCTCTCCAGTGTCTCACACAGCACTCTTATGCTGAGTATGCAGTAACCAAATATTCTCACAAATGGTATATTGTTTCAGTAAAGTGGTCTCTCACAGTAAGTGCCCAGCTTGCATCTTGAGGCAAAGGACTTAAGCAGTTGTTCTTAGTTTCCTTGTTAGTATTCTTATGGTGCTGGAAGTGAACACCACAGTTTAATTACAAATCGTGTGAAGAAAAATTTTCTCCTTTCTACTGATTTTTAAAATGCCTGATTTTTTTATTATCTTTATGCTGTCTTTTTAATTGTGCTGTTATATCCGTTTAATATGCATAGACCACAGCTCTTGCTATGAATGGTTTTTGTAAAAAAAGTCAGTCTAATCAAACTTCCTTCAAATTATTATCTTTCTTGATCTTGGCCATTCTTTCCAAACTTCTCTTTTCTACGTAATTTTTTGAGGTAAGTAACCAATCAAAAATGGACCTTCTCAGGACAGGAAACAAGACACTTAGGTAGCATTCACCTTCATCCCCAGCTGTCTTATTTTGACATTGGCAACCTATTCCCTTCATCTGTGCACAGTCTTCCCTGATCTTTGGAAGTCTGGTAGAAACTGAAATAATACATAAAAGCTGGGATGTCATGCTAATCTGTCTCCTAGCACCATGCCATAGTGTAGATGTAGCATTTCAAATACAATAAATATAAATATTTATTTATACAAAAGAACTTAGAAACTCTGTGCTATCCATGATATTACTTCTTATGCAGCTTAGTGTTTTGTTTGCTTTATGACTGAAGTTGTAAATTAAGCAAATATCTCCAAATTACTGCAATGATTAATTATTCATTTCTTGAGATAGAGGTAAGCAAGTAATTTAAGATTTTCTTAATGTATAAATTACTTTGCACTTATTTATTCTGAATACCATGCCTTCCTTCACTTCATTTGTTTATTTCTCTCTAATATTTTGCCTAATCCCCTGGTTTGGATTAAGTAAAAATAATTTTGTAAACTTCAGAATTTGCTGTAACTTTGCTTGTCACTTATTAAATGCAATAAGCACTGTGTGATTTCAAATGAAAATGATCGACTTGATAGATGCCAACAGATTAATACTGTGTTTAGCTGTGCAGATCAAAACTTAGGGAACAAGTTTGTCTATTAGTGTAAATTTGTAATTGCATGAAATATGTGTAAAAAGATTACAAAGTCTATCATTATTGTAATGTCATTTGAATTCCTGAGTAGTCCAGTGTAGAAAGTACACAGTTTTTCAGAGTTTTGCTACTAAAAAAAGTTGTATTTTGATGTCCTGTTTTGACCAAATGTGTTGCAATTTTGCAGACATCACTCTCGTTAGAAAGAAATGTGGATTTGCAGAATGGTTTAGGATATAATGCATGTTTCCAAATGTCATGACATGTCAGCCAACTGTAAATTAATAATCCCTGGTTTCTCATAGGTCATCTGCCCTCATTTTCCTAACTATTCTGTTCTTTTCCTGTACTGAAGTTTTCCATGGCTATGGAACTGACTTTGATAAAATAAGCTTGGAAGCTGCTTCTGTTATGTGAAGTCCTCACACTGAACCTCTAGAGAATTAGAATCAGTCAAAGATACATAATTGAAGTTCATACTTTCAGATGACTTTATTAAGGACAGGACTTGGCTTCTTTTTTTTGGAAATAGTTAATGCTTTCTAATATTATTCTACAATTAAATTCCATCCTAGAATAAATATTTAATATAGGTCTCTGACAAATATCTTGAATGTGTATGTTTTTTCTCCTTTAACTAGAGAGAGAGCACTTGAATAAACTTTGAGTGACAGTAGGTAAGATAAATGCTACTTTTTATCACCCATTTATATACAGGAGGAAGCCATAACTATATAATGATTAAATATGGTATTAAAATGTCTGATTTAGTAAACAGCTCACAATATTTTTGCAGTAAAAGACAAACAAACATGTTTTTGAAAAAAAAGATGAAGATTATTGAAATTAAAAGCATCTTAGCGATAAGTGACTAACTCCATTTTTCTGTTTATACTAAAGAGCAGTGACAGATGCTCTGCTATATATTCAATCTGTTTCAATTAACTATCACAAGGAACAAATGATTTTTTTTCAAATTAAAAAAAAAGAAGACAGAAAAATCAAATTACCTCAGACTTTGAAATGCTTCAAGCCACATTGTAACTTAAAACCTTATTTTTCCTTCTACTGGCTTCTTTTAGTGCTGAATTGTTCTATTATAGTGAGTATGCTACAGAATAGGTTGTCCATTTGCAGTGATTTTGGAAAGCAGTATATTTTAAAAGATAGAGCTCTTATACTGGAGAAACAGCTTTTAAATAATGTGTAAAATAGATGTTTCTGTGTCCTGTATTGGAACAGATAGCATTCAACTCTTTCAAACAAATTGAAGGACACTATCCCTCACAGGGCACTAACATTCAGAGGCTGCATAGCAGAGATGTCTGGTAAAGTACAAACAGGGCAATGCACAGCTGTTTCCAAACCTGTGATTACTGCCTTTATCTTTCATCACAATGGAAACAATAGGTAAATTTTACCAGCAAATCTCTCCAACCAACTATCTCAGAGCAAAGCAAGAGTTAAAAATCTCTTAAATTCAGTTTCATAGGTCTAAAGCCAATATTAAAAAAAAAAAAATAAAATAAAAAAATTAATGTTTTCTTCTTATTCTACAATACTTTCTTAACTTTCAGAGTGCAGTATGCTACACAGATATGAGGATAATGGGAGAGTACTCTCAAGATGTTAATAGATGTGGTTCTGTTGTGGGACAGCTGTCTTGTACTTTCTCTTCCTGCTCCGTGATATGAGGAGAAGGGAACTCAATGTTTTTTCATGTTTTTGTCATCCCAATGATCTGTGTCTTTCACTTGGCTATTGGGTTTTATGTTTGGACTCCAGAGCAGATTTATCCTTCTCTGAAGCACTAGTTATTTGACACATCCAGAGAGTGGATACTAGATGTGATGCACTACTTAATTTGATATTCTAAGGTGTATAAGCTTTACTTGCATAAAATCTTACAAAAAAATTTATTGTGCTGTTTCTTAGACCAGCATAAATGAGCTTCAAAATCATACTAATTGGCCATATTGGGTAAAGCATGTATAAGGAAATCCTGAACAATTCTTTTTTAAGGGAAAATAGCTCTAAATTTAAAATCATCATTTCAATGTGTGACAGAGTTTGTACACCTGGCTGACGTTTATGGAAATGTAAAAATATTTCTTTTTTTTGTCATAAAATTTCCTACATTTGTGTGAGTTTTGCAGAAAAGAAACTTAATGAAAACAGTGAAGTTGATATGAAATATGAAAGATAATATGCTTTTCATGAAAGAAAAGAAAAAAAAACCCAAACAAACAACCCCAAACAATCAGTGTCCAAATGTATTTAGCTGGAAAAATAAAATGATTGTTATAGAACAAATTATATATAAGCTCACACACTTAGATAGGCACATCAAATGATATCTGTTGTACTGAGAACATTTCAGTGCTTTTCACTGTCAAGGCAATATTGCAGACTTCAAGTTAAGTTAAATTCTGTAACAAGAATAATAAAACCCCCAATAATGGTTTTTACTAAATTGCCTTCAGCTCAGTAGTGTGATTCAATTTGCCACAGAAACACATAGTCTAAAGTGAGTATAATGAACATGTTTAGAGAGTGAAGAGTTTCAAAGTTGTTCTTTCATATATATTTGTATTCAGTGAGATGCTCATTAGTCAGTGTATTGCCTTGGTCTATTTAGATAAGATAAAGCAAACCAAGGAAAAGAAACCAGAAGTAAGAAATCAAAGAAAACAACCATAAAGACACAAAAACTCATTTCTGCAGAAGCTGGTAACTCCAGATTTCTCTGCAGTCAGCACTTAATATAATTTCTAATCTTTCAGTGACCTGCACTCCTTTGGAAAAAAAACATATCAACTTTTTGTATTTATTGTTTGCATCTTTTATAGTTCATAGATCTAGGAAAAAAACCCACCAAAAAAACAATAAACCAGCACCAGAACACTTTTCCTTGTTGATACTGTGTTTGTTTAGAGAAACGGTGACAAAAGACTAGAGGGATTTCATGTTTTACTGGCTGAGAGGAGCTGTGTGCCTTATTAGACAAATTAGGAACATATGGGCACTGGAGATATCACAAAAAAAAAAAAAAGAACACAAAAGGATCATATTTCACTTGATAAAAGTTGGCAAAACTTGCTGAAGGAAATGATATAGAGCAGTATACCTTAGCTTAATATCTGGTCTACACCTTTAAAAGAAACTAGATCATTAGTCAATTACTGTATTTCACAGACTGAGTCTGTGAAGAGACACAATTATTGTCCTTTTCCCTGCTGTCAATAGATTTTACAGAGGAGCCTATACCATTTGTAATTAGGAAATTCCATTTTTAATAAGCTTACTAGAGAGCAGCTGAATTTTACTGGTTTGTCTGTACTCAAGAAAACAAACAAACAAAAAATCACAGTTTTGAGTGGGATTTTAGTTGGGGTAAACACTGCGTGATTGGACATCAGAATGTGGTAAAGGTGAGTAAGCTCTGGTTGCCAATAGAAGCTGTGGATGCTCCATCTCTGGAAGTGTTCAAGGCCAGGTTGGATGGGGCTCTGAGCAGCTTGGTTTAGTAAAAAGTGTCCCTTGTTCCATGAGAGGTTGGAACTATATGAGCCTTAAGTTCTCTTCCAACCCAACCCATTTCATGATTCTTTGTTTTTCAATTGTTTTGGCAAATATTGTCGCTTTGATTTCATTGTGGAACTCATTTAAAGTTTTGGTGTTTTCTGATTTTGTGATTTGGTTTTGGATTAACTGACGTAAATATTAGCTGTTTAAAAGGCAAAAGTGTAGTTTCCCAAGGCTGTCCAGGCTCCCTTCACATGCAGTTGCAAAGAAAGAGAAACTTCACCTGGATAATTCAACTCAATGTGATAATACAGGATGATGATCAGCTCTCTGAGTAGCCTACATTTTCAGTAAGCAGTATCAAGAACACTTGCTGAGAATTAGCTGAGTAGAGTAGCCTAGATTTTAGATGACTAATTTAACTGAGATGAATCCCACCATTAGGATGTCACATTCTCATTCTGCTTTTTGATCTCTTGCTATTTGAGGCCAGGAACTTGCGTAGCACAGTTTTTCATTCTCTGTTTCTCCTGCTGCTTTCTCTCTTAATCAGTGGTTTGAAAATCTCCATCATCTTCCAGACTCCTTTATTAAATTCTACTTTCTGATTTTAATTATAGTTCAAATCACTCCCTAGATATAAAAACTGTGCATTTTGCCTACATCCTCATTTTCTTCTGTAACTCAATTTATGTTGATGTTTTAGTTAACATAGTACATATTATTGCTCTAATTGTGTTTATGTTAATATATGAATTCTATTCTCTTAACCTGCCATTTAGAATATAATATAGAAGAGTTAGTTATATTCTGAGAGTAATGTACCCTGTGGTATGAAAACAGTACTTGAATTTTCTGCATCTTTCCTATCTTATTACTTCTGAGGTTTAAACAGATTTAGCTCAGCTGAACTAATGTTCAGAGATTTTATAAGTGAGCTGTAGACATCATCTTCACATACATTTAGTTATGACTTAATTTTCAGTCAAAAAATGGCAATGAGGCCTTAAGTCACTCGAGACGTAAAATAGAAATCAAATTGCAATCCCTCCAAAAATCCACAAATATCTGAGACCCAGTTTGTTACCATTAAAATGATACGGTAACTTTAAATTTGTTTTCGCCATTTAATCCTGTTTTATACATGATCCAGCAAATATGTTTTCAGTTCTGAGGAAATATATGGACTCAGAGCTACTTTTGTATTGCTGCCATTTTTAAGATGTTGTATTTTAGGAAGCTAATGGCAGAAACCCCCATAATTTTCAATCATGAATCCTATTACAGTACTCTAGGTAGTGCCTTATGACCCAGGCAAGACTATTTAAGGTCAAGATTTTAGGTACTGTTGAAACATTTTTAAAGATTTTCAAACTGTAACTTTACCCTTTTGTCCATCTTTTTGAATGTGATTGTAAGTATGAACACGATTGGAAGACAGTTATTGGGCATGTAATTCTTTTCAGGTGTAATTGCAAAGCTATTCTAAAATCAGCGGTCATGATTTGACCATGGGTTTTTTAGAAAACTATTTAATCTTTTCTCAGAGACAGGCAAAGTTGTTTTTAATTTTGCTAGGGTGTGTTTTTGGGGTTGAGGGTTTTTGTTTGTTTGTTTGTAGGTTTTTGTTTGTTTGTTTTTCCTTTGGTTGAGTTTGGGTTTTATTTGGGTTTGGGGTTTTTGTTTGTTTGTTTTTGGTTTTTGTTTGTTTTTGCCTTTGATTTTTTTGTTGTTGTTGTTATTTGGGTGTTTGTTGGGGTTTTTTTGTTTGTTTGTTTTGTTTTGTTTGGGTTTTTTTTCCCCACCCTTGTCTAGGCCTGTAGGCTATATAGTCTTCCTCAGGATAGCTGTGCAATAAAAATGTTGGATTACACTATCCACCTTATAATTTTTAAATGCTTCTGAAAACAGTATTAAACTGTTTGGAAGAATACAGAGTAAGGGAACAGGAAGTCCACTGCAATTAAAAAAGAAAAAATTAACAACAACAAAACTTAACATTTTTGTCCCCCCTAGTATTGAGATGGGGTAGGTAGGTAGGTATGAGTAAGATGAAATTCTTAGATTGGAATATATATATTTCCTCATACTCACCTGATGGACTGTTAAATAAGCCTTATTTTGAGTTACTGGAAATGTGATTTTCCTTCTTGTCATGCTGCATCTATTCCTACAACAAAATAAGTTTGATAGATCATATTATTTTCTTGTCTAAGAAATCCAGTATGTTGTTGTATCTCTGGCTGTCCCACAGAGCTGTAAATTGCTTCCATTACTTTCCTTGTTTTTTACTTTTTATTGTCTTGGCAACAAAACATAATTTGTTCTTATATGTATATTATATTCAAACTCTATAAGTTAAGGCTGCAAAATTTCTTTTAATGATAAAATCATATTTCCACCAGGACATAACTTCTTGGAGAAGTCTGACTTCAAACTAAAACTTTCTTGGCTGAAGTTTATGAGAAATACATTTTATCCTTAAAAGTTAGAGAAAATATTTTGGTTTATATGGATGATGGAGAATGGCAAAAAAATATTTCTTACAGGAAAAGAAGAACTAATGAAGATGTGATTCTTCTCCATTATTTTCAACACCTAAAAGTTAGCAATATTGGTCTAATAACTTAAGGGTCATGCCTTGTGAAACGAAACAGACACATCCAGACATCTATTAATTTCATTCCAAACCAGGATTTTAAAATAAGGGAAAATGAGAAACTGAATTGCCCTCTGGAGGTGCCTAGTTCTCTCTATAAATTACAAGGAAAATGTGAGATTACCTGAAATTCGGCTGGCTAAGTTTTAAATGCCTAAACAGGGGCAGAAGAATCCCATTCAAGAATTTGGTTCTCAATAAGGGTAAATCAAATGTACACATCTAAGAAGCTTCCTACTTTGTGTCCCAAGGAAGACTTTTTTTCCTCCTTAAACTTGATTTCAAACAGTTAAAAACAGATCATTAAATGGCAGATTCTTTGAAGAAAGAGGAGTCACATTCCTGGCTACACACATTGTAGGGCATGAAACAGGTGTTTTACTTACAGAAGATTGAATATCAACAATTCTGTTTCAGCTCTTCTACCAAAATCTTTTAATGATTTTATAGTGCTTGCTGGATGCTTTTCACATTTGGTGACAAATATAGAAAATATTCCAGGAGAATGAAAATGTTCAGTTGAATTTTAGGCCATAGAGTAGTCAGGGATCTTTAAGCAGTCATTGAGTCCATCCTTCTCTGTCAAAGGCATCATAATACTGAAGACATTGTACTGATTCCTTTTTAAACTGTTTATTTTTTTCTTCTTTAATCAACAACCTTACATTGTGTAAATTGTCTCTTGTCTGTTTCTGTACACCATTCTCAATATTCTGGTCTTCTCCAAAATGGTTAATAAAATTTCAACTTTTTATCACTTTTTAAAAGACCTTATCTTTCTAAATTACTGCTCTTTGCACATTAATAACAGGATATGAATTGAATTGTAGACTAATAATTCATAAACTCTGGTGACAGACATCCTACATCTTACTCAAAACAAGTTATATATTTCCTGGCTAGACATGTTAGAAATTTTTTATTCTTAAACTTTGGCCAAAGGCCAGACCTGGTCCTGGAGAAAAGAAGTTCTGTTTGCTTGCATTGGTTTAGCTCTTTCTCTGTAGAAAAATCTGAAGTCCTGAGCCTGTAAAGGTAGGTTTATATATTTTCAATAAAAAACCACATTTTCTTTCAATATTCTTTGGGCAGTCAGACATGAAACCTACCCTTCTCTTAAACCTACCCTTCTCTTGTTGCCCTTTTTTTGGGCCTTTCAAGGACTGTTCCTTTTGAGATTTCCATACAGATTTCAAAGCTCTCTAGAGATTTACACAGACATAAAATGATATTTTGTTTTGTTCCTTTATCCTTATCCAAAGATTTTCAAAATTTAATTTATCTTCAGTGCAGTAAGTCACTGAGCACTGAGCTTGGTAACTTTATAAATCTATCCACAGGAACTCCAAGCTCTCCTTTCAGAGTGGTAATTGTCACCTGTTGTTTGCACACAGAAGACTTGTGGGTGATGTGATGGTTAGACCTGTCTGAGGCATAGTGATTGTGAAATGATCAAGTTTTCAGTTCTTGAAGAACTGAAAAGGGGGATTTCCAGAAGGCAGATGTTGGCCTGTTAGGGAGACTGGCTGAGGGAATTCCTTGTGAGGCACTCTTGAAGGGCAAAGGAGTCCAGGAAGCCTGAACATTCTTTAAGAAGGAAATCTTAAAGAATTTAAGCCTTAAAGAAGGCTCAGGAGCAAGTCATCCCCATGTGCTGAAATATGAACTGGTGGAGAAGAAGACCAGCCTGACTGAACAAAAGAAGGGCAACATAACTGGTGAAGTATCTGGAGCACAAGTCTCATCAGGAGCTGCTGAGTTATCTAGGATTGTTTAGGCTGGAGAAATTGAAGCTCAAGGAAGACCTTATCACCCTCTACAACTACCGGAAAGGAGCCAGATGGAGTAAGTGACAGGACAAGTGTGATAATGGCCTCAAATTGCACCAGAGGAGGTTTAGATTGAATATGAGGAAAAAAAAATATTCATGGAAGGATTTGATAAGCATTACAACAGAATGCCCAGGGAAGTGGTGAAGTCACCATCCCTGGAGGTATTCAAAAGATGCGTAGATGTGGATCTTGCGGACATGGTTTAGTGGTGGATTTGGCAGTACTAAGTTAACAGTTGGACTCAATGATCTTATAGGAGTTTTCCAACCTAAATGATTATATGATTCTATAACAGCTAACTTGGAATACATGATTGTGCATTAATACCTAATACTGGTTTATTTGTGGGCTTGTACATTATAATGATTTATCATCTTATTATACTGTGAGGTGTTCCTGCATCTTTTCACAGTCAAATTTCATTTTTTACCATGCTGTATATGCAAAATCAGCTTTTTCTTCTCAATACTTTCTTAGCAAAAGGTTTTGGATATCTAGTGTATTTAAAAAATGGATCATCACTCTGCAATCTTGAAAACTAATTCAGAGTACTCTCATAGGTTTGTGAAACATAGTTTCTGTCCACAAATGCTGTGTTTCTTCTTTCTCGTTCTTAGCTTATTGAATTGAATATTTACTTATTCTGTTCTTTATGAGAAATTTAAACTATTAACCTACTTCTGAAATCCAACCTATTAGTCTGTAATAGTTTGACTGGCCCTGAAGCACTTTCTCAAAGTTGCCACAATTTTAGCCATTCATTCTGCAGCTCTCCAGCTAATTTAATTGTTAGTCTATAAAGCAATTGCTAGTTAAAGAATTTTTAATTCTGAGTTCCTTTAATGCTTAGAATTAAATACTACCTAGCTTTTGCATGAAGTTACTATTTAGTTTATTTATTTGTTCCTACATTCATCTGACAATGTAATTTTACACAGTTGCTCCAAGATATTTCCTGTGAGGAAAAGCTTCCACATGGTACTTTTCCTTAGTTTTTCTGTAGTGAAAAGTGATGAAAATCACTGCTTCAGATTTTCCACCATGGTATTGTTCCTTTCCTATATTGAGAATCCTTTTTTTTTGCTATATAAAGTATCTATTGACCCTGCAGACTTTGTGTCAAGTATTTTGCTTCTAACGTGTTTGAAAACATCTAATTAATAACTTCATGCCTTTGGCAAATCATTCTTCAAAGTAATTTTTTGGCTTATTAAAGTCTCAGATTTAATATGCCAGAGCTTATTTCTTTTCCACTCACCTTATCTGAACACAATACTCATTATCTGAAATATAACCCTTTACTCCTGTTATTTTTTTTTAACTGTTTAACTGTTATTCTCTACTGTTTCTATTCTTCAGTCAAACTAATTTGATAGTTACTTTGTCCCTTTAATAACGTGTCTTGAACAAAACTCTATAGTCTGCAAAGAACTTTTGTTATTTGGCTGGTTCTTTTAGATTACTTTTAGCAAGTTTTCTAATTTTGTATATTTTCCCTTTTTAAAAGTGAACATATCTGTAGTGTTTTATTTTTTGTGTATGTTTTACTTCTGCTGTAGTTTTGAATGAAAGTGCATCACCCTTAGAAAGGTTTTTTGAGAGATACATTCTGAAACAAGTCCAATGCACATCTTACAAGAATTATTTACTTCCTAGAGTAGGCTTTCTGATTAACAGCTTCAAGAAAGTGAAGTCTAACAAAGTAACTTCCATCATCTGAAGTTTGATCTGATGCCACTTATTCAGATGTCTATTTTAATCTTCCTGGAAATAGCTACAAGTCCCTGTCACTACAGTGTTTACTGCTCTTGTAGCTTTTTTTTTTTTTCCTTAGCCACAATTAGTATCTGAAAGCTAATAGGAGAGTTTAAATATAATTCTCTTTCTGTTTATGTAACTTTTTCTTTTTTTTTCCTAATTATTATTACTTTTTTAGTCATGTGGCTTATTATTATTTACTCTAGCCAAAACTTTCATCTAGCCTGCTCAAGCAATTTGTAACCTGGCATGACAAGTTTGAAAGATTAGCTTTCTTTCTCTAAATTCATTAGTCTGTTACTGTCCTCGTTGGAAACGAGGCATCCAAATTCACCTGTTTTATGCATCACATTTCAAACATTTAAATAAATTAATGTGTCCATTTCCTCTTGGGATGAGTGTCTTCTCATATATAATATCCTGAAAAGGAGTTTTATTTTTCAAAAATAAACCTGGCTTTCTAGTTCCTAATTGTTTTATAAGATCCTTATCCCTCTTTACTCAAAAAATTTATTTCAATGGGATCTGTGTTATCTGCAACTCTGAACTTTCTCATAGTGCTTAATGTAAAAGTTCCCCATAAAATTTTAGGTTTCAGCATCATGGTTTTTTGTTTTTTTTTTCACTTAGATGTAGCTCATCTGAAATAACAGAGTTTCATGAAACAGCTGTCCACCTATTTGATGATACTTTTTCCAATTTCTTTGGAGTTTGATTATATTTTTCCAATAAAAGTGTCTTAGATAGGAACAGAAACTCAGTCCATCCAGACTGATGCATGACTTTCATCAGTCTTGCTCTTTTCCTTCTCACCTGTTCATTTAATTTTGGCTCCAGAATATCTATTCTCCTGTCACCTGCCATGTTACAAATATAAACCATGACCCTTATTTCGATTTTAGGACTGTCTAGACTGTGAGGTTCTTTGCTGTATTAAGTCAGCATACTCTTACTGTTGTCATCACAGATACATCTGTCTATCCACCCAATTTATGTCATATTATTGTTTACTTCATCACTTCACCAGATTGCTCTGGAGGTTCAGGTTATTCTTTTTCATCTAGTCAGATCTTGTTTGCTGAATATTTTCAGCCTTTTATAGAATTACAGAATCCTAGAACAGTCAAGGTAGGAAGGGAACTCTGGAGATAAGGAATCCATTCCACTGCTCAAGACAGAGTCCACCAGGAGGTTTCTCAGTACCATGTCTGGTAGGGTTTTCTGTATCTTCAAGGACTGAGACTCCACAACACCTCTGATGCACCTGTTCCAGTGTTCAGTCACCTTCACAGTAACAAAACGCCTATATTCAAACAGTAATTCCTGTGTTTTTCCTTTTGCCCACTGCCTCTTGTCCTGTCATTGGGTACCAACAGGAGAATTCAGTCTCTGTCTTCTTTTCCTCATGTCTGTCAGGTATTTATATAACTTGCTCAGATCCCCTTGAGCCCTCTATCTCTTCTTGTATGTCAGTTCCATCAGTCCCTTTATCAGTTCCACATGACTGCTGGATTTGCCTGAGTTTACCCATGTCTCATGCACCGGAAGTGGAGACCTGAACCCAACACCTCACTTATCTCACTAGTGAGGAGTGAAGTGAAAATGTCACCTCCTTCAGCCTGCAACAATGCTTTTCACCTAATGGAATTACAGATACTTTTATCCTACTCAGCTGTGTGGGCACATTGCTGGGTCATGTTCAACTTGCTGTCCAACTAGACTCTGAGGTCCTTTTCTGCAAATCTGCCTTTCAGTTGCTTGGCTCCTCAGCATTTACAGCATTTCTTTCCAGGGTCATGGCTTTACAGTTGCCTTTATGGAACTTGATATCCTCTTGCTAGGAGATGTTTTCCCCTAATGACAGTATTTGCTAATGGCCTGGAAATGGGCCTGCTCAGATTATCTGCACACTTTCTCTGCAGACAATAGTGCCACATATAATTTATGACCCTTATAAAAATTAAAAGTAAAAGGAAGAAAAGAGACAACAATGTGGCTTGACTGTGGTCAGTGGCCTGTGGTAGGTATATTTTACATCACTATGCCATTCTCCTTATTTCTAAATTTATCTTTGTCTTTCTGTACCAATGTTGCTCAGATAAATTCTACTTTGATATTGCAGAATTAATAATTTCAGTAGATTAAATTATTCTCATTCAGGTATTCTTTACAATTCTAATAATCCTAATTGAACCTATACCATGACTTAGCATATGTGGGCAGCTGGTACTTTTCAGTGTCTTCTGGTCATCTTTTTTTAAAGTAGTAAGTAACAGTGAATTCTTCCATAAAAAATTCATTTTTTTCCCTCGGATAAGCAAAATCTAGATCTTTCTTTAATTTTTTCATTTCTTTTTTTTTTTTTTTTTTTTTTTTTTTTTTGCCCCCACATCCTGCCAGGGCTATTCCTAAACACTGAGTGATAGTCTTGCCATGACAATACTGCTCAATAGAGCTTGAAATTAGCAAGAGGAGCCCAGGCTGTCTGACAGCTAGTCCTACCAAGGCCTCTAAGTCTGAACAAATAGCAGCAGCTATTTTGCTCACAGGGGAAATAAGGTTAGTGAAAATATTAAAGAAAAGTGAATGCCACTGCTGGCATGGCAACACTTTGCAGTAATTGGTTCCTTGTGATTCATGCTGGCCTGACTCTGAGGGCTACAGATGGGAAGCTCAGAAGGTTTAGTTTGGAAGCTGTAGTTTGGAGCTTATAAGCTCTTCTTAAGAAATGGCAAACCGATCAAAAGTTCACTGAAGTAAGCACAATTCTGTAAATTCCAAAACCATTTCTTGTTAATTTACTTTTATTTGAGAGACTTCTTCTATTTAAACATGTAGAATAGTAACTACTGTAACCATTAAATTGCAGGTGCAGTTTTTCATGAAAAACTTTAGTCTTTGATTATTTTCCCTGAACTAAACTCTAGCTCATTCATCAACAGCTAACCCTGTCCATTCCTTCTTATTATTGAGAACAGATTTGTATAACTAGATAATATGATCAATTTTGAAAGATGTTGCTGACAATTTTGTGTAAATGTTATTAAAATGATGAATAACAAAGAAAAGTTTTGTTGCTCAAAGATTAAATATAAAACAAAAAAAATCATTAACTAACATAAACAAATGGTTGACACAGCTTAAAAAAATATTTTTTCTAGCACATATATGCAAATCTAAACCCTGAGTAGTTCAGCTTAGCAAACCAAACTGCATTTCTCAAATGAATTTACTAGACACCCAGTAATGTTGAAGATTGTTTGCTTATGGTACTCTTACTTGATCAGGAGTGTGGCAGTTGATAAAGTTTATATTTTTGTTCCTAGTGTTACCTTAAACAGTGAAATGTGTGAGAAAGATTGAGGGGCAAAAAAAAAAAAAAAAAAAAAAGAAAGGAAAAAAAGCATCCTAAGTTTAAATGTGGAGATTTTGCCAGCATATTTGAATGAATTAACTTCCATCATTTACAGAGCATGAATCCCGCTTTCTTGACCTGATCAACCTTCTACTGATTGACAAACATAATGCTACAGATTGACAATGATTAACATGTGTTCCAGAGAAGTTATGGAGTATCCATCCTTGGAGACAGCCAAAAACCAATTGGCCACATTGCTGAGCAACCTGCTCTTGTTGACCCTGGTCTGTGCAGGAGGAATGGACTAGGTGAACTCCAGGTGGTCCCTTCCAAACTCAGACTTTCTGTGATAATCTAAGTATCATCCCCCCAACAAGATTTTGATGTAGAATCATAGAATCATAGAATCGATTGGGTTGGAAAAGACCTCCGAGATCGAGTCCAACCCTTGGTCCATCTCTAG
>JAWWEV010000115.1:77077620-77133072 GCA_035583235.1 Hafferia zeledoni
GCTGGATGCAGCTCCATTCACCAGCACTCTCTGGGCCCGACCCTCCAGCCAGCTCCTAATCCAGGAGAGGGTACACTAGTCCAAGCCATGGGCTACCAGCTTTTCCAGGAGTATATTATGGGAGACAGTGTCAAAGGCCTTGCTGAAGTATTTAGGGGCTGTGATATTTTTCCTAACATACTTGTTTCCTGCCTCGTTACATCATGTCCTGATCCTCAGTCTTCTGAGTCAGTATGGGGCTGCATGAGGCAGAGAGATATTTATATTGAGCATTTTAATTTTCTCCACTTTACTTACATGAAAAAATATGTAATTAGTCTGAAGCTGAGTATACAACAGTATGTCAAGAGAAAGAGTACTTTGAAGAATATTACTGTCTCCTCAAACCCCCAATTATTAACTGGAAATGTTAATGTAAATGTAATACTGCATTTTAAGAAAAGGACACACTGTGAATTATGCTGCACAAAACTGCTGTCTTTATAATCCTGATAGTTAAAAAGGAATAGAGAGGAAGAACAGAGTGAAACAGTGTGTTTCAGTCAGTGTATCAGGTAGATATAACACCACCCCTGTGGCTGTCATCTAGTGACCCAGAAAATCAAGCTTTACCATGAGTGAAACACTAGTTCCCTTGAGTCTGTTTTCCATTCTAAATGGTTAGTGGCTTTAGTGGCATTTCATTAGAACTACTCACATCATCACATCCCAGTGATCCTGCTCCCTATCTTCTCTGCTGTAAGTTGCCAAAAAATTCCACTATATTCTGATTACCTGCAATATGAAAACACATTCAAAGATGACTTCTTAGTGAGTTATTTTATACATGCTGAGGGCAGTTATATTTTGAAAACTGAAATAAAATATAAAGAATACAGCTAGTCAAGGCTTTGAGCATATTGTTTTTAGCATAGTAACTAAAAAAGAAACTGCTTTAATTCTCCACACCTCATTAACCTTGGAATTAAATATGCATGTAAATGTGATGGTCCCACACCTCAGTTCATGTAGATTTTTAACTATTCATTGGATTATTTGTGTTTCCAGATGCCTTAGATATTCAGGTTGCAAGCTCAATTCCTTAAGGACTTGTCACACCTACCCAGCAAAGTAGTACTGCAGTTATTTGATGAATGTACTGATATTCCACTCAAATTAGCAGTGCCATTTCAAAGTATTTAATCTCCTGAAGGGAAATTGCAGCCTGATATTCAAGGGATTAAGATGCAGATAAGAGAGTTGTCTTTTAATGACATCTACCCTTCTCATTTTCATGTTTGGATTTTGTTTTTTTTTCCATTATAAGGCAATAACACAGTTTATAAACAGGAAAAGGTTATGTAGCCTAACATGTTTAGAAATGTTGCATATAAAAGTTGCATCATGTGCCTTAACAATCAAACTATCTTTTGTTAGACTGCAGAAATTCAGCAGAAATCTGCATCTTCCTAGAGATCCTTGGTCAGGTGGCTATTTTAAAATTTTAAAATAAAATATTTAAAACCAGACATGTTCATGATATATTCTGGCTAATAAGAACCAAGTATCTTGCCTAGATTGAGCAATATGACTGAGCTATCTTAAATGGTTCAGTACTGCAAATGAAACAGCATTTATGGTTCTCAAAAGGGAAAATAATAAATACAAGGATAAATGTAATGGGAGGGGAAAAAAACCCCAAACTTCTGAAGAGCATGCTTAAAAGAAGAACATTACTGAAAACTCAAACCCAAGTCTTAGTAATCCAAAAACATTAGTAAAAAACAAGAATTAAATTTATTCGGGGTTTTATTATCAGAATAAGTAAATACATTTCATTTTATCTCCATTCAGTTAATGTGGGACACATTAGTGAGATGGCTGTATATGAATCTACTGTTCACACTCTTGTTTGAACCCTTTCTGTGCATCAACTCAGACGGATGAGTGTAGTTTTAATCTGAAAAAGCAACTTGTTTGGCTTTGTGGCAATGATGATATTGTATAATAAAACATTCCAGGTACTGGAGGGAGTAGGGATCAGTGGGGCTACTGAACTATGCCAGGACGCACAATATTTTGGACACGGTAACAGAACTTCAGACGTTGGTCTCCTCATCCTTTCAGAAGAGAAGCATGTGATGTCAGGACGAGGGAGAGGGGGAGTGGGGGGGTGGGGGAAGATACCTGTAAATTCTTCTCCAGTTGCTAATCTCTTCTCATTATGTTTAATGAAAATAATTCTGTCAATAACAGGCCAGCCTTATCACTGAATACAAGGAATTTTCTGATCTTTCTGTTAATTGATCCTTTTGCAATAAATAAAGGAATCTTTGTAGGATGTTCTACATTTAAGTAATTCTTTTGTTCCTTTCCGTCTCTTTGCTCATCCTGAAATTGGTTTAGGACTGGCTTGTGAGTTGTGTTACAGTTACTGGTCAAGGAAAAATAAAGATGCCACATAGAAAGTTGCATTTATTCTAAAATATCACAATTCTTTAGAATGGAACAGACAGCTCTAAAATGCTTTCACAGCCCATTTGATTTGAAATAGGTTTGTACACAAAATGCTCAGTTTTCTTCTGTGCCATTTTTGCACTCTTCAAACACTATTCTTTAAACTCACAGTACAGAATATTGCGTATTTCAAACAATGTACCAAGAATACTGGTGGGACTTTCATTTCCTGTTAATACATGTGTGCATAAGGGAAAAATGAACTCCTGTCAATATTTACAGAAAAAAACAAAACAAAACAAAACAAAAACTAGACGTAGAAGAACACCCTGAATAAACAAGTTGGTGCATGGTAATTTCAATAAAACATAACAGATACCTTTTAGGAAAATATTACTGCTCCTGGACATATCTAGTTCTGCATCAATAACACCTCAGATGCCTGTTTCTGTACCCATCTAAGAGAAAGCTTTATTTCTTTCCCAAAGAACCAAATAAATACCAGTGTCAGAAACACAACACAATCACACACACACACGTGTAACTATGCTCACAGTCACAAATATAAAGACAAGATATTAGAGAATGTATGGCAAAATCGAACAGTGCAGTGTGGAAATGTCAAGCAGTTTCCTTCACCTTCCTTCTTCTATTTTTTGTGGAGCAGAATACCTATGAAACTTCTGCAGGCTTTTTTTTTTCTTCTTCTTTTCCCCAGATCTGAAGCAGTCTGACTTCACACTGATGGATTTTCAGCAGCAGTAAAGACACATCTCAGACACAAAGATCATCTCCAGCCGTCAGCAATGCATACCTTGTCACTCTGAAATGAGACTTGCTAAGCATCCTCAAGAAAAATCTGCCAGAGTATTTTTAACATAGGCAAAGAAAATATTTTCACTTCACTTGTTCTTAGAAATGTCTGAATCATTTTGGCTGAAATTTTCTGGTTGTTTCTTCAGTGACAGATGGATTACAGATATGACAGATGAGATAAACTTTTTTCTACTGAAGAAAATTCTTCTTTGTGTGTCTTTTGGGTATTCAATCTGTCTGCATAAAAAGTTAAAATGCCTATTTCCATCTCTTTACATAAGTTTTGCTCAACCAAACCGCCTTTGTATGTGGCTTTTGTTGTTCCTGTTTAATTATTAACTTATTTTCTTATTTTTGTCCATAAGTAATTAGACAGTTCACTTCCTCTGGTAATAAGACTCTACTTTTCACTCTTGTTTTTAAGAATTGTTTCCTTTTATGAAAAAGAGATTCTAAGACAGAGGTTCTAAGACAGTCAACAACACTTTTTTTTTTTTTTTAATATGAAGAAAGGTATTTTTTAAAATTATGGTAATCATGCAAGAGAAAGAGAGGAAGAGAAAGTGAGGAATGAATTTTGTATTTTGCTGATCTAGTACATGGAGTATATTGATGACACTAAGGAATATTGCATTGAATCCTCTTCAGGTCCAGATTTTTTGTGTGACCTTGGGTTCTCTGTTGCTCAATTCCTATGTGTAAGTTGGGGACTTGTTTCTCCAGTATAGTCATTAGAGAGAGAGGTATCTCTAGATGCCATTTCATCCCATTCTAAAAGAGATGTTTTAAACAAAGGAAGTAAATCAGCGGAGGAAATTACTGCCTCTCCCCATTGTCTTAGAAGGAACTGGAAGAATTAACTTAGACTGGATACCAAATCCATGGATAGCTAAAAGTAAATGAGACATATCACAATACTGAGGAACAAAGTACTTTTACTGGTTAAAGAAATGATTGAATTTTGATATAAATAATTAGAAGTAAAATTATTTGAGAACCTTCTATGTTTTCAGGTTCTGAAGTATTTTGCTTTTCTCTCTATGCTTCCCTTGGATACCCACCATATGACTCATTATCATCAGTTTGTGTTTTTGTTGTTTTTTGGTTGGTTGGTTGTTTTTTTTTCCTTTACATTCTACATCCTGAGTTTTATCCTTGAATCTTTTCAGCCCTTTAATTCAAGTGTCTTGTAAGACCAATGTGAAAAGCAAGGTATTTATGCACATGTTCTCCAAGTTAACTGTACACTGTTTGTTTTATATAAGTAAAACCAGATCTTTTATCAGACATCTTGTGTCTTCACTAATTTCCCTTATTGTTATTTCTTGATTTCTTCCTTTCTTCTTGTTTTCAAATGCTCTTTTTTTCTGAACTGTGTTTGGCAGTGTAATAAATGTCTCTTAAACTGGAGAAGAAATTGTAGTCTAACTAGAAATAATTTGTTTTAAAATAGGCATTTTTGGTACATGTCATTAGGCAGGAAAACAATTCCCAAATACACAGCATACGAGGTCCTAAAGAATCAGTTATTTCTTATAGAAATTACAATTTAAACACATATGATCTCCCCAAAAGAACACTGTTTGTTTAAAGACTGTCATACTTACTCAGATCCCAGAATAATTTTATAACATTCATCAGAGGTTTAAAGTGCACCGTTATATGCAAAAATGAGGGAAGAACTGCCTTGTTGAGACATTCTTTTTTCACTTTAATATATTTAGAAATCTTATAAATGTATCTCTCCAAACAGCTATTAAAAGCTGACTGCAAAGATTTTGCTGCCAGAATGCAAAATACAGAACATTTATGGTAGACATAAGCAAAGTCTTCTATTATATTTAAATAGTTCTCCTCCATAAACATAATGTACTTCTGAAAACAGATTTTTAAAGTCAGAAGGCATTTGGGGTTTGGCATATGATGTGCCACACAAAGTCATCAGAATTAGGCCAAATAACTTACATCGCCTAAAGCAGATATCCTAGACATTTCTTTATCTGCCTCTGAAAATTTAAGGAAATGGGAAGTCTGAAGGAAAACAGAACTATATATTTTCACAAGATGAACTGATTTTTGAGCAAATAGAAGCCTTTGTAAAAGTAGTACAAGCCATCTTGTGGGCTTAATCAGAAATTGTGGCACACCTACATTATATCACTGGTCCTAGGCAAGAATATGGTTGATTAATTTCTTGATCTGCCACCTTTGTAAGTGTTTGCCAGTTTCTCCATGCACATCTGAAAGGCTGAGGTTCAAAGAACAGCTGGCTCTGGTAACATCAAACCTTAACAAATCTGTATCTTAGGTCCTTCTGCATAAACTAATTTGGGAAGTGCAGTTATTAGAATTACGTTATGGAGTTTAATGTCTCCCAACTGATGCATGATCTTCGTGTGTTTGCTCTTATTTTTCAATTAGAAATCTAATGAGTTAGTTGAAACTACTAGTGAAATTAGTTTTAGCAAATAAGTAACTTCACCTTGAAAAGGGCAAGTAAAGGTCATGTAATCAATCTCAAAAGAGGTATCTTCCTCTGGGTCAGTCTATTGCAGTAGCGAAGGTTACTTCATTGTTTATGCCTTCCTAAAAAGTTTCATTCTTTATTGATCTGTCAGTCACATAATTTGTACAGATACTCCCTAATTTGCCAAAAAAATTTCACAACAAATTGTTTTGGTCAAAAATAATGGAGCTGATTTTCATAGTGCCGTAATGATGGTAGATTCACAAAAGACTCATGTTGCTTTATGAAAGTGTTGAAGAGAAATGTCAGGTAGTGAGCCAGCTGGATGAAATGAAGACATCTGTCCTACAGCCTCATTTGCATCTTAGAAACAGTTTAAGAAGCAGCTGACTAGTTTCTCAAAGCAAATGAGGTACTGATGATAACTTCCAGTCACTAATCATGTAAACATATCCTGTCCATTTTGTTGCAAAATCAAAGCAGTTGAGTATGAATTATCTTTGGAGATGATAAACTAATCAGCTTTACTTGCACAGAAATGGGCTGAGTTTGTCTACACGGTTAATCAGAGCCTGCCCCCTAGGTGGGCTACCATGGCTAGATCACCTTTAGTTGGCAAACGATATATATAGTGACCATTATATATATTGTAAATTTTCTTGGTAGATCACAGTCTCAAATACTAGCTTAAAATACCTTACTAGCACAAAATGATAAGATATTAAACCAAATGATAAATATGCACACAGATGAGATTGAACTATTTAAACATTTTTGCCAGTCTTCAGTATCAGGATTCATCCTTATCTATGATTTTAGAGAAAAGAAATATTTTTCACATTAATATTCCTACTTTGTTCTCTTTTACCACTCCCACTCCCTCCAGTAGAAAGGTATATTTGCTTGAGCAAATCTTGATGTTTGTTTCTTCTCATGGTGCTATGTTTACCATGAAGTGACTTAACTGATTTCAACTGAGTGTGAAGCACATTCTGTTGTATGTGTTTTTGAACAGTGAATTCAATTGCAGTTGCTTACACACATACTTCTAGCTTTGGGTTCACTACTGCCTGCTACTGGCTACTTGTCATATTTTTCCTCATTTTAAAAAAATGATGATA
Organism: Hafferia zeledoni; assembly: GCA_035583235.1. Classification (NCBI taxonomy): domain Eukaryota; kingdom Metazoa; phylum Chordata; class Aves; order Passeriformes; family Thamnophilidae; genus Hafferia; species Hafferia zeledoni. The sequence continues at coordinate 77,084,461 of JAWWEV010000115.1, forward strand.
AATCTGACCTTGCCAGTTCTTATGTTTCACAGCTATTATGGAAAGGATTATGACTTTTATATTGAAAAAATGCTTTTACTAGAACATAAATACTGTGTTTCATCCAACACAGTTTAAATCATATGTATTTTGCATTTTTCACAGACTCTCTAGGTGTTATAAATCTTCATTTTGGTAACCTCCTTTTCTGCTTCAAAGAGCGAAAGAGAAATGAGCATAGGTTTTAACGCATTTCATTATTACTCTGCTGATGTGTGAAAGGTTTGCTGAGATATTTTTCTGGAAAACTTCAAATCAGGATTTAAAAAAATTACATCACCTTCCTTTTCCATCTGAATTTCACATGGTGTGGGATGAGAATGAAGTTAGGGCCTCAGTTGGCCACACTTGATTTGATGGTACTGATTATTAGAGGTGTGTAAAGTTCATTGCTCATTGTTAAGTAGTGATCCTATACTCTGCCATACTGCAATTTAGAAGAAAAGCTGCAGCTGTAGCCAATAAACTACTTCATTATCACAAAAGAACAAAGGAAGATTTATTACCACCTTTAAATTTAAATAGATCACAATTTTTCCACACCACCCATACTTTGCTTACATTTCTCACAAATTATGTTATTCCAATAAAACATCTTACATCTGACTGTTATTTAGTTAGTGATTTAAGAGAATCAGAATATGTAAAAAAATAAACATTCGAGAAAAAAGCCTTGCCATTTCACTGAGTTGTGGACACACATATATGTGAGATCTATAAAGTGGGATTGTAACACCTGATTTTGCTAAATCTGAAGATGAGAGAGGTAAATAGAGACTCTGCTAGGGAAAAAAACAAAACAAAACAAAACAAAAACAAAAAAACCAACAACAACAACAAAAAAAACCAAACAAAAAATACAACCATCCCAAATTCATGGCCATATACCATAAAATAAAGAAATAATGATTACTTTTAACATGGAATCATAAAAAACTCTGTGAAATTACTGTTCTATCTTCTCAAGATTTTAAAAGAATCTTCTCTTTAGAGGAATAAAGCTGTTTAAGTCCACAGAAAACCCCCAATTTCTTGCTTCTATCTAACTATTCATACCAGTTCATCCTGATAATTCCAGAGACAAAGGAATAGGATGTCATTAGAATTTATGGCGCTGGCTCTGTTAGAAGCCCTGCAAGTAAAATGTGGGGAAAAAAAAAAAAAAAGTTTTGACAGATACTGTGTTTTCAGACCAATTAACAAGTATTCATGAAGCCCAACAAATTCTGGTGACTTCTGTTCTATTTCTCTCTTCATCCTGGCACCATGAAAGTACATGGGCTCAACATCTTCTACCAAAAGTACATCCAGTCACTTATGTAATTTATGGTAATCTCTTACAGCTCCCTAAGCTACCATAAAGTTTATGAAGTCCAAATATGTTATTAAATTTTGTGCATAGTATACTCTGTGGAAAGAAAGACTGAGTAAAAATCTAATTCTTCAAAACAGCTCTTTCATTCCCAGTGCCAACACCACCTTTAGATAATTGTTCTATTTATTTTAAGTCCATCATATCTAAAAAGTGTTTTCCTTTTTCTATGTCAAAATATCTACTGTTATTGCTTTTAAACAGTTCACAGTATTGTGTAAGTATTGATTATTATTTCTACTGTGGGTATTAGGATGATGAATCAGCTCAGTCAGATGAAATGAGGTGCAACATAATTGTAGCAGACACAGTGGCTGGCAAATTAACCTGGTAACTTTCTTTGATAAACTTATTTTCTAAATAAACTGAGAAGATGCCATGCTTCTGGACCTTTACTAAAATACCAGTTCCATAGGAGAGACATGGAAAATCATTAGTTAAACTGGAGAAATGCATAAAAAAGAACTAGCTAAAAGGAAAAATTTAAATAGTTCATGATCTCAGGAGTATTACATTACTGTCAGAATTCCCTTAGTATCAAAATAGGATAAATAATAATTTCAGAGAAGCAACACCTTGTTCAAATTTGCTGATATCCTAAAGTTCAAAGATACCAGTACAATGAAAGCTTGATGGAGTATCAAAAGAAATTTTATGATCCTGAGAACCTGTCTAATGAATATGAATGAAATTTAATATTAAGAATTTCAGAAGACTCTTAGGAACTAATAATAACCATCTAAGTATTACTCTGAAAATATCAGCAGTTGGAATTTATCGTGGAAAAGAAATTTTCACATTAACTGTTTACAGACTTGCTCTGAGCAACATGTATCATATGACTGTGAATATCAAAATGTGGTCCTAGCTAATATCAGTCTAAATATTTCCAGTCATGTTTGGAAATATTAACAAAATGTAGATCCCACAATTTAACGGATACTGTAAGTTCTGTCATGCAAGTCACCCATGTTGAAGAATAGTAAATTTAACCTCAGTAAATGCAAACAACAACTGCTATGGTGATTTGCAGTGTCTAAAAGTCAAGTATATAAGCATTGTGTATAAAATGTAAATCTATTTAGCAAAGGTCTAGAAAAAGAAAGGAAGAAGGGATATGGTATGTCAGTGTGTATGGGCAGAGGTATACGGAATGAGGGATACTGAGGGAATCAGAAGCATAGCTGCTTTCATTAGTGGACAGTGGTGGTACCAGATTAATTAAATTATCCTGTACATCAAACTTTCAGTGGAAAAATGGAGGATAAAAAGCAATTAAAAGTGGTATTTGAGTCATTAGCAGGTAATCTTTTATGTAATTGCCTTTACAGGATTGGATTCAATACTCCAGAAGTGTCTCTTCCTATGAACAGGTCCCTTTTCTGTGAGAAGCACTCATGAAATCAGTTGCTGCAAAATTATCTTTATGCTCTTTTTAAACAACATTAACAGAGCAGAAGAGGGGAGATGCAGACTTGCAACTTTCCTTGCATGTAAATGAGAGAGATGCCTCTACTGAGAAACAAGAGTTTGCTTTTGTCTCTGACACAACAAGCTCTTGGGCATATAATTTAGATTTCTTTCCTCTGAAATTAAAATAGATTATTCATTTTGGGAGCCACCTGATACACTTCATGCCCGGTTGACTGCTCAGTCCACAAAGCATCAAGTCAGAAGTAAAATTTCCTGAAATGTGTTATGCACACTGGATCCTTACTACCTGCTGCTCCTCGACATGGATCTGCTGCCTTTGTGTAGCTGCTTGTTAATTCATATGTAACTTATGCATCACCCAGGGCTAAGTATGACAAAGAAGTAGCAAGTCCCACACTGACTCTGGAAATCTGCCAATGGCTGGGAAAGGACATGACCACCACTCATGTGTGCAGATGACAACCAGTCTTGTCACAAAGCTGTCAGTATCTTTAGGAGTTGATGTTCCAACATTTTGTTGCAAAAACTACAAGAATGTTAGTTGTAAGAAAAAATGTTTATAGACCAAGGGAGTGAATCATGTTAATGTTTTATTCAGTCCTTGGTAGCGGTCTCCCAGTATAGTAGCCATTTGCTCCAGCTCTAATGAATGAAATGAGCTAAATTCCATGCTTCTGTAAGCTGTTCCAGCAAGAGATTTGACTTTGGCTTGTATGGGTCTGTTAGAGAAGCACTGGTAATCTTAGGATGGATATATTCAATGAGCACCTTTTCTTTTTGTCATTATTGATAAAGGGCCTTTCTTGCATCTCTAAAAACAATAATGTTAAAATTATAGCATTAAATCACATTTTGATTTTATTTACTGTCCTTTTCTCTTAATGGCACTCTATGTCTTTTTTTTTTTTTTTTTTTTTTTTAAAGATGAAAACAGCTGCAAGCTCTGCTTAATTTGCTTTGTGCACAGTGCAAGACTGTATGAAGAGTATGCATGTGAGTTCATTACCATGATGCAATAAGGGAGAATTTATTGCAGTAGCAGCATGCTTTCCTACTAAAGAAGAGCTGTTAAACAGTCTCTCATTCACACATGGATTGCCTTTGATGAGCGATACTAGACATAGACAAAAGTAAAGTGGCTGATGTAGATAATCTAGTTTCATAACTGTAAATGATATCATGTGTTTGCATTGCTTTAGAGTCTGTCAGAGTAACAGAAGATAATGATGACAGGTGGTAGAAAACATATTGACCTTTTCCTTCATCTTTGGACATTTGTGACTAACTCAAAGCTTCAGGCTTCACAAATTCTATCACAGAAGTTTAGTGGACAAGAAACCCCAAATATTTGTAATGAATTGCCTATATGTATATTCAGCACCTATATCTTCATCCAAAGGGTAGCAATTGATAAATAAGGACAGTTAGTGTTTGTTATACAATAATTCCTATTGAAACAGGTAATCTCCATTATTCTGCAGCGGGAGATAAGCATCCAAACCATGTGAGAACTTCTTGGGCAAAAGACAGTCCTAGAAAGGACTTATACTGGGATCCTATTTTATACCAATTATATTTTAGTAAATATCTCACTCTTGGTTTGATACTCCCTGAGGGAGCCTGTTTTCAAATTAGGAAAAATATATGGTCTCAACTTTAACTTATTCCAGGACTAAACTGCTGTAGCAGTGTATGACTGCATGTACTTCAGCCTCTTCTGTGGAGTCATTGTGTATTAAAAAGTTAATGAAAGGTTGAATGGATACCTGGAAAATCTCTGAATTTTCACTTTATTTCCTCCAGTAAATATTGACTTAATTCATACAAATGTGGTAGATCTTCCATTGCAGGAATAGAGAGACTTTTTAGCCCCAGACTTATTTCTTGGTGGAATGGCTATTATATGTAGAAAATGTTGGTATGGGACTTCCCCAAAATAGCAAAAGATATTGGGACCTGACATTCTTAGAATTTTAATTGTCTAGCCAAAGGCTGCTGCATAAAATAAGGCTGGTGAAAATATACTGTCCTGTTGTTTGCTTTCTGATAATAGTTGGTGTATCATTCTAAAACTAGTGGGGACAGACTGTTACCTAAACATAGGCTGTTTTACATACTCCAGGCTCCTCAAGACATCTGCTTGGAATTTACACATCCCACATCCTTCTGGGATGGCAGCTGAAGGTATTTGTTTAGACAGCTCATTACTAGTGTGCCAACATTTTCTAATTCTCTGTTGGGTTAGGTTCAGACAGTGTGATTATGGAATCTGCAAGAGCCAGGGTAATATCAGTGCATGATCAGTGACAGAAAAAAGGAACACATGTGATTTATGGGTATAATTTGTGGACATATGGGCAACCATTATATTTCAAGATACTTCTAGGATTTGAGTTCTGAAACTGGTATTGTGAAACTGCCATTTGACCTGATTCTGCATCTGAATCTGACTTCAAGGGGCAGAGGAGCAAGCTTCTTGGGCAGCCACACAAAAGACAGTGACCAAATTTAGGCAGGTTATCACAGCAGACTTCAGGCTTCTCAGGGAATTAGTAAGTAAGGTCCCATGAGAAAATGGTTTTGTAGGTTCTGGGGTGTATCTGTGTTGGTCACATTTTAAACATCACCTTCTAAGGGTACAGGAACAGGCAATTCCTAAGTGCTGGAAGTCAAACAGGCAAGGCAGAACGCTGGCTTGGCTGAGCAGAGATCTTCCCTTGGAAATGAGGCTAAAAAGGAATGTGTATGCCCAATGGAAACAAGAATAAATGACATGGGAAGAATACAAAGTGCTGCTTGCTGCTGTAGGAAGAAAATTTTTGCAGCCAAAGCTCACCTGGAGTTGAAGCTGCTAGAAATGAGGAGGATAATAAAAAGTGATTTTTTTTTTTTTCAAATACATTAATGGCAATAGGCAGTATAGAAACATCATTGACCCATTACAGGATGAGGATGGTCACCTCACAAGCAAGGAGAGAGACCTGGCAGAGGTGTTTAATGCTTTATTTGCCTCTGTCTTCAACATGGGTGATGGGCCAAGGGGGTCTCAGTGCCCCAAGTTGGAGGACCATGACTACTAGAATGATCAACTCCCAGTCACCCCTGAAATTGTATAGTATCTGCTGTTCCAGCTGGATCCCCACAAATCTATGGATCCTCATGGAATTCATCTCGGAATCCTCAAAAGTCTAGCTGATGCGATCACAAAACCTCTCTCAATGATTTTTGAGTGGTCTTAGGAATCTAAAGAGGCCCCAGCTGACAGAAACTTGGCAAACATGGTCCAAATTCTCAAGGGCAAGTAAACATGCTGAAGATTGTTCTGGGAAGTATTGAAAAACACCTCAAAGACAATGCAGTCATTACTCACAACCAGCTTCATGAGAACAAAGTCCTGCTTACCAAGCCTGATTTCCTTTTATGACAAGATAACCCACCTAGTTGATCAGAGGAAGCCAGTTGATGTAATCTTTTTGGATTTCAGTAAATCTGTCAATACTGTCTATCACAGTATCCTTCTGGCCAAAATGTCCAGCCACAGCTAGATAAACACATCATGCAGGGCTGGATGAACAACTGGCTCACGGATCAACCACAGAGGGTAATAGTGAATGGGGTGACATCAGACTGGGGACTGTCACTAGTGGGGTTCCACAGGGCTCCATCTTGGGTCCTGTGCTCTTCAACACCTTCACAAATTACTTAGATGCAGGACTGTAAGGAGTACTAAGCAAGTTTGCAGATGATACAGAACTGGGAGGAGCTGTTGATTCCTCAAAGGCAGGGAGGCCCTGCAGAAAGACCTCAGCAAGTTAGAGGACTGGGCATTCACCAACCATATGAAGTTCAACAAGGGGAAGTGCTGGATTCTGCACATGGGATTGGGCAACCCCCAATGTATGTACAGACTGGGGAATAAGAAAGCAGTGCCATGGAAAGCGACCTAGGAATCCTGGTCAATGGCAAGATGAACATGAGTCAGCAGTGCCCTGGCAGCCAGGAGGGCCAACTGTGTCCTGGGGGGCATCAAGCACAGCATCACCAGCCAGTTAAGGAAGGGGATTGTTCCACTCTGCTCTGCTCTGGTGTGGCCTTACCTTGAATATTATGTGAAGTTGTGGGTGCCACGCTATAAGAAAGATACTAAGCTATTGGAGAGCATCCAGAGGAGGACAATGAAGACGGTGAAGGGCCTTGAGCAGTGAGCAGTGTGCACTGCGTGAGCAGTGGCTGAGGTCACTTGGTGTGTTCAGCCTGGAGAAGAGGAGACTGAGGGGAGACCTCAACGTAGTCTACAATTTTTTCTCAAGGGGAAGAGGAGGGGGAAAAGATAGGTTCAGCCCATTGCTTAATCCCAGCAGTTTTGGTGGAGTCTTCCTTCCATTTTCCCTTATTCCCAACTTACTTTTATACTATCTCTTTAGGTTTAGGTGGAGCTTGAGTGACTCTAGTCATAGGTACATAATAGGGTAGTCACCTTTGGCATCAATCTCTCTTGGTGGACAGATTCTGTATGGTCTTTGAACTACTACGTTCCCCTCCCTGTAGGGATGTCTATGAAGGGAGGTTGCAGTATCTCAACACTACTCCCCTCTCCATTCCGTCCCTCTTAGCAGGTGCTTATCACGTTTAGGGAACCTTTGTAAGCCTGTCAGCTCTGTTCCACCCAGGGAACAGCAGCTGCATTTTACCCTGTAATTCTTAGTCTCCTCTAATTTTTAACCCTATCCATTGTTCCACACATAACATCCCCTCTTTTGATTTTTTCTTTTAACATCTTCCTTTCACGAGAATAATCTTGGTTCTCCAACACAAATATTTTTGGTGGTTTAATTCTTTCTATAAAGTAGGAAATATAAAATAAAGTAAAATTTCAAAGACCAATGCTATTTAAGAAATTTAGAAAAAAATAATTTTACTTCAAGGTACATCTTCATGGAAAAATTTCATCTGCTCTGGGTAAACCCCTGTGATGTGACTGCAACTATTTATATTATTTTTGTATTCTTTAACCGTTACATTGTCAACATATATGCGTTTGATAAACTATTTATTGCTCAAATAACTATAGTAGTTGTTTGAAAATCAAGGGAACAGCTAAGAAATAATTATTTTTCTATAGTAATTTCATAGACATGTTAGACAATGATTTATATTTTTTAGAAATCATGCAAATAAAAAACAAAAACAAAAATCCAGATTTTAGGAAAGCTTAACTTAAACAGTAGCATTACTGGAGAACATTGAAAAAAACCCAAAATTTATTTCTAACAATACTGTAAAATGGTCATTCTGATGCAAAACATAACTTTTTTCCACTAATATGGATATTCTCTCTTTAATTTTCTATTAAGATATTGATGATCATTATTTTTGGTATAATCTTTTTAAAGCAGTTTTAAGTGGACATACCATGAATATCTTGTTTTCTTCTTAACCTAAAAAAAAAAAAAAAACAACCCACGATAAGAGAATACTCTATTTCTTTAATGAAAAACAGTGTTATTTTTATTTCAGCAATAAAGAAGGAGGCTTATAGTTCACTGCCGACAATTTCTAAATCCTGAACACCTCTTCAAAGGAAACAGCAATGCTCCAGTTAGAATTCTGATTTATATGAAATCTGTGAGTTCTCTTGGGACCTAGAATGTAAACGGAATAGCTGATATTATAAGAATGAAAAATAAGAATCATTATTGTGAGTTCAAAAATAGGCAAATAAATTTGAATGAAACAACTCTGTGAATTTGTATACAGCTGAACACATAAAGAAAGAAATTCAGGATTCAGCATTTCACTTGTGAATTCATAATAATTACTTTCTCAATGGACTAAGGAAAATAGAAAAGGAAATGGGAGCTATGCTGGAAAAAGTGCTGCATCACCCTTCAAGAAAGTAGAGTATTGTCATCCAAATCTAAGATGACAAGTACTCTTAACATAAAGCTGTATTCTAAACTCTTAACATGATTCACATGTAATTGTAGGCTGAAATGTGTCATTGTGGGCTTTAAATATTTTCTTCATCACCTATCTTCCTCCCTTTAACATCTAAGAACTTTTATGCACATAAAGGAGCAATTTAGACATATGGATGTCTTACTGAAGTCCTGTTGCTTTGCTTAATTTTTTTGTGCTTGTATGAGGTTGGAGCTAATGCAAATTATCTTCACAACTCACAGATGAACAGTCAGAGCATTATGTTATTTATAACAGTCATATAGTACTGGGAAACAAAGAAAGCAGCTGCCTCACAGTTGCAGCACTATAGCACAGATTGTTAATACATTATCAAATGAGTAATATAAAAAATCATTTCAAGTAATTTTTGTAGCAAGTTAAATTCATTTAGTAACATATTCCATGACACTTAATTTTATCACATCCTTAGAGTCTTTAATTTTCCTTCCCTTTTTAAAATTTATTTCTAGTGTCTATTTAATAAAGATCAATATTCACATTTAGGCTAGAGTTGTGTTTTGCACACCATTAACTGAAACTTACTTGATTGGTATAAAGCTTGAGTAATAAGCTTTGCCTCTTTTCAATTTTGTGGGTGTGAATCAAAACCTTTATGTTTAAACTCATGATTTTAGGTAATTTAATCTCTCTTTGATTTGGAAAAATAACTACAAGTCTTAAGTATGTCTGATTTTTCCCATACAAATGTCTTGTTTTATTTTGAAAATTTTCCAAAGCCCATTCTTACCCCTTTAGTAAAAAGATCTTATCCAGGAGAGGGAAAGTGTCCCTGGAGGAATTTAAGATGCAAAAAAAAGGACCAGATTAACACCTAATTTTCATGAGGAGGTAGCTTATTATTTCTGTTGATCACCTCCTGTTTTATTATTTCCTACCTGGTAAGTCTCTATCAGAAAACTTTATTGAATGTTACATCTTATGATTAATGAATTGAATTTAGACAGATAGCTTACACTGTAATATTGATTATTGTCATGACCAAGTACCAAATAGTTATCCTGAGATCCAAATTCTATTTCTACTGGTCCATAAAATATCTAAATTTAATACATTTGGTCATTTCTCCTTCAACCTTTGTGAGTTTTTAACTACTATGTTCTTTGTGTATGTTGAGATAATTTGATTAATTGAGTCATGAACAACTTATTAAGTAGTTGGGATATTGTATCCCTTATTTCCTTGAGACACTCAAAGTACTGGTGCATGAAGAAAAAACAGCTGAGTGATGGGTGGATTGAAAACATAATCTGAAAAACTGCTAAGAGACCCAATGGAAACACAAAAGGTTAATGGATCAGCTTGTCTCTTCTTCCCTAAAGAAGTAGTAGAAGAATCAAGACAAGATGGACTAAGGGAAAGAAAAGCATAATGCTGAATAGCTGTAAAAGAATTGATTGTATGTAAGTACGACAGCGTCTCACCAGAGGTGTATTACTCATGAAAAAGCTTTTGTTTGTGACTGAGTCATCACTCTTTGGATTAGGTAAAGACATTAAAAACTGCTTTTTTTGTGGTTTTTTCCTTTCCTTTTTAGAGGAATAGAAAAAAGAGGAGAGCTTCACTCAGGATGGTCCCTTTTAAAAATTAAAATAATAAATATCTGATGGCTTGTTATAATCAAATTGTCATTAAGACATTTAAAATGTAAGTGTTGTTTTGGATCAGTTTGGAGGAAGGAAATTACTATTTTACAGCAATTCAGCATTAAAAGGACCGTTATTTTGAAGGCTAATGTGAGAAAAAAAAGAGGTTCTGAAAACATGTGAAAGCTATTTTTAAGGTTTTGTTATTGTTCAGTATTTTTCATATTGAGAAAGATCCAAACTACACAAAGGTTGCACAAATTTACTGTATATGCTATTTATAAAGATTCCATCACCTCTTAGTGTAGCTGATTAGAATCACTTGCAACTATGAAATGATTGTGTAATCAAAGACACATAAATGCATTTTTTTTAATTATTCACACCTGAACACATTCAAAACATCACACCCATTGTATCCTTCAGATGCTCTAAAAAACAATCTGTCCTGTTTCAGTGTGCTATTTTTAAACACCCACAATTTGTTATTTAAAGCACAATTGTCACATGGGAGTTGTTGTTATAGGTTTTTTCCTTTAAATAGCAAAAAAGCTCTGTTTATCATGCAGAGAGATGTACAGTTTTGTTTCACTTGTTATTGAATGGAGTGTTCCATCAGAACTGACAATAAAATATTTAGTATTGGGGTCTTGTAATAAATCTAACAGTAAAGAAATGTGGATTTGTTGAATATATATTTCATCCAGCAATTATAATATTATAGCATTCCCCCAAGACTGCAAGACATGAATTCAGTTCTCTACTTCATCTGAAGAGAGATGAAGACATACTAACACCTGTAATGCTGCCTCTCATTCTGGGTTAAGGCTCAAAAATGGTGAGATGAAGGAAAAAAACCAAATTCTTGTCATATAAATAATTGGACAGTTCTAACCCCTAATTGATATCACCACCTTTTCTGGTAAATATATCAGATAAAATGCAAAGGAACTTTCCGATACATGCGTTCTTTACTCACAGGATCTATAAAGAGTCCTTAAAGAGTGAAGCCACCCATAAGAGGAAAAAGCAACATTATGGTGCTTAATAAGCAAGTGCTTAGCTTTCATGCCGATGTCTAGACCAACTCTGATTCTGTGATCTCTCTTAGTCTGATTCAGAAAGAGATCTAAAAGCGTCTTCCCCCCTCTGGTTGTATATGTCAACTACACTGGGATACCAGCCCATTTCTGTCTCATAGGGGTAATATATCTAGAGAAGAGGCGCTGATACTTTGTTTTGACAGTGACTGTGATTTTATATGAGCTGTCCATTGCTTCTGTTTTTCCTCCATGTCTTATGTATCCAAGAAAGCCCTGGGAGTCTGCTTAGCTTGTCCAGGCACAGCAAGCTTTACTATTTGAACTTACTGAGCCCCAAGGAGGCTGCTGGACATGCTCCAAGACAGTTGTCATAGCCACAGAATCCTGATGCTCTTTATTTGTGTATGTTCCCCTATGTTATGCCCCCCATGGTGGTAATTCACATTAGACCTCCAAGATGATGCTGTTTCTGTGCCTTAAACTCTGTATACATCACCTATCATTATTTTCAGGTCAAGCTGCAGCCAGACCTTTTTCTTTTATGGTTAGTTGGTGCTGCTGCTTTTCACATTACCTCATCTGGCTCCTTTCTGTGAGAAAAAACAGAGAAGAAACTCATAACCTAGTAGTTTACTTGCTCTTTGCTGTCTCTTTTCCATCTTCCCTCTGTGTGGGCATGGAACGGTTCTAAATCTTTTCTTGCTAATTTGTCCTTTTCCCTTCCTCTCCAAATAGTGATAAAAAAGAAGAGAATAAAACTTGTCCAGCAACAGTATAAGTCTACCCCTAGATTTCTCCCCCCTTCCTCAACATTAAGACCAAAACCCTCTAATGTTCCCTCCACCATAACAAATGCATACATTTACTGTGTGGCCGGTGGTGCCTTGAGCAGGCAGCATCCCCAACAATAGTAGGACTGAGCTACCAGAGGGAAAAATTACCCCTCACTGGAAAAGAAGAAAGAGGGAGGGGGACAGTCTAAGTCACACAGACTGTGGTCAGGCTGTGGGTTACAGGATGGATGAGGGAGTGCACGGAAACCCATGACATTCTACACCCGATTATTTATCTCAGTTCACCAGTCAGAGCCCAAAGGCTTCAAGTGCCATAAGTTTGTGGTCTTGTCCACAGTGTCAGTCTGTGCAAGGGCTGTTCACAAGCACTCCTGTAAGACTTTTGCTGATGTATCTGCCCAGAAGCAGTTGAATTTAGCCCAAGGATGAATAGCCTTTCAGAAGCTTTCCACAAGCAGCAAGATCTGTCTGAATTTTTTCTCCCTTATGTCTAATGTCAAAGGAGAAAAAGAAAGATATTGATTAGTTCTTTACAATATTTTAACAGTTGTTTCAGTTCTGACCTGCTCATGCTTCTCCGCTTCTCCCTTCTGATATGCACAGCCTACAATTTCACACACTCAACAATTAGTGCAGATAAAGCTGTTTGCGAGGTCATCCAAGCCTACCACTAGCACTTGCTTTCCCTCTCCACTCTTCCCATGCCACAGTAGGACCTTTCTCCATAGGCCTCCTGAGCCAGGCCCAGCCTGACCTTGACCTCTCTCCAACCCCAGTGAGGTGCCTGATGTCCCCTGTCTGCCCTGTTCTTGGCTTTGAAAGTGGGATTGGCACCAGCTGGTGGCCCTACAGGAGCCCCTGGCCCTGACCATGAACAGAAAACTGAAGGAAACTTTATGAGAAGGGAATTGCTGGCCATTTTGCAAAAGTACTAAATTTTAAATCATTAAATACTCCCCTAAAAGTTTCTTATCTTGATCATATAGCTTTATATGAAAACCTGAAACAACCTCATTGATCTACCACAATCCTGCTCTGGAGTAGGCATAGAATTGCCCACTCTACTGTTTCCCACTTTACCTCCACCCTGACTGCATTTGTCTGTTTCTTTCCTTATGCTGACAATTTCTTAATTTTTTGCTTTTTATTTTGGTAGTAGAGGGCTGGGAGGCAAGCATGTCCAAAGGAAAATGCAGGATGTGGGTGGTCTACCTTTAGCTGCAGCAGTATGTTTTTAAAATGACTTAATCTGCTTGAGACACACTAAGAAACTCTGAGTCCATCTCTGCTTCTACTAATAGTTCTTAATTGTGACTAGACAAATGCAAACCTTCATGAGAAGATTTACAGGTTAATTAAATAAGGAGTTACATCACCTCACAGATGAAAATTATATGAAGATAGGAGTACAACATGAAAAACAGCTAAGAAGGGTTATGTGAATGAGTTGATACATCATATCTGTCTAACACTGGAAATATGTACTGGGCTGCTTTTGCTCTGCTTTGGAAGGGCAGAGCAACCAACACTGAATATGCTTTCCCTTCTTAGTGAATCAGGGAGTAACTGCTTAGTTGTGCAATAACATTTCATCTTATATTTTGTTTGATTTTTTTTTAATCTGCAGAGTTATTTCCTGACATTTGAGTTGACAAATGCATATGGATAAAGGTAATTTATGGTGTGTAGAGATTTTAAGTTCCAACTTCCATGCAGCAATGTGGAAGCAAGCTACCCTTATATTAATGGTAGCTTATCTTAGCCTCAATGTAGTATGAAATTAACATATCCTCTTCATCTATACCCAGTGGTACCCATGGTATGTATGTATTGAAAGAATTATAGAAAACTTGAATGGTTAAATGTAGTTACAAAAACTGAGAAATATTAGAAGCAGTGTGTAGTTTAAAATGAGACACAAGTAACAACAGAGAGCACTCTCAAAAACCTTGATTTCATGGATAATCCAAAGAAAAATATCGAGTTGCTTCATTGGTGACCATTGACAAGAGCTAAAAATCAGTAAATTATAGAAAGAACAAGATGGAAAAATAGAGCGAGATGATGGGAGGAATTGCAACAGTACTTGACATATTCAGGACAAAAGGACAAAAGATGGACTGCTGTTGTAGTGCCTTTGCCAGGCGTGAAGTGTCTGCACAAATGTGTCTGCACCACAGTCATGCAAAAATGTACGATTTATGTCTGGGAGAAATAATATAATAAGCATGTATACCATATTTGTTCAGGTGGGTGTGAGAATACCAGCTAAAAATTATTGTCTTTTGAAGTGCTCTCATATCAGTTCAAAGAGAAAATTCAGGTTTCAGGTTACTCTGATGCAATGTTACTGCCCACATTGAAGATAAATATGGTATTATTGTCCTTTGTCTTCATCCTCCCCAGTTATCCCCCAGCACCACTGGTACAGCAGATTCTCTTTGTGTCTTTGCTTGCAGAAATTGAAGATTTCTCACAGAGGAGAACAGGTGTTTTATTGACGAGAGAAAAAGTTTCCTTTTGAAAATGTGTTACTTACATACAAGATGATCAGATTATTTTAATTTAATTTGATGATATTTAAATTTCTTAGTTATTTAGTTATCAGCTATGAAGATAGAGATCATCAGAAATGAAGTAACATATTTTTCCTATCTACTTTCTCCAGTCCTCTACTTTTATAGTCCGTGGAGTCACTGCGCTTTCTTTCTGGACCTTTTGTACCCTGAAGAGTGTCCTATGGCCCATTGCTTCATGTTCTGCTGATGGAAGCCATCAAGGTCAAAGACTGTTTTCTCTCCACTGACATCTCTTTAGAGGTACATGGGAGAAGGCTGTATCTTTCCCTCAGTTACTGTTGCTCTGCTAGTCAGTAAATGCAGCACAGGGAATTTAACTGGTCATATTTGCAAGAAGTGTTACTAATGTTATTCCTGATAACTTGACACCCTGCCTTTCTTCTTAATATTGAATGTGTTTTTACCTCAATATGCTGTTTAATTCTGTGGAACAGTCATAATAGCAAGTTAACACAGTTACAGAATTACAATTAATCCCCTCTAATGATCTGTAGTGATGCATTTGGCATTTTTGTGCCCCTTTTGTTACAATAAGGTTTCCAGTAATGGTCTTCACTAGGTAGAAAATCAAACCAGTCTTTCTCCCCACAAAAAGAAGAGGGATTGCATCTGATTGTTGTGACATTGTTTAGTGATGTAGGAATCTGGAGGAACAGGAAAAGACCTGTCCACATGAAACTACTGTATTACTCATTTTTCAGTTGAATTTGAAGACTTACATGTGTTTCATGCTCTAATTATTAATCTTTCAAATGAGTGGTTCTTACAATTTTGGGGTTTTTTGGTTTTTTGGTTTTTGGTTGTTTTTTTTTGTTGGTCTTGTTTTGTTTTGTTTTCATATGACAGGTAAAGAACTTTCAATCTTGAGTGCTCTTGACTGATTTTAAGAATGATGCAAACATATAATAAAATTCAGTAAGTGAAATTTAATAATCTCAAAATTACATGCCCATGCAGTAAATCCTCAAGTCTATATTTAATGTCATCCACCATCAGCCCTTACACAGATAAAGTTTTGTAATCTTTGATCTCATGATCCTGTATGTTATACTGAATACTCCAAGTATTTGCCTTTGTCTCAAAGAATGACTGTTATGTCAATAAGTAACTCGCATAGTCAAAAGTTTTTATATAACGTGTTTTTGGTTTTTAAACCAAAACTCCCTTTTCTTAAATACCATACTGCCCTAGAATTCAATTTTTTGAAATGCACGCTGATCTATGACTAAAAGGACAAAGTGAAGTGGAGAACTTCTATTTCATTACCTACTGCAGAATCTGTGAATCAACCTAGAAATACTTAATTGTAGATTAAAGAAGATGTCTTTTGCTGGGTAAACTTTCTTCTTCCCTTGATATGAAAAGGGACTCAGTTTTTCTTGATGGAATCATTTCATGGCTTCTAACCAATGGTCTGTAGTTGGACAAGGGAGGTGACATGAAAGAGACTCAAGGTGTTGTAGCCCAACATTTAAAGTTTACAGACACCATATCAAAATAGACTGTTGTTGCTTTGCCAATGTGTCAGATTACACTGACAAATTATAAATGAGATTTTTGTAATTTTAAAATAAATTCCCAAGTAGTCTTTGAAAATGCTTTTCTTTAATACATTAAAATTATTTTTATTGAGTTTACATTCAAAGTCCCAACAAATTTCGAATAATAAACCTTGTATGTGTTAGAATTATGTATGACACGTACTAATGATCATTAGGCTAAACTTCAAGTGTTAAATGATTTGCAATTATGAAGGTCAGAGATTGCATCTAGATTATAATTAGGCATTTGGGAATGCTTGTTCCTAAACCAAACATAAGAAAAGTTATTTAGTGAAACTTTTACCTAGGTCTTTTGTGCTATTCTTCCACTAGTGAACATTTCCTGTTATCTCCTGAGAATATACATCCTGTGAGTTGAACAGGGATATAGCATTTTTACAGCTGAAAAAGCCTTAGGACCTATTTTTACAGTTGTCTTTCTTATTTGTATTAATATCAAAGGCACATTTCAGGTGTAAGATGAAACTTTATTTGTCTGTCTGAATGGATAGGCAGAATTCCAGAGCAAAATCCTGGCACACTTGGCAAGGGTGAACTTTTTAAAGCCATGAAAATGTAAAAGGAAGAGAAATATCAATGAAAAACTCTGTCTTGTCACATGACTGCTGTCAGCTGCTGTTGGAACAGTAGAATGTGTATAATACGGTTTATTCTGCTCTATGAATCTATTACAAATAATTGCATAATGAAAAATAAATACAGTGGAGACTCTGAGCATAACATTTTTATACCTTCTCTTATCTAAATCTTGTCTTCACTTCAAATATTGTTCACCATCCTGCACACCCATTACGCAGACTACTTATTCCTTCCCACATGGCGAAATGTGTCTTTCAGTTTTCTAGTACATTTTAAAGAAATACTTAAAGAAAAGATAAAAATAAAAATGAAAAAAATTAAAAGCCCTGAATGCTTTGTTGATCTTTTAATACATTTCTCTATTAGAAATGAAGACTTGCTCATTAGAACTGGGAATATACACCTGCTATTTGAAGATTCCAGGCACTTAATATTACAAGTACACATTAAACATTTAAATATTTTCTTTAAAAGTGTTTTGAAAACCTTGGTATTTTCACCATTAAACCTTCAAGTTTATATCGTGGCATTATTGTAAAAATATCCATAGTCAGCTGAGTAAGTAGATCTCATGACACTTTGAGTTACAAAGTCTATAAGTCAGGCATGTAACTCTTAGACTATAATTCAATTTTACTATGAGGTGTTACAAGTATCCCTTTGCCTAAACCTCCAGGATGGAATGCAATTAGACAGAGGCTGATGCAGAGAAAACTGAACAGAATGCTGAATTCTGGGACACTTTTCTAAGCATCTTAGAATAAAAATCATCAAAGACAGAAGCACATCTGAAGTGCCTTTCTGCAGGCTCTTGCTTAGTGGCTTCTGTGCAATGGGGATTTAGGGTTTTCAACTTCCATTTCACTTCATATGCACAGGTCATACTTTTCACTTACAGTCCAGGTGTAAAAATTCTGTCTTTCTGGAAAATAGCTCAGTGGTAGGAGCATGTTGCAGGCTGCATAGTACTTGGCTCAGTTCTCCTTAACCTGGAAAGGTCTGACCTTCCATCTCCTCCATTTGTTCTGAAACAATAAAGAGAACGCACTATGACCCCAAGGGTAAGTAGTGTGACATACCTGAAGTCCTTATCGTGATACTCTCTTACAACAAACCCTTGTCTGGCTACAACTGGGACTGTGCCTAGGAAAGTGCTAGTATGATATGGGCTGGTATGGGCAAAAAAAAACATGCTGAAAGCATGCTGATGATAGAAGAGTATGAAAGAGAAATTGCCAGTATTAGACCCCATATCCTGGCTCTGCCTAATTTAGTACACTAGACATAGTAATTAATACCATGATCATGAGTTTCTGGGGTGCTCCAAGTACCTACCATTCTTCTTTTGGAAGCTGTGCCAGTGTGCAGTCAGGAATACTTGACTGAGAAATCCAGAAAGAGAACAAGTGAAAGACAAGTGACCTTGTCAGTGGAGTTTAAAGAATGCTGTGAACAAAGAGAAAACTAAATCTGTGAGTCTTACTTGCTTGACAGGTGTTCTCAAGGCAATGTAGAACCAGCAAACATCACTTCCATTTCTCTCCCTCTTATTATTTCAAAGAGAATAAGAACTGCTCAGTTCCTTGAAAGCATGTTTTACCCTGTGTATTCAAAGTGGGTGAACTCACCTTCAACTTGAAGAGATGAAAGATAAGGAATGCAAAGAAGTACATATCTCCAGTTTCCTGATTATGTGATTCTATAATGCAACTTGCACCCACTTTAGTAGTCAAGGCTATTCGTAAACCCTGACTAATTTGTACTGCAGACTTTGCTTTCCACTCACCTGACCAAATGAGAGGTAATCACTGAGACTAAGGTAGATTTTGTTGTTCTGGACTGAATTTTGGTAAAAGAAAGATGTAAAGAACCCTTGAAGGGAATTATAGAATTTTTTTCCTGCCATTCTCCTTTAATCACATAGCTTGCAAAAAATATGTATAGGCATTTACTGCAGAGGTGTGATACCTGCGGGACAAAGCCCTCAGGTTTTTTAGGCAATGAGTTTCATAAAGCTGAAACACCAGCTACAATGTGCAGTAATGCTCCTTAGAAGCATTTAAAATCCACTTTAGACACAGCTGCCAGGAGAACTTATGAGTTTCAATTATTTGATTCACGGAGCTGTTGTAAGTTCTCTATTAATTATTTACATGTAATGGAAACAATTGGTGTCACAGTGTGGTTGAATGTAGGCAGTGCTTTCACCGGGTCATTAAACATGTTGCCCACTAGGTGGGAGTAGACAACCTTCTTCAACACTGGTGTTTCTGGAAGAGGGAAATTGTCAAAGACGTTATAAAACCCACACTAAATGTAGTTGCTTTGAGAGATGTTTCATTTTGGGGTTTGGGTTTTATTTGAAGAGTTTAAGTATGATTTCTTTTTTTTCCACCCTGTGGGTTTTGTTAATTTCTTTGGTTTTCTTTTGTTTGTTTTACTGGGATACTATTTGTGAACTATTGGATGTTAAACATCATAATGAACTGAGAACACAGGCAGTTAAGTTTAATTTGAGTTGATAGAGAACTATAGTGTTGAACGTCCACTATTGCAAGTTAGGCCATTCCTATAACAATACAAGTATTTCACTGGAAAAATAAATAGGTGCATTACTGTAATATCAAAAAAGGGTATAATGTGTGCAGACTAATGTGAATTGATTATTTTCAACTGCTTATTGAGCATCAGACTCAGTTGATTCCAATAAGTAGTTCACAGTAAGTAGATCTAGAAATTTGAAAGCCATAGGAACAACACAAAATTATCTACCTTATCAGAACACAGTGAGGCACCACAAGTCAATGAAAATATGATTTAATTAGAAAGTTCATAAGACACAAATATTGTATGTGCATCAGACACATTCCACATGACTTCCATTTGTGAGTGAAAATAGCAAGGAAATTTAAAGTGAAGTCAGAGTGGCTTCAATTTCTAAGCTGAATCATGCAAATATGACCATATATATATATTGCCATGAGTGACTGCTTTTTTTGTGTAGGTCAGAAAATAAAAAATATATTAAAATAATATACTTATAATATTATGAAGGCCTAGTTGACAGGAGATGTCAGTTGTTTCAAATTCTAGGTGCCTTTCAGAAAGCAGGTTAGTGGAGAATTGAATATTATCAGAATGATGTTATTTTATTACATTATCTATCATTTAAAAGGTGTGATCATGGAATCAAAGGTTATTAATTTAATCAACTGTTCTTTTTCTTATAGGTAGCATTTTTACTGTTGCATGTGTTTCTTAGTTGTAGTAACACATAATGGGAGCTGAGACAAAAAAATCAAGAAATTCATGATTTTATGAGCACACCCAATTTTGCTTAATTAGACAGAGCTGATACATTATTTGAGAATAGACAAAATTCACTATCCAGGACTTCCAGGTTATCATTACAAAATAACAAAACAAAACAAAACCCCAAACAAACAAACAAACAAGCCACCACCCCCATCTTTTGTTTCACTTTCTGTTGCCTTTCCTTTGCTTAAGGTGCAATGGTCTACCTCCAGAGGGGTTTTTTTAAAATCATTTGTGCTAGTAAATGACATTGTATAAATGTTAAACTTACTTCTGCATGCTAGTATTTTCCCATAACTGTATGTTACATATAGAGGCATTTTTTCCTAGCTGTGAAAAGACACGTATAAAACTCAGATTTTGGGACTAGCTTACTAGAAGTTGTAGAAAACCTGCTTAGAAGAGCTCAAAGTCCTACCAGTGGTAAAATGCTTCTTTCACTACAGCGCTCAATGACACAAGAAAGGGTTGACAAAGCTGTGGGCATGCTTTGTGGAATAAGAAACAATACTTAAGAATATATCATAGAATATATACCAGTCTGAATTCTGTAATGTTCTTTGTAATAATATTGCACTACAACACATTACAAGTACTTTAAGAAATTAGCATTATAAGCTTCATATATGCCTTAATCAGATATTTCAGAAATGCAATGACATATGAAAGTGTATCGAAGTATGCTAGACTATGAGCTCAATCATGTTAAATAATACCTCATACTGAAATTGATTTAACACAGGTTTAAAGAGATTTTAAAGAGTTTTAAAATCTAATCTGTTATGAGAACTAATTTTAAATGTGTCAAAGTGTCAAGTGCTGAGCATGTTTGCATTGCTATCAAACCACATTGAATGATCTACATTTTCTAGGACACATTTTATTGATAGGTTACTTAATATGACTTAAGAAACGTTTTTGTATGCTGAAGTAATTCCATGAAGTGTAGTTTCACTCCTTTATGCCACAATGAGCTACTCTGAATGATGAGACTTCTCTCTTCTTCCTCTGTGCATACTCTTTTCTACACTACGTCTCAACAAGTTGTTCAGTGTCATAGACTCAACACCTTTCTAATCTAAGTGTTCCACAATCTTCTTTCATTTTTCTGCTGTCAACATCATCCAAACCCTTCTGCAGTTAAGGCACTTTGTACACTTCAGCATAATTACACAGTAATAGTTGCAATAACAGAAAGAGAGAAATGTGGATCTCTCTGAAGTCAATGACAGCTTTTGAACCACAAACTGAATTTCACTATCAAGCTTTTAAATTGTAACCTAAATATTCAGGTCAGTTTGTGCAATAGTTTGTTGAACTTACCATATTCTGCCTGCACCATATGAACACTGAATATGTGTGCAGCCAGTTCAGCACTCTCTAAATATGACAGGTGTGTTAAACACTTATTGATACACTCTGTGAATAATCAGTGCACTCCTGATGATTTCAACTCTATGCAATTGCAGTGAATTTTAATTGCTTTTTGTTTTAATTTATTTTAATTGCTCCTGCTCTGATGGAGCAACTGTACTTCTGGGAATCCAATATAAATGACCAAATTCTTTCTTTACTACAAAGAGAAAATCCTTTTCCTCTAGGAAGGGGAAAAAAAAAAAAGGGGGGGGGGGGCCTTGTTCAGAGAAACCAGGACACGTAGCTACATCAGAAGCAGTAAATTAAACACTACCAAGGCCTGTTCTCTGGTTTTGAGGCCAACTAACACAAATAAACCATAGCTAATTTGCCATTACTAGACTTTCTTACCCTTTAGAATATGGCATCTGCTCTCAAACTGGTAACTGGAAATTCTCTTGCCCTTCACATAAACTTCAAGCCACATCTGGGAGAACGCTGGTTGGATCAGGTCAAAATCATGCCAAAGCACTACTCTAACTACTTAACAGGATAAGGAAGGATTTGTCAAGGTTTAATAGGTTAGAATAGAATAGTCACAATGCCTTTAGGAGTGATGTTGATTGGGTGAAAAGATTGACCTGAAAAGACATTTACAATACTAAGTCTCTGGACTTGCAAGCATTTTAGCAATTAAAATACATTTTAATTTTGTATTAACAAATTTTAGTTTTCTGGACTATGCAACATATTTTGATAAAGAGGAGGGGAGGGGTTGTGTTGTTGCTGTTGGGTTTTTTTGTTTGTTTGTTTTTTCTTTCTTTGGTTGATTTTTTGGTTGTTGTTGGGGGTTTTTTGTATGGTTGTTTTTTTGTTTGTTTGGAAAGAGTGTATTCACTAAACTTTTTCTAATACTACTCACAAATTTAGATTGAAGATAAACTTTCAGTTGAAAACCTATAAATGAACCATTAAAAAATCAGAGTAGATTATTATGGCCATTCATAAGTGACATATTCTGATTTTGCTCTGCAGGTGTAAGTCCACAAAGTCAGCTAGAATTACTAAAACAGGCAGAGAGAAGCTTATTTGAAGGGATAGGCTACTGCAGAGTTCTGTCTCTTCCTGGTTCAGAACACAAACTTCAACAAAAATTTTCCCTCTCTCAGCAAAATGCCTTACTCTGCAAGTTATAGAGCAGCCTGGAGTATAAAGCTGTTCCAATTTGTATTAATTGAATGCTTATTAATTCAGAACCTGGTAGCCACCTACCTCTCCTTCTCAGCTGAGTGCCTGATTTACAAGGTTTGTGATAGGAAGCAGGAAATAATGAATGTTGAATGGTATAGCAATGCCCTTAAAAATATCCTTTTAAAGTATGTGGACTTGAGACAATACCCTTGTTTTAATTTTGAACATTTCTTTGATTTTCAAGAAATATAAAAACATATCCCTAAAGTGAATTAAGTATAATGGACTGAATTTATTTAGATTAGAACTGTCAGAACAGCAAGTACTCAATTACTCTTTGCATTTGAAATAGAAAAGAGGCTCTCCCAAAACAGATTTCTGCACTTTTACTTAAGTATTTGAGAGGAAAAAAGTTATTGCTTCATGTTACTCACTATTCTTTTTCTTCTGCTTCTCAACTGAAGTTTTGAAGTGACTTGATTTAATCTTACTTTGTTTTCCATGTTTTAGTAGGAAAGCCAGCAAGGACACCAACATTCTGCATATCCTGGTGTGTATGCAAAATAATAGGCTCAAAGCATACTAATGACTGCCAGTTCATGCTGTCTGTGGAGGATTACTAAGGATTACATGTAATTATCTGAAATTGCACACTGGTTTTTGCCAATTTTTTTTTTTTTTTTTTTAAGTGGAATTGATAGGGCTTCTAATTTCCTGCCAAGATTTAGCTTTTATATTTTGCATTTAATATTTTCTCTTTTCTGAAAAATAATAAAATATTATAATAAATGAAAGAGTCTCTGAAAGTCACTTAGGGATTATATATATTAATCTTAAAACTGAATACAGAAGTTAGAGACAATACCACTAATTTATTCAACGTTTTACAGAATCTTGTGCAAGACACACCTTTAAAATGTCACTGATGGACCATGGGCCAGATTCTGATTTTCATTTAAGTGAATTAAAACAGAATAGGAGAATTCTGTGGGATCACTTCAGATTGACAGTGTAAAAGAGAAACAAGGTGTGTCGCACAGAAACACACAAAAAATAATAGTATCTGGAGGGTTTTGTAAATGTTCACATTTTACACATAAATAGAAAGGTTCTAGAAAACAAGTCAATGACTGCTCCTTGAACTTCAGGATGGACAGATAAAGTTTTAGGTTGAAGAGATTTTAAGATCGATGTCTGTATTGTCAGCTAGTAAAACATTAACTGACTCTTCTAATTAGGCCCTTATTTTAGAAGGCTTGAAGAAATATAATTATCTTTAAGACCACTTCTCATTTGCTATCTTTGATTAAATTGGACAATGTGTTTAAGATTTGAGCAAATATTAAAATATAAATATTTTTTAAAAAAAGAAAAAAAAAAATCCTGACTTTATTGACAATGGATAATAGAATCTATGTGCCAATTGATATCCTCAGAAATGGTGCTATTTCCTGTCTAATATTTTAGATACCTAAAATCCTTAGGCACTTCTTTTTGTTGTTGTTGTTTTAGTACTATACAGACATTTCTCAAAGCCTTGTAATGCCATTTAATTAAACCAGATGTATACCATACCAGTGGAGAATGTTTGACTATTTTGAAAGAGAAGTCTTCTCTGGTAGGATTTCTTCTGGCTTATTTGCAGGAGTTGACCTTGGACAAAAAGCAACCAGATATGATCATCCCAAAAAGGCTGGATGAGTGACCTCAGTGCTCTGTGCCTGTTACTCATGCGAGAAGAGAAATTCTCTTTCTGGTAATATGGAAGTACGTAAAAGCTAAGCAGTTTTTAATGCTTAATCCTAGAAGAAGATTTAGGGACAAGGATCTTGGACAGAATTGGCATTTTTTTAATTGTGGCATCAAACACATAGAGTAACTTTTAATCACAGTCCAACAAGATCTCCTCATCAGTCTGTCTCCCAGTGGCCCTTCTTTCCCTGCCCTTCCCAAGTTTTCTAGTTTTCCAGTTTCTGTGAGTATATGGTGTAGGAAGTGAGTGTAACAAAACTAAATGTAAGAATTGATGGAAGAAGAAGGTCACACCTGTTTTGAAAAGTTTCTATGTGATTTCAGTTACTCATATTCTCACACTCCTGGCTTGCATGCTGGGGATTTAGACAGTCTAGCCAGGACCACTTGTATACCATCACATCTCTAGTTGCAGTTTTAATTAGTGACAATAAACTAGTTTATATATTAGACTTTCTATGCTTTTTAGATGTCAACAGTTACTTAAGTGATTCTTTTGCATCAGATTTTAGCTTATCTAAGCCTCTATAAATATTAGATTGCCAATCTTTGCCTCTTTTTCTATGTTTGGAATGTACAAATCTTTATGGTTACAGCCTGTCATCCTTTTGGTAAACAGGAGAAATAATGGTTTATGTGGTGTGCTGTAACTTTCTTTTAACATCCTGTTGTCATAGCACAGTCCTTTCTACCAACAAGATGTCTGTGCTGTCTTATAGACTGCAGGTTTTCAATTGTGATAGCAACACGGTTTTCAATTTTATTATTGTGAACAGTGTTTTTTTGTTAACATTACATGCCATTCTCTTAACCCTTGTTTTGCTCTTTCTTCTAATGTTTACATATATGCATTTTCATTCACAGCTTATATCTGTCTTACAGATCTGCTCTTCTGATGGCCTTGAAGATATGGTTCTTTATGCACAGAGCTTTAAGAGACACTCTCAGTAAAAATGTTCAGTTTTAAATATTAAGGGAAAGCCAGTACAAATGAGCCTGTCCTGGGCAGAGTTATCACACATATTTTTCAAAAAAATTAGAAATTCTATAGTTCTAAAAGGGAAACAGAAAAAAAAAAAAAACACACACACAAAAAAAAAAAACCACAAAAAACAAAAACACAATACATGAGATAGGGCAAAATCAGGATGGTTTTACTCTGTTGCAAGCACTTCAATCACACCAGTCTATCTCTCATTAAGACACTGGCAAAATGGAATGGAGATTCTCCATGTCAAGGTGCAGGTTAAATGAGAAGAGGCTGGACAGCCAACAGGTAACTTTTGCTTAGAGTAAAAGTTTGTTCTGGGATAGGAGGGAGATTCTATTATTTAAAACTTCTTGGACCATATTTATTCTGACTTTTATAGTTTCTGTGTGAAAGATGACTCAGCCTTACTGCAGCATGTGGTGCACATGGCATTTCAGTTTACTGTACCAGTAAAAGTTACTTGCTATATTCAGTTTTCCTAAGGTCCATCCAGAATTGGAACTTGCATTTGTAAAGTTTTCCAGAGAAGGCCTCTAGCAGTTTCTTTTGATCATTTGGGTTTATTGCTCTACATTTTATGAAACCCACTATGTCAGAATAAAAGGTTTATATAATTACAATATACAATTTTTCAGCTTGTATAAAACATTTTTTTAAAATTTTTTGTCACTGCCAATGAATGATATGATGACTGGAACATTGTAATTATATTTCCTAGTCTAGAGAATTACCATAATTAGACTTTCCAACATAATTCTTGTCACTTTACCATGAATCTAAAATTCCTGGTAGAACTTTATTATTCCAGGTTCCCGAAATTCATCAAAAATTCCATCTCTACACTCAGATTCCATCTTCATTAGCAAATCCAACTAGCAGGAGAGTTAAGGGAAAGAAAGAGAAAAAAACCCTTTAGTTTAGTATCAGCCAACTAAGTATTTGATAGACAACAAAAATCTGTTTAAGAGGATTCATAAAGTAGGAATGTTGAGTGAAAATCAGTACAATATTCAACAGAGGATTTGAAATCATTGAGCATATTGTACAGGCAAGTGAGAAACTACTCTGTTACATCAGACACACTAAGCAATGCTTGCAATATCTTAATAATTAGAAACTTGCTCAAGACTGACCTGATGAAACCAAAGTTTTCAAAAGTGTCAAAAAATTTCTTGATTTCTTATATAAAAATGCATGTTTTCTCATCTTCGTTATTTGATGAAGTCATAAAAACTGCTTGCTCTTCTCCTTTATGTAACTTTCATCTGAAGACTATACAAACATTGGTCAAGGCAAAAGCTTAGAACCATAATCTCTTTTTTAAAACCTTGTTTTAAAAGAAGCCTTTCAAAGACTAAAGAGGAAGTTATATAGCAAAGTCGCTTTGATTTCCTTTGGGAGCTGAGGACGTGAGAACTGACTGTGCCCTTGAAAAAATTCCACTGAGAATCAGACAAAATTGGAGAACATCCCAGAGTATCATCTCACTGAAATCCTTTGGCTGCCCTACATCATATGATGAGGCCATGAGGGTGTGAATGTGCTATGTATAAAGAAAAGGACAGAATTACTTTTTGAGGTCATCCAAAACTGTAAAGTCTGGTGCTGACTGAAGGGAAAAAATGTTTCCATTTTATTATTTATTAGGACTGTATTGAACTGAAAATTATGTATGAATTTGGTAAGAATGCCTGTAGAATGGGCTCATCCAAAAAAGCAACATATGAGGCAGATAAAATCTATCATCTCAAAATTCCCGTATAGTTCCAGCTTTATCAGCTGGGCTAACTTCATATCTTTCCACCAAAGTCTAAGGGGTTATTCCTGTTCATCCCTGCTGAGCATTCGGGCAATTAAATATCTGAGGTCCTGGCAGTCATGTCAGATGTCAAGGAAGACATCAGTTGGAATGAAAATGCAGTTAGTGAAATCCTCCACATGCAGTTAAAGAGTGGACTGCCAAAAAGGTTAAATCAATGCACCTTATATATATATATATATATAAAGACACTTCATAGTTCAACACTCAAGCAGTTAAAAGTGAATCAAGAGCTCATAAAAGGTCTAAATGCTGAGGCTGGGGAAGTGCCAGACTGAGGTCCTTGGGAAGTTGTTCCTGTTGCAGGACTATCAAGGGGCTGATTAAGATTCCCACAGTCTCAACTTCCTCAGGTGGTTTATAACCTCTACTAAATTTAAAATCTTAAAATGTCTCAAAGGTCAAAACAGTTCAGGACAGATGCCTTCAGGATTTGAGTGACAGTTTATTAAGACAATCTAGTGCTTAAAGTCAGGTCTGAACAATAGTATGTTAAGCATATCAATCTGCTTGTATTACAAAGAGTTTTTTGGGATTTGGTTAGAAAAGGAATTTATACCTATGAGACGCAATGAGTGCCCTATCAATAGTGTAAAGACCATTCATCACACTTTTCATTGGACACTTTTTCTAGCTGTTTCTCATCAGACTCTTCAAGCCAGGTAAAAATCCACTCCCAAGAACAAAAACCAACTAAAAAAACCCAAAGCAACCCACAACCCCCCCCCAACAAACAAAACAACAAAAACCCCCATCAGCAACAGCAAAAAACCAAAAACACAAACAAACAAAAAACGACAACAACAAAAACCAAGAAACCCAAACCAATTGAAAAACCAATGAAATAAATAAACCAAACTAAACCAAACCAAAAAACTGTGGGAGAGTTGCTTTCAAATAGAGAAGTTAAGAATGAGAGTGACTTAAAATACAGATTAGAGAGGATCAACAGCTGCTATCAGGATGCTGCAGTAGATGAACACAGTCCTGTTAACAAGTGAATTGTTACCATGTCTAAGAACAGCAAGTGACAGAAACTAATTCCGCTCCGACATGCACTTGTGCCGATTGTGCTGCACCCTGTTGCTTTACAGGAGGTAGATGTGTGAGAACCAAAGACTAATTAGGGAAAACAGATTAGCCTTTTAAGCTGGCCACCTGGTATATACCCAGTTCCTGCACAGCTATGGACTCATGCTGCTCATTGTAAAATTCTATAGGAATTTTAAAATTTTCTTTTGTTTCCTATTAATTGTCTCTCTTTTAAAGCTGTCTCCACAAAACTAAGCTTCAATAGGACAGTCAGATGAAACTCATATCAAAATCTAATTAATCAAGATGGACTTAATATAGAATTAAAATTAAAACATCATATTAATTATAAACAAATTTTAATCCTTATAAATTTTAAGAATTTTGCAATCTGCTTGGGTATAAGTTCTAATTAGATAGTTTGAGCAAGTCAATCAATACCATAATTTAAATGTTTAATGCTGAAACCAAATTATCATGTAATTCTTAAGTCAAAATTTCAAGAGAAATGTCAGTTTCCTACTAAGAATTCAATTCATGTATGAAAGCTGCCCCTTTTCTGCCTAAGAGAAGATATTGAATAAAAGTTCAATAATATTTACTTGTAGTACATTGTGAAGGGAAACTTTAATCTTGGTAGGACTTTAAATGCAGAAAATAGAGCATAGTTCTATTTTGAGAGAAAATATTTAAGAGAATAAATTTAAAATATTTTCTTTCCCCAGTATAAAAATTAAAGAGATCTATGAATTTGCCTTCTTAAAAAATACTTGGAATTTCAAGTCAGCTACTTAAAGTTTATTACATTCTTAAAATGGAAAATATGATCGAATTTATGATTAGTAGACTGACATCAAACTGTTCTGAAACATAGCATTTTATGGTGATCTTTCCCTTTTGGAGTTGTCAAATAGCTTATCTCTAGGAACAGGACTATCCAACACTGTAACAACAGCAATTTTTCACTTTATGTTGCTCAATGTCTGATAGAAAATATGCCTAATAATGTAGTGTGATACTGGCAAAAATTTGGGTTAGGCAGAGTAAACTAATTTAATAATAAAAATGTCATTTAAAATTAAAAAAGAGATATTTTGCTTAATAAAGTATTATACTATTCTAATATTTATAGTTTCCATTTTTAAGTTATGTTAGACCTCAGTTTGACCAAAGTTTATGAATGTATTTTTCTCCTACCCTGCAAATTTTTTCATTTTCTATTTTTGAGGGAGGGACTACAAATGCCTCATGTATCAAATATTCTGTCAGCTTTAATTTGACATCTGGAACTTTCTGAATTACTTCATGAGGAAAAAAGAAATGTGGATTTGTGGGGTTTTTGTTAGTTTGTCCGTTTGGTTTTGTTTCATGTTTTTGTTGTTGTTGTTTTGTTTTTCTTTTTGTTAGTTTGTTTTTAGTGTTAATGACTAGCAGCTACTTTATATTTGAAACCTAGAAACCAATTTTCTGGTACATTGACCTTATCCTAGAACTAATGTTTTGGAGGCAAATAACACAAGACACTTAAGATATATTTTCAGGATTTGCAGATACAAGGCAGGTTCTGTAGTCATTTGTGTATTTGAGATTTTGTGTGTGTGCACACAGAGATGAGTATGTGTATATATATATTTTTGATCATGACATAAAAGCCTTTGAAAGCAATGGAACTGTTCATTAAGAGTCCATGTATTCACCCTGCTGAGGAAGGTACTTAGGTTTCTAGTTGAACATGTAGTTTTACATTCATATCCTAATTTTAAAATTGAATAGTGTCTTATAGACCTTCAGCTTACCAATCTAAGCATCTCTTTTTTTTCTAACAAGTTCATTTTACTTTATCCAAATTTCTTTGATGATGCTGTTCCAGTTGCTTCTTTATTCTACTGGAATATGAAGGAATGAAGAATAAAATCCATTCAGTCAAGATAAATGGAACATTAGTGATAATAAATAACAATGTCTTGTATGTAACCAACAGACATTCCTTTCGACCCCTTTTATCATAAGCCAGAGAAATAAAAGCAGCTCCTTAATAAACTCAAAGAAAGGTTAACGAGTCTGCCTTCAGTGAATCATTAGGGAGGGAGTGGAGACTGGCTTTCTGTGTGAAGGATCACTCTCAGAAAATGCCTTGCTTCTGCTCCTAACTTTTAAAATGAATAGAAGGAAGTTCAAACCCCTGCACAAAATACAGTAGTGGTGCTGCGACATACAGCAAGAGAAAATCTGTCAGCTAGCCATAACATTAAGCTTAAAATAGTCTACCTCTAATCTAACTTCAGAATTTAACACCATCACTCAAGTAATAATCACTTACAATTATTAACTAAATTGAATAGTGTTTTCTACAAGTTTTGATTCATATTGCAATGTGTAGGTAATTTTATTTGAATCAGTCATTCTAACCTGATTTAAGACTTTAATTATGGAAATATTATTTGCCCTCCATTTCCCCTTTAAAAATGTACTGAGTTCCTTGGAAGCTTTATTTTCTTGGTAATAGAATTTAATCTGAGGTTAATGACACATAAATTCTACCTGAGTACTTAATTCCATATTTAATTCACTTTTTTTTTTTTTTCTTCCATTTAACTTCGTTACTAAAGACTATGGTAGAACTGAACTAAGCCACTATGCTTTTTAATGTTATTTTACCTTTGATCGACTTCAAAAATATTTATTCTTCTACTGTTTGCAGAAAGCAAGTTTGATAGGAAGCTCAACACACTTGTCACATAATAAGCAAGAAGAAAACAAAACATGCATTGTGTATATATAGGCAAATCCATATTTAGCTTTTTGGTAAGCAGAAAGACTACCAGACTATTGCTCTCTTAAGACTCTGTTGTATGTCTATGTGGGAAGGGACTTGTCTATATCTACCTCTTGTCCCAAGCTTCCTGTGTTATTATAAACTCTCTGGTGCATATAAACTCTGTGCTGCTTAATTATGTTCAGCATCTATAGCAAACTGTGCTCGTGGTTGTTAATATATGAAAAAAATAGTAATAAGCAGAAACAGGTGTCATACAGATGGATGAGGTGCAGCCTGAGGCAGCAGGATCATGGGAACACAACAAAATCACAAGCTGGAGAGAGATACAGGAGTGAGCCCTCTGAGGCAGGGTTCTTCAGCAATTTCAAGGAATGGAGTTGGTCCTCCAAAGTTCATCCTTCCTGGAGTGCTGCAGACTCCCATAATCTCAGCAAGAGGAACCTATTCCTGGCACTGTCCTGACTGCCACTCTGTCTCTGCTGCTGCTGCTGGATGTGGAGGGGATACACATTGATTTCTTAAACAGATGAATAAACAGGGAACTGACAGCACTCTATTTCAACTTTCTCTTGCTTGAACTGGCTAAAACATTTCTTTTTAAGAGAGTCAGAGAAGTTTTTAGAATGTGACTAGAGAGTGGGCACAGCCCCCAAATAGCAGACATATGGCCAGTACAGCTATTTGCGGAGGGCAGTGCTGGGGACAATCACTATCTGACCTGCCTTGCCATGGAGCAAAAAACCAGCCCTGCACAAGAAAGGCAAACCCCAGAGACCTCCTAATTCACTCAAGGTCACTGTCTGACAGGAAGAGTCTAGTATTGCTGAAACCACTCAGTGAGTCTCTGAAGTGACGGCGAATTCATCAGTTTACTCCTTCCTTGAGAAACACAAGCATCTACACAGAGAAAGAAAAATTGTATCTTCAAATAAAACTCTTGGGGGGTGGGGAAAGAGGAGTGTGTGGATGTTAAATCAAACTCAAACTATTTTCAAAGGTGATAACTTCAGAAACAAGGAGGAAATGCTGAAAATTAATATGGGAGTCAGACAAACAAAACATTCATGGAAGAATTAAAACAACAAATCACTGTCTCGGAAAAAAACCCCAAAACAACAAAACCAAAAAAACCAAATCTACAGGCAAAAATAATTAAAATAACAGTCTTTGTAGTGCTATATAAAAAAAGATTGTTTCAAGAAATCTCTAAATGATCAGTCATGAGAAGCCCCAGCTCACAGACCCAGAATACATTATCAAGATCTGGAGAAACATGTAAGAGAATCCAGATGAACTACACAACTTCAAATGAATTCAACTGGATATTTGATAACAGGAAAATGCAAACACAAATTAAAAAAAATTACTGAGACAACCTTTATAAACAAAGAACTGGAAACTGCAAGGACCAGATGTCACCCATGGTTTTGGATAAATTGTTTTTCTCTGCTGTCATCACTGCTTCTATGTGTTTCATTAGAAGAAAAATCTTTGAAATGATGACACAGAGAGCACCAATACTGAAAACCAAAATCAGTCAGGTGATCTCTAACAACTAATAAGTCATAGGTTTCCCTTCCTTTTCCTTCCTCAGAAACTGCGAAGGCTAGTTTTATAATGTCAGATTTTGAACTGTGATTCACATTTAACATAGGATCAAAATATAGAAAAATCAAAAGCAAAAGACATGAAATCTCTATTTCTGATTGACTTCTGGTTTCAAAGATTGTTCAGTCCAACTCAAGAAATTGTAGCTGTGATGGAATTTTCAGAGAACCCTGCAAAATATTTGATTCAGCATCCACCAGGACTGTTGAAACTGTTCCAGCTTGCACCTGGCTGTGTATTACCAGGGACCAACAAGAGCTGCAAGATGTCTTTTCTCACCAGATTAGGCAATGTCTTTTCTGGAAATGTTGCCTTTTAAGCTGTCACTTTGTCCTTGAACTGACCCCTACAGCAAAACAGGAAACATAAACCCTGGTATTCCTAGATTCATCTCAGCTTGTGGGCTTCTGAGACTTTTTCAGGGTGTCTCATTGCATGTACATCCTTTGCTTCTGCAGAAGGCATCTCATATTTCTCAGCCTTCCCAACTTCAGTCTTAAAAAACCAAACAAACAAAAACAAAAACACCCCCCCCACAAAAAAAAAAAAAAAAAGACATTTAAAGTCAAAAGCAGGCAAGTTTGATCTCGAGATGCAATGTTGAAACTCTTGATTAAAAATACAGAACTAATGTTATTAAATTGGGAAATTAAAACAGTATAATATGTTCCTTATTACCTTGTTCACATCAAAGATACCTGCCATTTAAGATACTTGAGATATATTTGGGCTGTGAAAAACAAAGGCACAGTTCAGCTGAGCATTCATCCATCTTCTGTATGCCAGCATTCAGAATAGGACCTAAAATTAGTTTAGCAAACCATGCATTTATGTTGTTTCTCTGTGCTTTTTTTTCCTGAACTACATTTTCTCTATGTGTTCAAGATTTTTCTCTCATTTTAGTTTCTACATGGATCAAACTGTAGCTGAACAGCACTGAACTGCACTTCATTACATCATCCACATTTCACCGGCATTGCCATGGCTTTATTTTTTAACTTGTGCATACCTTCCAATTTACAGCAATGCTGTGAAAGCTTTCTATCAGCAAGGCTTTCACAATGCTGTAAGACATATATAATAAAAAGTTTTTCTTGAGTAGATATCTTATAATATATAAAGTCTCTAAGTTTGTCCTGAACTTTTTATAGCATCATGGTATAACATTAATCAAACCACAGCCTGATCTTCAAAAACATTTTTTCAAAGCACCTTTTGCAAAAAATTTTGGAATTCATGAGCAAAGTTTAAAAGACAAGACACAAAATTTTAGTGAATTTCTCTATCAGTATCACTGATGAAAAGCATACCAGAAATCAAGAAAAGGTTGTATCAGCTAACTCTTGTTATTGAAGCAGACACTACATTATTTGGCAGAATTGTGCCTTTTCAGCTACATCATAAAACTGGGCTCAGGAAAAACTGACAGCAGTAAAGAGGATGGCAGGCAATCTGTACATGTAGAATTTCACTTCATATATTATACCAGCTGAAGATCAGCTTTAGAGATGATCAGCAAAACCCTCTGAGATGGGCAAAAGTGTTAGGAAGCTGATGAGTGTTCTGTTAAATGATCCACAGCAGACTATTTAAAACTGTTCATTTGTTATAGACTCACAAAGCAAGGCTCTTCACACAGGTTAGCTAGCTTATCATGTTTTGAAACAGCACTCTAATACAGAAGATGCAATACATATAGCAAGATGATGTTTCTGAGTGGTGCTGTTGGATTAAGAACAAAATATTAGAGTAGTAAACATAAGCCTTCACTGCTGCCTGTGTGGCTAATTCTACCTCCCTACAACTGTGAGGTGGGAGATACATAGACATGAAAGCAGGAAATGCTACAGGAAGCTTTCATCTGGTGACCACCCAGATTATTGAATTAAACACTCTATGGACTAGGAGACCAAAAGAATAAATGTATAAGACACTGTGTAAAAGTTTACATTCCTGAGCATAGCTGTTCTGTGGAATTTGAAACAGTATAAGGTATTTTACCTCACTGATAGTTGAAACTCCCAAGCTGAATATGATACTGGTGTTTAGAAACCTTAATCTCCTTCATACCATGACGCATATGCTTATCCCTGGAATGAACACCTGTCAGAAAAGAAAAAGAAATAAATTAATTAATAAAATTTAAATTATTAGTGAATAAATAAATACAAAAAAAAATCCCTCTTCCAAACACTGATCCTTAAGAAGGGGAAAAGGATCAGTATTTATAGAAAGCAAAAAGTTGGAATCATCTGCAAACTGCTCCTCTCAACAGTTCCCGTGACTTGGGTATTTCCATCAGAAATGAGCTTACAGAGTGGTCTTATTTCGAAGAGTTATTCCATACTGGTAGATCTCACTGACCTCTTAAAGATCCAGCTGCTTTAATACCTAGATGAAAAATTACCAACTTGCACACAATGACACCAGTATCTGAAGGTGTGATTTGGAATTACAGGGATCATGGTGTAATAAAATTGCTCTGGTTTTATTACACATGAAATATTTATTCAAAACCATAGGATATATACCAGTTTATAACAAAGTGTCATAACTCTAATATTTAGAATGTGCTGACTACATTTAAGTCTTCAATGTCTTTCCTTAGTGTTGCTCATTCAAGCAAAACTGATTGATTTTAAAACGTAGTTTGGCTGAGTTGGAAGCTATGGACTCCTTAAATATCCAGCCCTCCCAAGGTGAGGAGGCAGATTGCTACAGCAAACATAATTAAAATCTCAAAACAAAGGTTAATTCATGTAGTGAATTTTAACTTTTCAGTAGAAACATAGCAGGAAAAATGAAACAAAATTACTTTCTAGCATGTGAGTATACTCTCAACCCAGCTAAATAGAAAAGGTCATTCAACCAAGTGTTCCTGCTGCCAGTCACTGGAAAAGAAGAGAAATCCTGTGAAATGAATTCTCAGAGGATAAAGTTTTTTCATGAAAACAAAAATAAATTGAATTCAACAGTTTGCTAACTGCAACCTGCTAACCTTATAAAAATATATCAATGATGTTAAAAATAAAAAATGTAGCCAAGGTAAACAGCCAGATTCCTGAGGGAATAGAGTGAATTCTCACTGGCAGTGGTTAGCCACTCACCTTTCTCATCCTGATAAGCAATTAAGATGCTATTCTGTTAAAGCCCAATGCCAGCTACTCAAAGTTTGTCTCAGCCTAGATGGATAAATGAGCATGGACTATTCCTTCAGTACCCTGCCTTTTTTTATTAACTGCCCATGCACAACAGGGTCGCAGGTCCTGTGCAATAAGTGTTAATTAAGGGTGTTTATCTTCTTTTTTTTTTTTTTTTAGAATTAGAATGCTCTGTACTCTTTAACAGCCAAACACTACAAAGAAACACATATGCAATACTCACACTAAAGTAATTGCAAGTTTTCAGTATCAGTATGCTGCAGGAACACATGTTTTTAAATGTGGCTGGTGAGGATAGCTTGCAAGCCTCTTGGATTTTACTGTTTTTTTCCTCTATAATTCCATCCTGAGATAAAACATATTTTGTATGTCGAATTTTTAATACCTAGTATTAGTATTAGGGCCTTAGTAGTGACTATTGGATAACAGTAAAAGCATTAATAACGTAGCTAATTGTCCATGTGTCTGTGCTATTGAATGTTTACTTACATAAAATGAATAGGTCGAACAAGAGTGATACCCACATCATGGTGGCGTGGGGGTTAAAGAGTCACCTGTCACAGAGAGGAAAAATAAACAGAAACCTGAACTTCTTTCACTCTTCAACAGAATATCATCATAACACCCTAGTATTTCTCTCTATGTTCTGTCCATGACTCACACCCACTAACCAGCTGGCTTAGGAAAAACCTTTCTCTTCAAAAATTTCAGCAGAACTGGTATGGTCTTTAAAAATAAATAAAAAAAAAAATCTAGTTATGATGAACATTCTTCTATAAGAAAAAGAAACAAACAACAAAACCTTCAACAAACCCACAAAACAACACTGCTGAGAAAGAGAAAAAAATTAGATAACATTTCTTAGGGGTTATCATAACCCTGGCTTATCTAGTTTAGTATTGAACACAGATACACTTTATACTTCACTCACATATTGACAGTAAAATAATTTATGACTTTGCTAAGCCCAACACTAGTTTTAAGCAGGCTGCAGTATTTTGTCAGTCGTAGAATGAGAAATAAATGATTTGGAACTTCTTTTCCTTTCATCAGAGCTGAGAGCCAGACTCACCTAGCCAAGGACAGCATGAGGGTTGTGTCAACAAAAGCAACTCAGAAATTGTCACTGCCATAGCAAAAGATTTGACGGCACCGTTTCCAACTGACAGCAGAGAACAGAATGCATTTTCAAGCCTCTATTGCTCTCAGAAATAAAAGCTGTACTGAATCTTGCAGAGACAGCTGACAACATTATTTTCCTGCAAATGTTTGCCCTGCCCACCTTCTGCTTCACATTTCTATCTAACATGTTAAAGCAAACAGCTGATGAAGGTAGGTTGGTGGTGGGAGAGTGTCATGTGCATGGGATGGATCAGAATCAGGGAGGTTTGCCATTCTTTGCAGGTTACTAGGAGGCTGTTTATGTTGCTTTTGCACCAGGTGTAGTAGAGGTGTGAAGTGGAGAAGGAGGGTTTAAACTATTCTAGAAAGAAAGTAGTAGAGTCAAAGTTACAGATCTGCCACTCTCTGTGTGTCAGCAGTTCCTAACACTATTATGAATTTGGTTGTAAGGAATTGAGTGATGTTAGGATTTGGATATAAGAGACTGTAGAGACTTTAGAGACTGTTTTGTAGAGGCTTTAGAGACTGTTTTGGCATCTACACATCATAGAAGCAAAAAGTGATCATCAACTGTAGGTTGAGCCTCCTCAGAGGCTTATACCTTTTTGTTTAATGCAGTTTCGCAAGGAAATGGGTGCTCTATGGATACTCCAAAATAACTTTTTTTTCTAAGTACAAGTTTCAAACTTTGTACAAGACTTAGCCCACATTTTGACACCATTAAATTTCATTTCAGAACAGTCCTTGCTCCTGGAACTGCAATCAGATTGAATCAGGAATTGAGAAATGGCCTCAAAAACTGGTTTTATTGTCTATATTCATCATATAGTAGCTGAATAAGGAACAAAACTCGCAACTGAGCCTTACAGGTCTTACTGAATTGTGCTTTTGAATTTAGGCCCCCAGGTGGTCACCTATATGCAGAAATCTAGAACAGTGTTATGAGTAATGTGTCAGTTACTAAAGTCTATCTCTCTTCTTGGTGGTTGAGAAGCTTTGGATAAATGCCTAACAGAACTGCTGTCTGGTTGCCAGACACATTTCTTTCTGCCTTTTGGCACTGCATTTATGGCACACACTTGAAGATAAGATCTCCACTGTAGTTCAGCTGAAATCAGTTCTTCAATAATCCATAACATACAAAGTCTCTTTCTCTCTAAACTTATACCACTGTGTTTACACATATTCCCATAAAATCCACGCATTACACTGCTTTAAAATACTTAATGACTCTATTAGTCCTCTAAACAGCTATTGTGTAATGTATGTTGAATATTGAGGATTTGTGCTTTGAGCAAGGAAAGAAAATAGAAAACCAGCAGGTTTTTTAAAAAAGGGATAGAAGACCAAAAAACCCCTATATAGTTACTTTCACAGTAAAAAATAAAACCAATCTGAAGACCATAACACACAAATGAATAAATTACATTTATAACAAATACTTCACGCATGGATGAAATAAGATTTATGACTTTCCTCCTATTAAAGAATAATTATTTTATTTACTGATGCATAACTACAAATTAAATTCATAATTTTTATTTAAGAAAATATTTTAAATTACTATTTAAGTCTCTGTTTGTTTGTTTGTTTTAAATTCAACATAAATTCTCACAATTTATAATAAAATACTGTGAAGTCAGCTGTATGGACACTAAATATGTTTTATATTTATACCAAATTTAGATAAACTTTGTTTCTCTTTTACTCTTTTTTTTTTTTTCCTTTTCTTTTAATAATATTGGAACATGAAAAATATTAGGGGTCTAAATATGTTTGATTTTGTTACTGTCAATGGACACATTTTTTTCTTAAAAATACAATAATCTGAGCTAGGTTTGAAATAATTTTTATATCTGCAATGTCTTCTTAAGTCCTTTTTTAAATGGAGGCAGTATCAATTTTTTGACTGTGAACGCAAACTTTGGTGGCTCTTTAATCCCTTCAGATGGTATGTTACAATTTTAAGTTCCAGAGCTGCCTTACTATTTATTGTTAATATTTTGAACAGAGAAAAAACACTTCACTCATGCATTTGTCATAAAAGTAAGTTAATTCTCACCGTTACTGCAGGCAGTACTAATTATGTTTCATTGTGAGGAAAAAAAAAAAAATTAAAAGTCAGACCTTATCTCCATAAGTATAGCTTTGTTTAGGTTCCACAGACATTTAAAGCTATTTTGTTGATGTCAACCAGATTCCAGTCTTGTAGTATTAAAAAAATGAAGCAATAGATTAATTACTGAAAATATTTAACAAGTACAATTTTCAAATTTCCCATTAATTCCTTTAAGTTTCTGTACTATTATGTTATTTTAGAAAGCATTTAAAAATTAATACGTTCAGAAAGGAGAAATAATGAGATAAATAAGAAAAAAACAGTGGGAGAAGTAAAACTTGAGAATAAGTTACATCCTTTGTGACTAATTGGCATCAAAACACTTGCAATTGTTTTACTAATCAGATTGTGTTTCCACCAGGAATGAAGTCATACTATACCTGTTTTCCAAAATTAATCACTGTCTCCTTCTTTAAAAAGCATTGCATGGTCAAGTGGTACACATCAGCTAGACAAGCAATGCTGTGCAGTAAAACCAGTGGGCAGAGCTGGCAACCTGAGAGTGATAATGGAGATCAGAAGTGACCTGTCTGCACTTTGTTAGGGACTAGTGGGTGTTGTTAAATAAAGCTAATTTTCTTTGCCTAATGTATTACAAGAGGTTGCATGAATGCCTGTATGAATGAAGCAGTGACAGAAGAGTCTTGAAACTTTAAGATCTAAACCATGGAAAATAGCATTCATTTGATTTGAATGTTTTAATATTGACTCATTCATTTAAAGAAGTAATGGCTACTGATTTATTTTTACAATTTTTTACAAAAGGTGTCTTTGAGGGGGATCAAATGAAATACTTTCATCATTCCTTTCTTTATCTCATTACAAAATAATTAACAGATCATGATTTAAGCCCACTGTATAATTTATTGGACAGCCTTTTTTTTTTTTTTGGAACAACAAAAAATCTTGCCTATTGAAATATCTTAGACAAAGAAGATATATTTATAGTATATATTTTTGATGTGTGGCTCTCAGAACTTTCCATTTAAAAATCCTGACCTTATAAATATTTACTGCTCTATAATAAAATTTTCTGTCTATTAAGAAATTAGTATGGGATTTGAAGGGAAGATATCAGGATTTAGGTTCCTGACATGCAAACAAAAGGTCCTGAATGGAGCATATGGAGATCTACATGGGAAGATTCTTCTCACCTGATTTAGACTCTCTAAAACTTTGGTATCTAGTTTATACTTAATATCTGGGCTGGCTCTATGGTCAGTGGTTAAATTCTTCCCACTTTAATGTGATACCTTCTTTTCTTTATTGATTATGAGAGTAACTTCAATGGTTAGCTATGATGTATGAAATTAGGCAATATAAAAGACTTTAATTATTATTTAATTAATTCATAGCAATTAAATAAATACTTTCATGAATTTTTTAGAATACAGTATTGATATGGACTAAATTTAAAAGAATATCTATAATTATATAAGAAAGGGAGTGGATTTGAAATTATCTGCAGTGAATGTAATCCTCTAATTTCTGGTTCATGAATCTTGGCAAATGATAGGGCTAGTTGAACTTAGTCCTTTGGACTATTTTTCAGTGAAAATAAAAACAAAGGGAAGCAACCATTATGCTGCCACATTCACAGGCATCTATTGTACATCGGATCCAAACCCTTCCAACACTGTAAGTGTTAGTTTCTCATGCAGTTTAATCAGTCTGTCCCAGGGGAAACTTCTACTGGCAAAGATAAGCTGTCATTTCCTACCTTTGGGTGGCAAAAAATGTCTTAATCCTCTAGGTCAGAGCATTTTGGAGTTTAAGAAGCTCTCATGACATCTGACACAGTCAGTGGAGAAAAGCAGTGAAATCAGGGACTGAAAGACATTGCAAGAGTTTGTAAGAGTAAATAGGAGTTTGGAGACCAAGTGAATGAGGGAGAACAGTGTCACTCAGCTGTGCTCTCTTTCTGCTGCAGTTGCCTCATCAGTATTGACTCCTCCCTGCCAAGGGCACGATGCTCTGCTGTTTGATGTTGGATCAGACATACAGGGCCTCAGAATAAATGTCTGAAATACATGCCTGTTTTATTCTAAAGGAATAGAGAAAATCCCCATATTTGAAATGGTTACTTTTGCATTTTCAATGACATTTTCACAGGTGCTTTTCTATTTCTACAGACAAACTTTTGCAGAAAAAAAACCCCCACACAACAACACAACAACAACAAATATTTAATAGGTGCTTGATAATCAGCCTTGAACAGGTCTTTTAAGGGAGCGTGCAATGCACTCTGCAAGCACAACTATCCCCATGGATTTTGTACTATATTGTATGCTATTATCATATGCTCTTCTCCAATTCTTCAAACTGATACAAACAACACAATAATTTTTGTGGGGTTTTCTGTGAGTGTCTAGACTTTTCCATTCCATACAATATTTTGGGGACATTCATCATGCAGCATTCTAATCTTTTGGTTAAACTTAGACATCTTTCTCTTATATGAGAAACAAACAAAAATACCCCCACCTCACCACATGGTATTTTTC
This sequence comes from Hafferia zeledoni, assembly GCA_035583235.1. Classification (NCBI taxonomy): domain Eukaryota; kingdom Metazoa; phylum Chordata; class Aves; order Passeriformes; family Thamnophilidae; genus Hafferia; species Hafferia zeledoni. The sequence goes on from JAWWEV010000115.1 coordinate 77,126,177, forward strand.
AGAAGATGGGGAAAAAAACCCTACAGATCTTTGGATTTCAAGAAGTCAAACTAAATATCAGAATATAAAGTCAACTTTACAACAATCTTACCTGGTTAGCTGTAGGTAATCAAAACTTGCTCTCCTTCCTTTGTGAAGAAAGAAAGACATGTAGTCATCTAATATTCCTTCACAGAGACCAAGAGGATGTAGAAAAAGAAAGGATTAATGAAAGTGTTATTATTCAACACAGATATCCTCAAGGAAGCTCTGGAGCAATAAATTACTAAATATAGAAACATAGCACCTGCTGCAGAAAAACTAATGGTGCAAATCTTTTAAAAACAAGAACTATCTTGGGGTGTAATCCATTAATATATTCTGCATCTAGAATTTTTATAGTAATTCTTCAGAAGTCACAGATTGGACATTCATTAAAGTAAAATGCTTTTACTTGTGTAAGGGATAGGCCTCACTGTGATTCTGTAATGCTTCCAGTCCTCTGTTTATCTTTATTCTGGCTGTGTGTCTCTAAATCAAGATAAAAACCAACTCAACATGAAGGAAAATAAAAAGAAGGTCATTTAATCACCCCGTTAGCTTAAAATGGTTATTGATTCCTGGAGGTGGTGTCTAATTCTGCCAGAAAATCCATTTCAGTAATGATTACTGCCCTCTGCTTTATCTATTATCATGGAGGTTATTAAAAGTGGGAGTCTCTAGGGAAGTATAAGCTTTAGACCACTAATATCATATTTAATATGTTTTTAACAGAACAGAGTTTCAGACTGTGCCCTTTAACCTAGAAGCGAATCAAGGAGACAGTTAGGAAAGTGTAGGTCTAATTATTATATATACTCCACTGGGATCTAGTCACACACTGCATGATAGATAAATATCAGCTGGGACAAAGACATATTGAACTCTTCATCACTCTAAATTACCAGGTGCCCACAGCTCTAAAAATAACATACTCAGCAAACTTACAGTACCCTTTTGACATAGTTACTCAACTTGCTGTTGCACTTTACCAACTAATGTTCATATCCTATGACAGTTGTATCATGTTTTCCTTCTGGCTGCTCTTACAAAGTCACAATGATAATAAACTGTTGTGGGAATAAAGAATTGTCTACATACCGAAACATCTGTCCTACAAATATGTATACACAGTGACTCTTTTTTGTCCCATTCCAACTAGAATATACAATTAAACTCATAATTAACATAATCTGATAAATATCAAAGATTAAATATTCAGATCATCTAATCTGATCACCTTTTATGATCCTAATTTCTCTCTATATGTGAATCTCCAACTATATGAAGAAACCAAGTAAGATGACATATAAAATAGCATATTAAAAGTATGTTCTTTCAGTATTCCATGGACCATATGCTGTTTATTCTTGAACTTTTTGAACTAAAGGAACAGTATTAACACCAATCAAACTAACACCAATTTTCATAGATAATATTTTTCTCAAGATTTTTAAAATTGGAAAAATATATTTTTTTAATGGATGAGATGCAGATCCTTTTTCCATAGAGTTTTCAACCACCATTAGTGAGAATGTGGAGACTACATGTGTCTCTCACACATGGGCTATCAAAAGAAATTTTAAATTTTTAAAATACCAGAAAAAACTTTTAAAAACTTATAGTAAAGAAAAGTATTTGGAAAAGTAAATTACAGAATCTAATTTCTGAAATTAATTAATCTGACAGTATTTACAATATAAAAAATAGCTCAATAACAATAACATGGTAAGTCCCTTCACAATGCATACTATATTACTTTATTATCTGCCATGACCAACAGATACTCAAGATGATATCAATGGTACTATATTTAATATGAAGAGATGTTCAGGATCCATGAATGAAAAAAAGAGTAGCAGCAAGGTGTAGTTCCAACCTATTGCACATATTTTGGGCATTACAGAGCATGAGGCACAACTACTTTTAATATTTTTGTATGCAGTCCCTATAACCTTGTGTGAATTGTAGTAAAGCTACCAGTTTCATGTTTTCCAGCATTCAGTAAGGGTTGTTAATATTAACATTTTACCCACAAAGAACAAATGTATGATTACATGAATCTGTCTTTGTTCTGATCTCGTTCCACTTCACATAGGGGAGAGAAATCTGAACTAGTCAATTTTCTTATCAAGGCATCTCAGTGACAGTAAATAAGTGCAAATAGAGATCTTGGTGAGATGAAGTGTCATTCACACAAGCAAAAGCCCCAAAAAGTTATGCAAATACTAACAATACCATGGTTTTGAAATAATTTGTAAACAGAGTCATGCAATATCCCTACATTTAGGAACTCAGCAAAGAATAATTTCAAATAATATTTGTCAGAAAAAATACATCTTTTTTACTTTATTGTTCTTTGCAGAGAAAGTTTCTTATCTCTTGCAACGCCTGATATTATTACAACTTTCAGGACTTTCTTAACTGATGCAAACTCAGAGGGGTTGCTGGAAAGTTTTTAAAGAACTTTTGTATTAGTCTAACACTTTATTAGACTCTACCAGAGAGAGAGAAGGCCTCATAATTACATTTTGAGATGCCGTGCTCATATTGTTGGCCAGCCAGGGAACAACTATAAAAATTTCATAGAAATTTGGTTTAAAGTTTGCACATCAATTGTTTTACACACAGTTGATACATGTGATCTATACTTTTTAAATACAGTGAATGAAATACTGGTGGTTTTTATGTCAATGGGTGTTCTACCATTAACTTTAATGGGAAAGAAAGGTTTCACACTATACTGTAAAATTAATAAACGCATGCATGTTCTCTAAATCCCTATAACTCGGTTTAATTATTTCATTCTTGAATTGCTCTTCACTTTGAAGGGTCTGTTGCCCCATAAGTTGTTTATCTCGACTGGGCCTGTGGATGTTTTGATTTTTTTTTTTTTTTTATAATAATGTATATACTTCAATTATTTTTATGTAGTTTCAGTAATTCATTATAATGCAGAAGAGATATATCAGCTGTGCCACTTTTACGATAGTGTACTATTTCCTTCCTATATTGAGTGATATGATTAATTTATTTTGAGCCTTTATAAGTGGACTTGTAGTGCTCAATATTCAGATATTTAGCAGAAAAACCTGTTGGTGCTTATCACAGGGACCTCTATCCTAGATTAATGTCCTTAATGTGTCACTGTCAGAGAAGTCAGCCAAAACACAATGTACTTTTTAATGGAAGTAATACCAGTTATTTTCTCTTCAAAATACAGACATAAATATAGTCACAACAATAAGAAAAAAAAAGTAGTAATTCATTGACCAAAGCTGGGGTCAGATACTCAGCTGGCATGAATTTGCATGCTCCATTACTCTTAATTGGATTTATGCTCTCTGAAGACCAGATGGTCTATGTTTCTCCGTGTATAGCACTTTCAGAATCATGTTATGTTGTAGTATTTTTACATTTTTTTACAGAATGGGTATCATTTTTTGACCATTTCATACTGAACATTTTGTTCAAGAACTTGATAATCAGCAGTTCTGTGGTTTAGTTAAAAAACTGACAAGTAATGATTTCATTCCTGTAAATCTCATTAATCAGAAGCTATTAAACTTCTTGTCTGTTCTTGTCCCTTTCTTTTGTCAGAAAACAATGAGTTATTCCACAACATACACTGAGTTTTTAACTTATTAAGTGTAATAAATTATCATTTTTCAACAGGACAATAACTGTATTTTATGTCTGAGATACTGAGACCTCTGCTGATTTAAAGAAAAAAAGAACTTCAGTTGAACATTTCCAGCAGGTTGAGGGAGGTGATCCCATGCCTTTGCTCGGCTCTGGTGAGACCACAGCTGGAGTGCTGTGTCCAGTTCTGGGCTCCTCAGTACAAGAGAGACATGGAGCTTCTGAAGCAAGTCCCTAAGGAGGAGGGCTACTAAATTGATTGAGGGCCTGGAGCATCTCTGTTATGAGGACAGACTGGGGGAGCTAGGCCTGTTCAGCCTCAAGAAGAGATGACTGAGAGGGGACCTCCTCTATGCCTAAAAGTATCTGAAGGAAAGATGTCAAGATGATGGATCACTTTCTTCTTGGTGGTGCCAAGCAATAGAACACAAAGAAGGAGGCAAAAACTGATGCACAGGAAGTTCCACTTTAATATGAGGAAGAACTTCTTTACTGTGCAGGTCAGCACACACTGGAACAGATTGTCCAGAGAGGTGTGGAATCACTCTCACTGGAGATAGTCAAGAACTGTCTGGACACAATCCTGTGCCATGTGCTCTAGGATGACTCCGCTTGAACAGGGAGGTTGGACCAGATGACCCACTGTACAGTCCCATCCTACCTGACTCATTCTGTGATTCATTTTCACATGGAAATCCTACAAAAGTTGTTGTAAAAATAGACATCTAAAACTTTTTACATGGAAATCTTACATGTACATATTTGGGGAAGAACTAGCACCAACAGTTTCATAAATTGATAAGAGACTTTATCATACTGTTATTAGCTTTATTTTATGTAAACCTATACTTGTCTAACACAAAAGCATTATGAGATTAGCAGTGGAGCAGTTATTAATGGCTTTTTTTCTTCATCATTGTGCCCTAAAGTTTTCTAGTCCTTAGTCTTGTAGCCCATTTTCCTTCTTTCCCTGGTAGAATAGTAAAAGAAGATAGATGGTGGGAGTTATTCATAGCTCCCTTCGTATATCTGTTTTACCTCTAAGGCCACCCACTGCCAGTGGCAAATATAGAACAAATTTATTTTGCCTTAGCTCCTGACTATCAAGAAATGACCCAACAAACGTACATTGACCGGTTTGGGAGAAAGCAGATGTGTCAAAACCAGCTACTTTTTCATTTTGTCATTTCCAGACACAACAGTGAAGACTAGAAAAAAACTCATATATGGTAGAAAACCTAGTGCCTGTTGAGCTGTGAAAAGAGCTGCCACCAGGCAACACAAATATTTCTGCCAGGTCAGCAAAGTATGAGGTAAGTTCCCATTAGGCAGTTTATAACTACACACCTCTTTTTTCTTCCTTTCCTTGTCTTCTCCTCCTCCAAGACTTTGATAGCCAGCATTTCTCTTTGCTGGCACACACTGTGGCCTTTCTCAGAATATAATTTACAATGTTTATACCTGCCGTTTCAGTCTCTGTACTTTGTATTTTTTCATCTCATAGTCTTTTCCAGGTTCTTGTCACCCTGTAAAAACACTAGTGTTTTTAACCTCTCTGGCTACACTGACTGGCTTTGTCATCAGCAGTTTTGTATCATCCTCAATGACCTGTTAGGGAGAATCTTGTAAGCATTCTGTCATAGTAAGTGTTAACTCGTATCCTCAGAATATTGGCACATTAAGTTCTTGGCCATTGACTTACGTGATGGGCTCAAGATAGTAAGTTCCTCAGATACTGTTTTTCCTTAGTGGTATTTCTTTTTGCCAGAAAATTGCCACATTAATCAAAGATTGGGTGTATTATAAGACTGTGAATTGTTGGGACTTCCAATACTAAATATTTTTAATAAAGAAATACTTCTAAAAGTGAAATCTTCACCTAGAATAAAAAGCAAAAATAGTTGGAGACAATTTTTGTGAATTTTTGAGCAATACCATAAATGAGACATATAGGAAATTCCAAATATTATGTGTATTATGTGTGTATATATATAGAGAGAGAGAGAGAGCCGTGGAAGAATATAGGGAAGCCCCAGTTCTCCTTGATTATTTCAACAATGAGAAATGTCTGAGGCATCCAGAAAGCTTAGCAGATAGTTCTGTTATCTAGCACTCCAGGCTGATGGGTAGATTTTATATAATCAGTTGTCTTCAAATAGCTGAACTTTCCAACTCCTTTGCAATAATTTTGGGTGAGAACTAGGTATTGCTTAACTGAAAAAAAGCACAAAAAATAAGATAATATATTTATAGTTTGTTTCAATTTCTGTTTCTGTCTTAGTTTTTAATTTCTGCTTTAGAAATCTGCAAGAACTTTTAAATTGATATAGAATTCTGGAAAACCATGAATTTTTAGCCATAGTGCCTCCAAGGTTCCACAATTTAGATGTTAATATCTGTCTCGCATAGTATCCATACTCATATATATACATAACTCATATATAGAAATACACTATAAATATATGGTGAGGCTGACACATTATGAAACAATGTTGATTTTGACTTGTATACTATGTTATAAAAGCATAAACTTTTATCAAGAAAGTAGGTTAAAGTTAACCTCTTGTACCAAAGAGGCACTAGCCTATGCGTAATGGCTTCAACAGACATAAAGTTGTGAAGAGTAAGAAAACCTCAGCTATTATTTTGGCAGAAAATTGAGAGGCAAATCAAAGAAATTAAGTGATCCTCTTCACTACATGGATTTATCTGTCACATGGATTTGCAAGACAGAAATACAAGTATGTGATCTGGCAAATGTTCTGTTTTCCTTTGGAATGAGGCAAAAGACTCACTGCAAACTGATCACCAATTCACTGCTGTCAGGAGCGCACACTGGGTGAAATGGAGAAGTCCTTTGAGAAAATACTGGGATTTGTTTGAGTGAAATTGTAAGTGTGTGAGTATTAGTGACACTGGAAAACTCAGCCATCTGGAAATCAGGAAATGAGTATCACCACTTTATTCAATCCTTTGCACCATGCTTAGAGATAGCAAGGCATATTGCTCCATTTTTCAGGGATCAAACAACACTTATGAATAATAGCATCACGTTCATGGTGTTCATGTATAACAAGCACATACTGAAATACTTGAATACCAGGAAAAGCAGAAAAACACAGCAAATATTGGAATCCATCCTGGATAATGTTAAATACTTGTCTCAGGTTTGGCCCAGTTTTTTTACCAATCCTGGACTGTCTCCTCCCTCTCCCCAGAGCCTTCCCAGCAAAGGG
>JAWWEV010000115.1:77133172-77158067 GCA_035583235.1 Hafferia zeledoni
TGGAATACTTGTTAAGTTCACTTCCTTGGAAACCCTGGTTACCGAGGAAGCCATGGGTCAAACCCATTACAATACTACTAGCCAAAAACCCCTTAGATTTATTCCAGGAACCACTTCATGCTTATCAGCAAGAATGCAGAAAGCCTATCTCAGTGGTCAGATGAATGAACTACTAATGGGACAAAGCAATCTGGAATAATTAATTTTTTCAGATAATGCACAAAGTGTAGCTGAATGAATAGTACTGTAAATAGTATCCCTTGATCTCTGTCAGTTCTGTATCCCTACACATAAAGAAGACAACAAGAAAAAAAAGCACTTTTGAAGATGATCAGAGTCCAAAACTTTCCTCAACCATTTTCTTTCCAGTTTTGATCTCATGGGAACTGATCAAGGTTTTCATTTCCTTCATGAAGGTGTCCACAAAATTATTTGTTTTGAACAACATATTTTTTTTTAAAAATACTTTTTAAATATACTCCTCACCCCGCCCATAAGATTTTAGATCCTTATTACTAAACCAAATAATGTTTTATAATGTATTGTAGGAAAAAGTTCCCCTGCTTGTAAAGTTTGCAGAAAAGTATAGTGTTTACAGAAAAGTATAAATATTTTACATAAGATAAAAAACAAACACAAAAACAACACTACAAGAAGAGGATATATTTTAGTCCTGTTGCTTTGATTTTCAGGCATTAGTATTCAGTCACAGTATGGGCAGAAACATAATCTGGATAGAATCAAATGCCTGAGAATTGATCATTTGTGTGTGGTTGGGTTTTTTTGGCTGTTAGTGATATAATCAGCCCTCTGGCTGGAAAAGAAGGTCAAATATACATCAGCATCAGTAGGGGATCAGCTGATAGTACAACTGGTAATGATATTTTTGAATTTGAGATGCAAAACTAGATAGATATTTTTCAATAAAAATTGTATTAATGTGAATCAGTCAAAAAAGATAGTAGGTTTTTGCTGACTTAGTTGGGAAAGCTCTAGAATTAAGACACTGTTAGTAGTAAAAGTTCAGTAATATACCTAAGCTGGTGAAAGGACTGTGACAAGAATGATTTTAGAGGAAATAGGATTCAACTGGCCCTTTTTTTCCCAGGTAAACTATCAAAACTATTCAATAATCAGCAGAGTGTCTTGCACTGGTTTGCTATATATGAGTAGTTCAGATTATTAGTATAAGGTTTCTACTTCTGTAGTATCTGAGATACAAAGCTGACCTAAAGTCTATTTATTCGCTTTCTATTTGTTTGTTTGTTTGTTTGTTTATTTATTTATTTATTTGAAATCACAGAATTACTGAACAGGTTGAAAGAAGTCTCTGGAGTGAACATGGGTAGTCTAGCCCTTTGACCAAAGCAGGGCCACATTACTTGCTCATGGCTCTGGCAGCTGCTTCCACAGCCTCTCTGGTTTCCTGTTGCAGAGCTTGACTGCCCTCTTTGTTGCAACTTCTGGTTAATGCCTTTTGTGCTACCTCTTTGCACGTGGTCTTCCAGGGAAGAGGAAACCCATGATGTGTTGCTTTTGGGGCTCCCTAGCATGCCTAACAGCTTCTCAGAAAAGCTGTGGATGTCCCTTCCCTGGAAGTGTTCAAGGCCAGGTTGGGTGAGACTGAGCAATCTGGTCTAGTGAAAGGTTCTCTGCCCATGGCAGGGATATTGGAGCAAGATGGTCTTTAAGGTCCCTTCCAACCCAAACTACTCCATGATTCTATGAAATTCGTATTTTTCAAAGCTAAATAGTTTGTGGCTTCCAAGCACTAAGATGAAAGGTTTGTAGCCAAAATATCCTTTTCCAAAAAACTTCTATTAAGTTGGTGCTTGGTTAAAAAAAAAAAAAAAATGTTTTGCCCAAGTAGTTTTACAGCAATAGCTCTAAAAATAAGTGACTTTCCCAGGATAAAAGGCCAATAAATTTTGCTAAAGGTGAGAATGGAGTTAACTATGTAAGAGGACAATTCTGGGTGCCAACAAACCTATTTCTGATCTTCTAAGTATGTATAAATAACTTGCTTTCGCTTTCCCATCTAATCTTACAGAAATTAAAGCAACACTGAATTAATGGTTGGACTTGGTAATCTTAGAGGTCTTTTCCAAATGTAATGGTTTTAATCTCTGAAAGGACTCTGTCTCCTATATGCCCATCTATTTTTAGAAAAAAAGTAGGTCTCCATTATTATTTTTTTCATCTGCTTGAACAAACTCAGTTCTCTTGGTCTCTTTCTTGTATGTCATGTACTTCAGTGGCACACCATTTTGGAGACCCTTCATTGGACTTTCTCCAGTCTTTTCAAATTCTTAAAATATCTGAGAGCTCCAAGCTCAAGAATCTGTCTTACAAGCACTGAATTAAAAGGAAAAATGATTTCCCTTATCCTGCTACCTACTGTCTTCCTGATACAACCTGACGTGTGACTGGTTTTATTTGCCACAGGGGCACAACAGTGACTTATGTTCAGGCTGCTATCCATGAGGCATCACAGGTTTTTTTCCTACAATTGTGTTTTCAAGCTCAACAGCACCTAGCCGGTACTTCTGAAAGACATTGCTCCATACAGGACTCTTTATTTGCTTTTTGGACTTTCTGAGGTTTCTGTTGGCCCATTTTTCCAAACTGCTAAGGTCACCTTAAATAGCCAGCTTAAGTTTCAAAATTTTATAAATTAACTCTACCCCAGTTAAAACCAGGACACCTACACCCACCTCATTCAGTAAAAACTGCTTCTAGATACAAAAACCCCAAGCCAAGCCAAACCTCACATGTCAGTAGCCCTACCTATTTAATGCAATATTTTTTTTTCATCAGAACTCTTCCTGATTTGTGTTAAAGTTATCATTGAGCATGAGAATTGCAAGAAAGACATGGGATTTCTTTTTCTTCCTAAACTGAATTTTTTGATCAGCCACTTGGAGAACAAATATATGAATACAAAAGGTCACAACAAATATGCACAAATATTTTTAATGCATTTATTTGAATATATAAATAAATAGGGTACTGGAGAACTAACAGAATTTACAAAGTCTGACTGAAACAACTATCTCCCTTTAAAGTAAAGTTGTTTTTTTAACATGCAGGATCACTGTGGTACAGTTAAAGGAAAGAAAATATATGTTGTTGTGTAGTATGTGATTTTCTCATTTATATGTATTCTGCATGAGAGGGAAAGAGATATGTGCTGACTGCACAGCAGACATTTTGAATCTATCAGATAACCTCAGTTATTTTGATGCTCAGGAATGTTTTTTATGACATTCCTTCAATTCATCAGGCAGAAAAAGGAGAAGATATTCTTTCACTACTAAATAAAGGCATTAAAGATGGAGAAAAGTTGGCTAGGGTTTGAGAGGACAAAAAAGACTGGTGAAATAAAATGACAAAAAAATGCAGTTCATTAGTATCACTATAAACCTGTTCCACTGAGTTTCAGGGGCTTTAGGGTGTTCTGTTAGAGGAGCATTTAGCACTATTTTCCCTGAGTAATCCAAAATAAGTAACATGAGAGGACAATGAAGCTTGTTTACTTCTTCTTTTTTGTTATTCTATCCCCATTAAAATATTCTTCATGGCTTTTTAACACAATTAAAAGATTCAATAGCGTATACAGAGCTTTGGTCTAGAAATATGTGATGATACAACACCCAAAAAGAAGTGCAATATGAAGTATTTATATTCAGTTCTTATCCTGAATTGCTTATTATTGCTGAAACCCTTTAAACACATTCTGTGAACATGGCAAAAGGTAATTAACATGGGTCTGTAAGAGGGTCCTCATGATTTTAGCAAGACTGTACATTTTGTCAGCAAGACTGACTCCAAAGATCTGATTCACAAAACCTCAGTTTCTTAAGGATGTCCCATTGCACTGCAGTCACCCCTGTTAATTCCAACATCTCTTGCCGTCCAAGATTCCTTACCTTTTTTCCAATCATTTCCAATCATCATCCTTTCTCCTCTTCTTGCATGTTGAAGCCTTAGCCCCCAACTGACATCATCACCTTTAATCGTGGCTCTCCCAAGCTGCTGAATCATCCTGCCTGACTGCCTCCCCTTCTGAATTGTTGTTGAATGTCTCTTCCTCTTCTCTTACTATTTTCTTTTTCTGACAGGCCATTGTCCCACCCCAAATTGCACTTCAATTCTCTGTGTCCTTTTCCTTCCCCTGTGAGTTCAAACTCTGTGCTTCTGTTTACTAAATGTTTCAACATTACTCTCTTTCTGGGCATGATGCTGTCGCTCAGTTCTCATCTTAGTCTCTTCTGATTAATCCTATTATAAAGCCTAGTGATAAAGACATAAATCCAATTCTGTATTTGTATATAAATTCATACATATATCTATAAATTACACAAATATTAGAAACTAATTTTCTTGTCTTTATTCTATTTACAGGCCAGACAGTAAAGAGAATAAAGGATTATTAGTGGCATTGAATCAAAAATAAATATTATTAAACTAAGTAATACAAGAAATAAGACTGAATTTTGCAATCATAAAGTACATTATTTACCATTTAACACAAAACTGAGGTTATAATTGCTTGCTGACACATAAAACTGGACAGATCTCTTAAGGTCTTAGAATTATCTTGTGCCTCTGGAATGTGGTGTGGGGCAGCTCTACTCATTCCATTATACTGAAGGTAGAACAAGAGGGTAAACAAGAGAGAAGATGGCAGGCAGAATACACACAGCTAAAGAAATATAAAAAGGTTCACCTGAACCAGGTCTCTCTTCAGATGAAAAAAAAAAATTATTAAAAGGCAATGTCTTGTGGGAATCTGAAGAAATTAGGGTGACAGATATTATGAGGTTATTTAAGTTAAACTTTGATCATGTGAACAAGTAGGCACAAATGTAAATTTTTAGAAGAGTAAAGGTCTAAGAGACTTCATTATCCAAGGAAATATTAAGACACAAACAGAATAAATGTGGTTGTGGTGAAACTTTCATATCAGAAAATACATCTTGAGTCATTAAGTTACTCAAGGTCTCATTTCCATTCAGAAGTGTCTTTTCTTAAAAGCATATACATTTTAAAAAATCACTGGAAAATTAATATTTTTTAACATTAACTATCACAATCTGTACCATTACAGCAGAAATTAACAATTGCTATTTATGGTGAGAAATATTTTGAACTTCTCCACATTTATTATTCAAAGTTATGTGCACAAGTAATTTTATGGAATAAGAATAAAAGGAAATATATCTGCATAATATATCTTTAAATTCATAGGCTGCAAGTCAAAAACTATGACTGTCAGTTGTGATATGGAAAGTTGCATAAAGCATAATTCTTATATAATGATGATGCTGGGTTTGTTCTGAACTTCAGTCCCCTTTTCATCCTGTTCAAACTTCTAATAAGAAGAAGTCAAGCCAGCAAGGGCTACACAGAAAACATATAATGCATATACAGAACAAATTTATGGACACATTTTGGAATAAAGTACTTTATGGAAAGTCTGTCAGACCTTTCTATTAGGAGTATCCATTATTATCCTCCTATTTTATTTTATTTTTTTTCTGTGAACAGAACATTTCTTGTTAGTCTGCAGATGAACTTGTCTTTCTCAGATATGTCTGCTAAGTATGTAAAAATATAATGAGCTTGAATTGGTTAAAAAAAGGAGATTCAAATGTAGCAGGCAAACCAATGAAAGTAAATCCCATCTACGTATGTACGTATGTATGTGTGTATGTATGTATGTATGTATGCATCTATCTATCTATCTATCTATCTATCTATCTATCTATCTATCTATCTATCTATCTACCTACCTACCTACCTACCTACCTACCTACCTATGTTGTTTCTTTAACAACATTTCTTAGAATATCTACTTATTAATCTATTTCTCTATTCAAATATAGATCTATAATATTTCTGCTCCAAGTATGTTCTCTGTCCTCTCCCTGAAAATAGTCATGTTTGTATATAAGTAGTCATCTTTGTATATAAAATTTAGATTACCCAGTGTATAAAAGCAAATAAATGTAGCTTTGTATAGCATATAAATATATGAAAATTTATCCCTCCACCCCAAGACCAGATTACACAGAGCAGTCATATTCTGACTTGTGGATATGTGTAGTTAATCAACACAAACATACAAATACAAAATAAATTTAAATATATGGTTTTTATGGGAGGATTATTTGTAATAAGCATTTATAAGGTGAATTGTTCACTTCAAATTATTTAAAGATACCTGAATATATCCAACCTATTTAGCCACACATTCAGGAATGTAATGAAATTCCTTCTCCTTATACATTTTTTTAAGAAAGCCTATTTAGTGTGGCGATGGTGGGTACAGGCCAGAGTACACAAAAATGGAAAAAGTAAACTCTTCATCAAGAGACTTAGACCTTATCGTTGCATAAGCACAGTGCCAGTCAGGTATAAAGCAAATTTCTGTGCTCTTAAAGAAATTTTCACTGATGACTTGTGTAACTTGGAGCAGCAAATGAAGTGATTATTTAAATTTATATACACTGACTGAAAATTACATGTTCACTTCAAAATAGATTTCTGAGTAACAGTGCACTAAGACTTTTTAAACTGTTCTTGAAATCATTGTTCTGATTGCAGAGGCCACACACTGCTAAATGACTGACTTCAGCAGCAATGAAAGATACACTTAATTCAGACTTTATATTAAAGTAAGAACAAATTACTTTTTGTATCCTACTGAGAAAAGTATATACTTTTTGGTCTGTGTACTGTATGCAGAAAGTGAAAACCTTTCTATTTTTCTATTCCTTTATGCAAGAAACTACTTCTGTTCTTCCATTTATAAAATTTATTTCAAAAGAGGGGGTTTTTATGACTGGTCCATTATCATATTATTTTTAGCACATATAAACAACTGCACTAATTTCCTTACCTTCCTACAAGAAGAATGAACTCAGAAATCAGTTTTGTAGAATTCCTACTTTCATTTATGGGAATAGCTTATTAACTTTACAAATTAATTTCCAAGACTAACATTATTAACTGGGACCTAGTGACTTAGCACAACAGAACAGTCCCTCACATGTCTGTTAGGAATGAATTTCTCTTCTTCTGTCTAGTCCAGGCATTCAGTTACTTAGACCATAGGGCTTTTAGGACAATACACTTTCTTCCAGAACACTCCTTTTCATATTGATAACCTACATCCAAAATCAACATGGTATGACAGCATGGTATGTCATCATACTCATACTGCAGCCTAGCATTCCCTTCCTTTAAAAAATTGTGTGCAAATAGTGGGTGCATATTAATCTTAAGGCTGACAGTTATTTCTTTCATGGATTGACATGGTATATAATTGTTATCAGGTGAACATGTAGAATTTTGAAAATGTTGTGATACATGTTGGTAACTAAAATGCAAAGTTCAGAGTTAAAAATGATCCTGGCAGTATCAAAAAAAAAAAAAAAAAAAAAAAAATTATTAAATAGACTAGGACTACAACCTGAGCTTTTTCACCAACAAGACCATGGGGTGCCCCCAAGCAAGAGGGACATCAAAGAGTTACTGGAGTCCTGAGACACTGATGTGACTGTCTAGAACATAAAATACTTTCCATTTAAAACTGCAGATAACAAGAAAATATAAGCAGTCATAACTACTGCCATGCCACCCTGACGCCCAATCCCATCAGATATTGGAAGCTAAGCAGGGTCAGGCCTGGTTAGTACTTGGATGGGAGACCTCCTGGCAATACCGGGGACTGTAGGTTCTTGTCCTGAGGACTTCACTGTCACGTCCAAGCTCGCTTGGCCATGGCAGATGAACCTTAGGAGTTAAAGGGTGGGGCCAGTTTCGCGCATGTGCCTCACCTAAAAAATCCACTGCGCAGGCTTGAAGGACACACTCATGTGGATAAAGCCCTTCCCAGGTCTTCATCCATGAAGCCTAGCCATAATGATAAGCAGTCATAGGAAATAAAAATGGCTTTGGTTTGCAAGATGGACCTACATCCAGAATACTTTCAAAGAGCTAGGTTTAGTATTACTACTGCAGCATTTACCAATCTGCCCACAGAAGTCAACTTTGGAGCAACCAGTTCAACATTAGCAGTTCAAATGAAATGTCAAAAGATGTTTGTGCATTTCTCAGAGGTATAAATCAAAGACTAAGGGGGAGAAATTGAGGTCACATTTGCACAGCACTGATGACACTGATATTGCAGTCCTGAATGTAGTTCTGTTGCCTAAACTGGGAAAGTGGGGTAAAGAAAGAACTGCAGAAATAAGTCAATTGATAGAACAAACAAAACAAAACAAAACAAAACAAAACAAACAACCAAAAACAAAACCCCAAACTCACTTATAGAGGGCTCAATGAGAGAATCACAGAATAGATAATTTTGGAAGGGACTACAGTGGGTCATCAGGTTCAACCTCCCTGCTCAAGCAGGATCATGCCAGAGCACATGGCATAGTATTGTGTCCACATGGTTCTTAAATATCTCTAGTGAGGACTACTCCACAGTCTCACTGGCAATCTGTTCCAGTGCACAGCCACACACACAGTAAATAAGTTCTTTCTCTTATTGAGGTGGAACTTCCCATTGCTTCTTGTCCTGCTGTTTTGCACCACTCTTGACACCCTCCCTTCAGATACTTAGAGGCATTAACGAGGTCCCTCCCAGTCATCTCTTCTTGAGGTTGAACAGGCCCAGCTCCCTCAGCCTGTCCTCATATTAGAGATACTCAGTCCTTTAATCAGTTTAGTAGCCCGCCATGGGACTTGCTTCAGGAACTCCATGTCTTTCTTGTACTGAGGAGCCCAGAACTGGACTCAGCACTCCAGCTGTGGTCTCACCAGGTCTGAGTAGAGGGGCAGGATCACCTCTCCTCTGACCTGCTGGCAGTTCCCTTCCTAATGCATCCCAGGCTACCATCGGCCTTCTTGGCCACAAGGGCACACTGCTCAATCATGGACAACTTGCTGTACAGCGGGACTCCCAAGTCCTTCTCCACTTAGCTTCTTTTCAGCAGATCAGCCCTCAGCCTGTACTGGTGCATTAGATTATTCCTTCCCAGATGCAGGACCCTGCATTTGCCTTTGCTGAACTTCATACAGTTAGTCTCTGCCCATCTCTCCAACTTGTATTTAGCTTTTTTGAAGAGAGCTGAATTAAAACTGTGTAAGACCCTTTATGGTAGGTGTGCATACTGGATATAAGTTCATTCTTTAACTTAATGCAGCAAGGCATCACAATTGCTAAGAAGCTGAAGAAAATTAACAGGAAAGGGACACAGGATTTTGTTTCTGTATTTTGAAGTAATTATTTATGTTTCAGTGGTGTCTAGGAATCCTAGACACAGAACAGAACATAAAGATTTTTGTTTTGTTTTCTTTCTTGCCTTTAAGAACTTCCCATTACAGCATTAAGCAAATGATGACAGCTGAATGTAGGCAACATTGTAAAGTATAATGGCTGGCAAATTACGAAAGGCTCTTAGATTATATGTGATAAAAGTCTCATTGGTGTTTGGTTTAAAATTATGTGAACCTAATTTCATGATAGGGTGATGCCCAAAGTTTAGTTGACATACAGGAAAAAAAAATCAAACCAAAACAAAAACTCAAACAAACAAACCCCCCCCCAAATGTAAACAATAGTATGTAGGGAAAGGAGGTCAGAGTTCTTTGGGTTTGATTCAAATCAATTGAACTCAAAGAATTCCTCCCAGAGTATGATTTGCAGAATAACAGTTACACTCACCTTTGCTTTGCAAACAAAACCAAAATGATCATACAAAAACCCCCAAAGATCATCCATTTTCTTCTTCCCTTCCCCTCATAATTTTCTCCCAAATTCCAGGTGAAAACTTCAGTTCTCCCTGATGGTTGAGAGGGGCAGTTTATAGGTCTCCCACAGCAGCTGCAAAGTCATAAGGTAAATTTAGTCATCTCCATATCTGACCTCTGACTATGAACGTATGTTAAACCTGTAAATGAACAGGGGGAAAGGGTGTTCTAGCTTTGCATGCTTTTCTTTCTTTATGAGCCAGCATTCCTCAGATGTTTTTCATAAGTGATATTTTACTGAAGAAAATTGCAAAGTCTGCAGAGCTCAAAATAGCAATGATTTTTGCAAATTCACACACAAGCATTTATATATTTATAAATGTATATTTAAAAAGCATCAGGAACAACTTAGTCCTGAGAGATGAGAGGAAAATTCTCAGCAGTCAAAAATATGATGTTACCAGGAATTTTTATGAGAACAATTTGGAGAACTGTAGCTAGGTCAGGAACTAAAACATGAAAATACATGTTCTGAAAGGTGAGGGGATCACACTGCTGTAATAGCAGTCTGAATAGCTGCAAAAGTGCAGTAGATTTAAAGTGACTGCTAAATAAAATGATCTGCATAACCAGCATAATGAACCTGTGAACCCCAAACAGAGATGAAAATTACATTTTAGTAAGTAGATTATGCAATGATTAAACCATATAAAAAGACTAGTCCCTTCACAAAATCTACAACCTTGGGTTTCAGCAACATCAATAAACTGAAAATATATATGTGATGTGGTAGTATTTGAGCAGAAGACTGTGTAAGGGAGTCAGGTTTGATTGATTCTTATTAATGGTTTGAATAGCCTTCATAGTCACATCTGTTTCCTGGAGTAACCAAGGATAATGGTGACAAATTAATTTCCCTTAATTTTATTTTAAAGTATTTCTGTGTTGATCACTGCACTAGGTGACTTTTGCTACCATTTTTATAGTGACAATTGTGCTGATATCTCAGACATTCTGTCTGAAATACCACTGATTAATTAAATTTCCTTTTAAGCATATAGTTGAGATGGATTCAAGCTGAAAAAAAAAACCAAAAAACCCTATAATAATTTAAAATTCAATAATACCATAAGATGAGCTGCTGTTTTCAAAGATTTGTTCAAATAGCCATTCATTTTCTATATCTTATTGTAAGATTTGAAAAGTCTGAACTAGAGATATTATACCTTTGAATTTTTTCCATTCTTATGCATTACTATAGGTATTCTATTTCTTTATCTTCATCACTGAAAATATGAAGATATTTTTTAAGTATAGCAATTTAAATTTATATAACAGAAATGAAAACTGCTTCTCAAATAGACTATAATTAAATATCAGCTCTGATATGAAGCATGACCTCATCTGAAGATGCTGATTAGTGTTATAAAGTATCTGACTGAGATGAGCTCAGTTGATCAAAGCATGGTGCTAATAATACCAAGGTTGTGGGTTTGACCACAGTATGGGCCATTCACTCAAGAGCTAGACTTGGTGATCCTTGTGGGTCCCTTCCAACTCAGAATAGTCTGTGATTTTAGAGGTATTAGTCTCTTCAACTTCCATATTTCCATAAGAACTATTAAGTACTGTTTTCATTATGATACTCTATTTTTAAGCTAACTTAATCATAAGTGTTTGGACTACTGAAACATCCTTGATGTAGAGAGGTAGATGTAAATCTGAGCTAATCTTCAGTCTAGGGCAGTGGGAGATGGTCTGTGAATACCAATTTAAATGGTCAACCTTATTTCTATTTGATTGTTAACCCACCTGTGCACAAAGTTGAGATAAAAATGATCAGATTGCAAGAGGTACTAATCTGTTTTCAAGTTTAACTAGGACAAAGGCAAGAGTCTAACATAATGGTCAATATCATAAAAATTCAACCTAATGAAAAATACAGATCTCAGTCAAGATTTTTCTTATGCCAAAATGACTTTTCATCATGATTGAGCAGCACAATCAGACTGAACATCTTGCTCACCACAGATTTCTGTAAAAGTGAAATTACATCCTTACACCTGTTTACCTTCAAAACACCAGTTTACCTTCAAAACTTTCCTGGGGCTGCAACAAGAGCTCAGGCTCAATTTTTCTTCCATAAAGAACTTTGAAAGAAGCTTGAGGCCTCCCAAGATTGCTTGTTATTTAACATGAACGTTGATGAAAAGGGAACGTTATTAGGGAAGAATGAAGCTTTTATGAATGAAAGAAGCACCAGCAGCCTTTTGCTGGTGTTAATGCCTGGTGGTTTTACTGTAATGACATGTACCAGACCTACTGGAAGGAGTCCAGTTCTTTGCCAAAGCCAGATGAGACTTAAGTGACCCTCAGAGCCTCAAAGGGAACCTGTTCCTTGCCAAGGGTGATGTTGCTAACAGCCTTAATGGCATTCTGGTTACATCAAGAGCAAATGTAATCCATACATGCTGACAGTTGGCTGGGGCATATATTCCCTTCCCACTTGTGATACTACATTATGCCAGCAGGCAGTGAAGAAAATCCATTATTTCCACTTGTCAAATGCTCATCAGTCAGGGGGAAAAGAAAAAAAAAAGGAAAACCCACCAAAAAAAGTACCAAACCAACCAACCAACCAAACAAAAACAAACAAACAAAAAAAAAACAAACAAAAACCCCAAACAAACAAAAAAAACCCAACAAAAAAACCCCCAAAACCCTGACCTTGTGGGTTTTTTTCCATGAAAATTGCCATCCAGCAATTTCTACATCATCATGAATGAATAGGCATGAACTACCAAAGGAAATAGTATCAGTGTCAGAAGTAAGAAAGAAGAATAAAAAGTAAATCCACAGTTTGAAATGCAAAAATTAACATGTGCTAACCATGTATGGTTCAGACATGGCTCCTGAACTAGAATAGCTTCATACTGGGACAACTCAATTTAGAGAGTCTTCTCCAGTCAGGAGGACCAAGTGCTTCAAGCATCATCTTCTTTGCTAAGTAAGAGCTTTTCCTCAGGTAACACCAAAAAAAATGGATGTGAAATTACCACTACTGAGAGCATGTGAAGATCAGCAGGTTCCTTTGACTAATGTGGAATATTTCTGATGCAACAACATGGTGCAAAGAGAGTCTAGAAGATAAATAGATGGAGAGATATCATAAAACCCAAGAGAAAACCTGTCTTCATTTTAAGTCTTCGGTTGGCTTTAATTCTCAGATAAACAATACAGGACCAGAGGTAGCTAAATGGGAAACTGGAAATAAAGCTGCAAGGTGTAAAGGCTGAAGGAGAGCCTGGAAAATTCAAAAGTATTGTGGAGATGAGGAAAGGTATTAGAAGATCATGCATGGAGATATACAGAGAGCATAGATTTTCAGAATGGATTCAGAATGGATTTCAGAAATGAAAAAAAAAAAATAAAAGAAAGGAAGGAATGATAGCTTTTTTTGTTTGTTTTGCTTTTAATAACTAACTGTTCTGATGAGCTGCAACCATGAAAATCAGTTGTAACCAATTGAAACTGTTCTGTGATGTTATGCTGAGCACACGCATTGCTAGAGGCAATGGAGTGCTGGTTTGAGTGAATTCTATATGCGGTTTAGATATTCAGAAAGTTCCTATGGAGAATCACAGGCCAACTATACCCCTCTCCTGCACTCAGTAACTCCCTACTTAATGGCATGTAGAACAAGGAGCAATTGAGATTTTTAGGGTGTTTTTACATTTGAAAAAAAGGAAAAAAGGGTATGAGAAAATAACATATTAATTTTGGTTTGCTATTTTTTTAAAAAAAAGTTTGTAGCTTGCGTCCTTTTAAATACAATTGTATTTTCAGTAGTAAAATTAATGTGGATTAACCAATGAAAGAAAAGAATTCATTAAGAAACATTACAAAACTTGCATTTAACATATTGTAGTCAAACTGACTGGGAGGAATTAGGAAAAAATATTTTGAATCAACAGAAAACTGTATGTCTTGTTCATATCCAGCAATTTCTTTATATTTTCTTATGTGTAGTTGAATTAATTTATTTTTTTTTTTTTTTCTTCAGATGCCATAATCATTAGTGTGAGCAGTTTTGAGCTTTATCTCAATACCTTTTGTAGGAAAAATGTGAATTATCTCCTTTTCTAATAGAGAATAAAACCTTAAATAGTGTTTTCATTGTTGTTCATCCTGTGGATTAGTAATAGTTACTATCAAGCATTGCAAAATACTTAACAAAATGCAGGAAAAAAAATGTTTCTGAGGCAAAATAAGCACTCACTGATAACAATAGGTAATAGCATATACAATTAAACATGTAAAATAAACTTCCTGAACCTGCAGACCAGGAAAAAAAAAAAAAAAGTTCCAAAAATGGCAATTTAGCTAATAATTCAAATAGCAAGGTTGGATAAGGGAGGAATTAGTAATGGTTGCCCACCCCTGCTTCCTATGCTATTATCACAGCTGGGTGTTCCAGTCAGTGAATGATGTGACATCTACATAAAAGCTGCCTTGTAGCCTTTTACCACTGGTTACTAAAAGAAAGAGCTCAGTGAAGGTATATCTCATCTGGCCTCTGACTCCCTGCAGGTAATTTGCTTTTGCCCTCTGACAGAGTTCAATCCTTTAATAATACAGGCAAACATTGGGTGAACACCTCAAGTAGTGCACAGACGGGAAGAATTACTCTAAATTTAAAAGCCACTCTGACACTAATGGCTAATTCAACAGTGCAGAAGGAGACGCCCTTCCCCTTTCTAATCATGCCTGAGCTACTTGCCTTCATTGTTTTATTTGTGCACTTAGCTACAGATTTCCATCCTCTGTTATTTGGTTGTGTTTCTGTGCAATTCCTGGCCCAGGAAATATAGTTAGCCTTGAAATGGCCAGAAAATCCTTTCCAGTTCCTGGGGTGGGATCTTGTCTCTGCTGAAATCAGCAGAAAATGCTGTGGACTTCAGTGTAGTTAGAAGTCCACCTTACTCTTGTTTGCATATATGCTCATGTGTGTGTGTTTGTGTTTGTATGTGTGTTCAAATGACGGGCATAAAAGAACTCCTACTCTTTAGTAAAAGAATAGCAAGATTTCCCACAGAAATAAAGATTTGGTAATTCAGCCTAGAGAAGAGTGGTAATGGGGAACTAACTCTAAGTGTTTAAATGACAAGAATCTGCTAACAGCTGACACCCATTAGAGCATCATTTCTGACACACAAAAGCTCATGATTCATTCTTTCCTTTTTACGATGCTCTTTCAGACTATGCTCTGCAGCACAAAACTGCCATACTTCAGCTTCTAAGTGCTATCTGCTACCTCTTATGCCACACCACAGTCTTTTTGCAACAATGGCTCTTTAGATGCTTTGTTCCTAAGGTGGCTGTTTAGGAGGGTGCAGTATAATTTTCAATCTGTTGTCAGAGAATATTTAGAACTCTGAGCATCTAAGTAGTTACAGTGCCCACATGTCATGCAATTCTAACAGTGCGGAAAACTTTCTGTGCTGGTGGGTAAAACTGAGATGTATGTGCCTGTTTAATGCTCTGGTCCCACTGTCATAGATATGTACTGAATCTACCTCTATGGGGTGGAGAAAACTGCAGTGCTGACTGGATGTAAAATGAATATTATATATAAAAAAATAAGAAGATAACAAAACCCCAAAGAATTAAACCTAGACACAAAAGCTGTGAGTGGTACTTATTTTCAAGATTAGTGTCACCTTGCCTGGTTTATATTTAGAGATAATTTAATTATTCTCAAAAAAGAGGGGGGGGAAAAAAAAAAGGAAGGAAGAAAATGGTAGATATTTTAATTGTTTCTTGACAACATGTTTTCAAATTCTCCTAGAGTCCTTCAGACTTCAGGGCAAGCACACTGAGTGTGCTGTTTTTCTCTTCTCCTGTATCTGGTAGCTGTCTGGAGAAATGACAAAGACACCTTAGAAAGACACTTTACAAAGCTGCTAAAAGCCAAACCCTTCTGTAGATGAGTAAAGGGTTAGGCAAAAGGAGTGTTTCCTACTGGGATAATGGGATGGTCTGTGTCTCCACTAGGTGGCACCGACGAAATGTGTGAAAATTCACAATTTGGCAGTTTCGGTATCAGTTTTATTTTAATTTCTTTTTTGAGAATTCTTTAAAGAGAAAACATTATTTTTTTTTTCTCGCCTGAAAAAAAATACAAAACAAAACAAAACTCAACTTTGTTTTCAAGAACAAGAGTCTGTTTATTTAAGATGTCACAGATAAAAAGATATACACATCTATGCAGAGGTCACTTTTAGATGTGCATCCACGTAAAAGGAAATATATTCTAAAGAAGAAAAAAATAATGGGACATCTGATGAATTCTAAATTTGAGGTTTGTTTGTCACGTCCTTTAAAATAATTATTTATTTAAGGCTAATTGAGCTATGCTTGAAATCACAAATCAATCTTCCAGTTACTACGCTGAATTTATCCTGTCCTTAAAGATTTTCTTAAGTGAGCTTGCAACCTCAGTGGACAGAGGTGGACAGAGCTAAGGGCTGAAATGGAATTCCCTGTGTTGCAGATGAGAAACTGAAGGAAGATGTGTATACCTGTATGTTCTTCCACCCAGCGAATCCAGGTTTTCTGAGTCCTGCTCTACTGACAAATCTCAATTGCTGTCTCCATTATATCACTGTGGAATTTTATTCACTATGAGTCAATCAATGAAACATTAGTGATCTGCTCTGCTCTCTGGATGAAAAATATGTGGCGGCAACAGAAAAATCTCACTATGTTTTTGGTTTAGAGATGATTTACTTTGCTCTATTAAAGCAGGAGCAAGCTATTGTGTATCACAGCACTATGCTTCAGTATATGAATGATGTACTGAGCATCAATACACCATCTTATGGTGTTGCTCAGAAAAACTTTATTTCTGGGTGTTACTGATCAACAACTGATGCAACACTGATTAAGATGACAAGAATAGACATTCAATATAACACAAACTGAGAAATAAATTTTCACTTTTCCTTTTCAGTGAAAAGAATTTTTCTGCTTGTGAATACTCATCACATGCTAGACCTGCACTAATATGTGTATCTGGGCAGTATTTAATCACTTATTTAAAAAAAAATTCAGAAAAGTTGCTGTGGTTTCATTGGAGATATCTTACACATTGCTGTAGTCTCCAGGGTTTTCTGGCATCCCTTACTCTTTGTGAATGAGGACTCTCTTTTATTTTCCCTTCATTTGTTTAGCTCTTTACCTAATTGATTTTCTGTGCTAATACACTAAAGGTCCGAAGAAGGCAGAGCCTCAGGTGTGACAGATGAAATAAGGGGCTTTTAGTCCTTGCTTTTATCTTCCATGTCTAAAGTGTTGGTTACATCTGTGCAGTTTAACAGTAAAATCAATACATCATTTGCTGCTGGTATCTGAAAGAATTTGGAAGTCTGTTGGTACTTTAACTATTAGGTTTCCCTTAAAGATCTTCCTTACCCTGTTCACCCCCACCTTGTTCCTCCTGAAGTCAAATGTTGTAGGAAAACAATACCCCTTTCTGTCTCCTGGTGTTTGTGTATGCATTTAAATTTATTAAGCATTCACCCTACTGCCAGTTACCTAAACTACCTTCTTGGCAATTGCAACTAACAGTTGATATATTAACTTTGCGTTTACCTCTAATTCAAATGCTCTCCAGGACATATTTACTGCTAGTGTTTTGAGAATATAGTTCCTGAACATGAGAAATGTTAAAGACAAGTAGAGAAATCATTTGCATGACAATGAGTAAACAAAACTCCTGATCCTGTGTGCAGTCCTGGTTGGTTGATGTAGCCACAGAGGTAGTGCTATTTGCTCTATTGTTTGAGTAAGCACATTTTGACCTCCAAAAAATTACAGAAAATGCCAAGAAAACGGGACTTTGGCAAAGAAAAGGCAAAAAGGTGTTTGTTGTTTTTTTTTTTTAATAAATCTGTAGTCACAAATCATTTCAATTCCTTTTCATATGCTGTCTGTTGCAATATTTTCTCATGTCCTGATTGTGCTTTAATTTGGGTGAACTTATTCCTTGCCACAACAGTGCAGTGTCATTTCTCTGACTGTCATCGTTGTTTCTGTTATCTTTCACACTGTGACACTTACTGCCATTTGCTAAGGAAACCCTCAAACACAAAAATTGCCCTCTAAATAACATGATTACCTTATTATTGATTTAAATGTTTGCAATGTTATGCTCTGGGAGATCTGTGACAAGCAAATAACAGTTTCCTGCCTGGAAAGGGTGTGCAGAACAGCAGTCCTGCAAGGAGCTTAGTAATTCCTGAGAAATACTGTGCACCTTTACCTGATCTGAATTTCGGTCCTGTCTGCTTTGGTTACATCCTCCACCCTGTCTGGTTCCACTATGATGAACTAGTTCTGTGACTACTTTGAAAAATTTATAAGAACTTACCTGAATAAAATAATCATCTGAGAAGAACTCAACAACTCAATATTAAAGATAATAAACTGCTATTATGATTATAACTGGAATTATTATGAGTAAATTATTATGCATAACATAAGCAGCAGCCTGAATTTTCAACTCAATAATAAAGCAGATGAAACAAGTTTCAGATTCATGATAATGTGAATTTCCTTTGCTTTTTTTTTCCTATATTTTAGCGATGCTCTAAATTGGCATAATCAAGTATTAAAACTAACAGTTTGAATGGTACATCCAGCATATCTGAATCCAAAAAAACTATATTTATTCCTTTTGTTCAGATATCATCAACAATATCCTCAGCAATCTCCAACTGTACATGAAGATAACATGCTAGTATTGAAGAGATATTTTCAAACATAGCAGAATTATTTCAAGACACTTTTATTACTGGCATATGATCAGTTTAGAAGACTGAAGTTTCGCAGTAAATGAAATTATTATGAATTTGTTAGTGCTAAACTATTACTTGAATAAGACCACCACTTTCCCTTCCCCCACATTTCTGACTGTTATAATTTCTGAATTTTACTAAATGCAAGTGACATTTACATCGATTTTCACCAAAGCAAGTATTTAACTTCAGTGTTGCTGAGAGGTTTCCTGATAGATTTCTAAGGCCAAAATATATGGTCGTGCTCAGGTTGACTATCCATACAACACAATCCATGTAATTTTACTAACTAGTTCCAGAACCAAGTTCCTGACTTCTTGCTGTTTTAGCACATTGGACAGTCAGTAATCCAGAAATTCAGAAATTGTACCAACTCTAAATTACTCTCAAACTTTAGAATGTGAATGTGGATGATTTTCAATCCCAGTCCTTAGAGTTTTTTATAACTTTGTTTGCTTTTTAAAATAGCACCCTTATCTAATTTCTATGCCTCCTGGAAGTGCTCATGGATATTGATGAATCCTTTTTCTCATTTGGCTAAAAAATTTACTCCAGGCTACAGAATAATTTTGTATAGTTTTAGAATTTTTTCAGCCTATTAACCTGCTTTACAATCTGTGGGCTACAGATCTAAGTGTGGTATCCAGTTAAGAGTCTCACCAGTTGGTAAACTTATTAAAACTGAAAATATCTCCTTTCTTTTTGATTTGCCTTACTCCTATACTTACTATACTGCTGTGGAAAATTGTATGCATTTTGATGTCCACCATTACACCCAAGCCCTTTCCAAAACCACTGTTTTCAGAAATAATCCATAAAAAATTCTATGAAGTATGTGTAAGTCTGAGGGTTTGATTTTTGTTCAGTGATCTTAGGACTGTCTGTGTTAAGTTCAGCACTGAGAACTTCAGTGTTAGACCATCTTACGTAGGTATTTTTTAAACACACTACTTTTCTATGATTCAAATGTTTTATTTTCTTGTTTGTTTGTTTGTATTTGTTTTCTTTTGTTTTGAATCTGCCATGAAACTTCTTGAATCTAAGATGCCCCAAGGAAGATCTATCCTTTTCCATTGGTTGGCAAAAATTAGAGAGATCCAAATTCATTATAGTCCATCATAAAGTCAGGGCATCTTATAACACATTATTGATGCTGTCCTGTTGTAGTATTATGTCCTATTTTTCAGGCTTTTCTGCCCAGCTGAAGACCCCTGCGATATGGATGTTTTGGATACTTTTGCACCAAGATAGTCTTTTCCTCTCAGAGTACATTATTCCACTGTTAATGCGCCTTTACTTCCTGAGAGGAGGAAAGTTTCTGACAATGATGTAGAGAGCATGTGTTTGGTACCTTGCAGGCACATACAAAAGAAAAAAAAAATCTTTAACTTCAGAGAGTAGTTTTAGATTGCACAAGTATTAATCTTAGTGCATGGGGATGCACAGTAAATACGATGCACCTTTTGAGATTACCGTGCTATAATGTAATACATTCATGTAATTCTTCAGAAAATGGGAGCTTGTTATTCACAGATATAGAAGGCTCTAGTACAAAGTTAAGCCTCAGGTACTTACATTGCAATTGTCTTTTGATCTGATACATACCAAAATAATACCTTTTAAGTGTTGGGATGAAGAACACTCTAGCATATTTAAATCAGTATAACATCCCTGTTCAGTTGGCTGCTGTCAGGGCAGAGCAGGGGCCATTGCCTCCTGCAGGCCCACTAGCTACAGCCCATCCCACTGCCCCAGCCAGTCCTGGGAGTTCCCTGTGAATCACAGCATCTGCCCTACAAGCATATTGCACACAAGCTTGTTGTGGCTCCTGCCATGCATCTTGCAGGTACTCATACTTTCCATGCTTAAATGCCAGAGTACAGACTCTACTAGTTCTTGGCTGGGGTTTGTAAACACAAAATAAGTGAAAGTGCCATGTTTATTCATAGGTGTCTTTACTGGTTTACAGTAGGTGCTGAGAGGAAAGAATTAAGTCAGATGTTTTTTGGTTGTAGCTGTTTAGGAAAAAAATTAAAAAGTCATTTATTTTGAAGAAAAATTATATTTAAAAGAGGTAGTGCAAGAACATGACTCATTTTCAATCACCATCAATGAAAAGAAGTGAAGAAGAACTTTAAATTTGGTCAGTACAGCCACAGATTAAATGAAAGGTATTGTCTTTGAAGTTTGATTTATACAAAGTGGTGTTTTCCTCCTTTTAGTTTGTTTATGAGACATCTTAGGCAAGAATATTATTCTGTGCATTCCATGGCTTGAAGCCAGGCTTGAAGTAATTTGTTGTTGTCCTTGTTTCAAAATTGTTTTTTAAAAAGGATAAAATAAACATGTTCATTTACATGTCATACCCATCCATATCTCAACCATACACTTCACCCCAAGTCCCTCAGTCAATCAGCTTCAGAGAGCAAAGACCAGTTTTCTCTTAAAAAGTTGAGTCCAGCCTCTGGGATGTAAAAGGTGTAAGTTTTTAGAAGTCTGAGATATCATGCTTCATGAAGAAGGCTTCAAGAACACTGACCCTCTGGTTAGGGTTTTTTTAATGCAGGTGAAAACTAGTAGCATTTTGCTGATGACTTGTTTCATGATCCTGTAACTGTTTTTAAAGTTTATTTAAGGTTTGCAATCAGACTTTTCATTTATATCTAATAAATATCTCTTGGACAAGGAAAGGCATTGCAACCAGCTGGAGTTATGTGATGTCTTCTGCCAAGGTTGGTAGAACTCCCTGATGTACCAAACAGTTTAGTTGCTCTGGGCCAGATGATTCTTTTTGCTGCATAAATATGGAGTTGGTGTGAAGGGGTAGGGAAAAAAACAAGTACAGGGCTCAGTCTCGCAAACAAGAAAGAAGGGTGGATCTTTCAGAAAACACTTGTCTCTGATCCTAAATCTCCATCTTGCAAACACAGAGTAAGAAGTGTTTAATCCTCAGAACTGATATCAAAAATGGTTGGTAGATGTGGGATTCATTCAAGCAGTAGCTACTCTATAAAAGGTTTTTATGTTCCACAGCTCAGTGGAACTCTATAGTGCCCTTTACAACTTCTATTCAGGTGTTTTTTTAGTTTTTTGGTGGTGGTGTTTTTTTGTGTTTTTGTTTGTTTGTTTGTTTGTTTGTTTTGTTGTGTTATGATTTTTTTTTTTTTGTGACTTTCATCCAAGCTGTGTTAACAATGATAAAAGCCAAACTACCATTCTCACTTTTTTTTTTTTTCTGAGCAAGCTCAGAAGCATGCACTGAATGCCTGCTTGCTTTCCTTCTGCAGCATGAAATATTGCATTCTGGCTTGGCTATGTCCCAAATACAGATGAAAAGATGGGAAGAGAGAGAGGCAATGGCTTAGTCCCTACTGTGCTTCCTTGGGTGCTCCTGTGAGAGATGGATATCTAAATGCTTATCTTTGGTGTTAAGCCAGTGGAGGAAAAAGTGATAAAGAGAGTACTTAAGCCATGATTATTTCAATTGTATTGCTTGTAGTCATTTATGCCTTTTTATCGCACCTGGACTTTACTGACAGTAAAGCAACCAGGGATTTTATCTCAAGCACTTTTTTTACTTTGGCTGTAATGACATTACAAGGCTCAGGGGAAACAAATAAAAAAGTCTACACTTTAGTATACAGATTTCCATGAAAATATCAAAGTGGAATATTCTGCTTATCCTGTTGGACCCAAAATAGGAAATATTTTCCAGCTAGGCTTATCTTCTTTCCCAGTTCCTGAAAAATATTTACCACCGATGATCCATAAATAGCTCTTCTCTATTTTTCAACAAAAATGAAAACAGGTGATTTAAGCTGATGTGTCAGTCGTGTGAGTATGCCTTACTGCTTCCAAATAATATTTCATATTTTCAATAATTTAAAATTAACTTAACCTATCAATCTGTTCTTCTTCCTTTTTCTTTTCTGAAAGCACATACATTGGCCCTTTAAACACTTTGAAAATTTTTGATTCCAAACATGTATTCTCAAAATAAATAAACGAGAACTTTTGGCCAAAAGACTTTTACCCTAGAGAAATCCTCCAGTGACCTAATTTGTCTTTCTTTGGAAACACATGCCAAATTCCAAACCCTATGGAGACAATTACTTCCATACCATCCTCTGCAGCTCACAGGAGCCAGAGAAGACAAAAAATGGAAAAATAAACACAAATATGAATATGTACTTTTTTTTTCTTTCTTTTTTTTTTTTAAAGAATGTTCAAAACTTAGTATCTTCTTAAAAACTTGACTGTCATTTTCCAGCTATATTCAAGTATAAGTTCTTTGGAAACTTTGTTCAAAATGAGATTTCTACTACTATTCTTTCTTTTATTAGAAACTGTCTCTCTCATGTGTGCTTTTATTACTTGTTCCAACTGTGTAGAGCAAGAACTCACATTCTTGTGCTCAGTTTTGTTGTCAATCTTAAGCAGAGTTGCCTATTCAATCCTGATCAAAGCTAACATTTGCTGCACATTCTTTAGCCTATGTACATGTTTTTGACAGTGATTTTGTTTCTACAGCTGAGGAAATTATAGACTCATGCTTTTACTTTCTTTCCCCATCTCTTCTTTAGACTGATTTCATAAGGCTGTTTTGTTCAGTCATATTGTTGATATCGCTGTGTATCACTTGTTTTCAGTCTCTGTGAACATACAGGTGCTCAATCTTCATTAGTGCAAATAATCAGGGAAGGGACATGTTAATCTCCAGTTTGTCAAAAGCAATTTTCAAATTGTCTATTTAACTACAATACTCAGCTCATGCTTCTTTGGTTAATTAGATATGTTAACAGAGGAAAGAAAAAATATAGCAGAAACCTAGCAATGTAACTCTGCAAACTGAGGACTGTGTATATTCATTCAGCACATTTTTTTTTTTTTTTATAAAATGGTTATTCCAATATTTTTAGTGTTGAAATACTTGTTTTTTTATATGTTAAAAAGTACTAAATGAGTGAAACTGTCCTCAAAAGAGAAATATTTATTTGAATTATTAAGTTTTCCTTTTTGGATAAGACTACTCTTTTTTCCTCAGTCTTATACCATATGTGTCTGTAACTAATGCTAAAGTCACCGGGTTCCAGAAGTGCAGTGTTTAGTTTTCTTTAGTTTGAAAATGTTTAAATGAAACTGCCTTTAGAAATTTGAACAGTAGGTGTGTTATTTCAGCTTGCAGCAAGCTCCTTGCAGTCCAATGCTCCAGTCGACTGTCCAAAGGAGGAACAAGGATAAGATGAAAATTGAAAAGAAGAAAAGCAAGATGATGAGAAAAAAACCCCAAAACAACAACAACAAATTATGAGGGAAAGAAATTAACTAATGTTTAACAAAACGAAGCCTTGTGGGTTTCCCTGCTCTGCAGAGTCTGTTCTTAATATTCCCTTAAGGCAAAATTGAGTTCATGATGTCTAAGTCTCTCCTAGGTAGTTGCTGGGTCTCCTGCATCTGTATTCCAGTAATAAAAGCCAAAGGCACTTAACTAAGTATTTCAAAAGAATGCATACTTGAAATATGCCAGAAACAAAACTAATTCCCTTTTTTTGAAATAGAATAATAATCATTGATTTCAATGGGGCAAAGTTTTTACTCTTCTTCTCAATAACATTTTCATCCTTGTTTATGTGAAAGTTTCCATCAAAAGAGAACTAAATTTGAGTTGGGGTGCAGAATAAGGGTTGTCATAATATATGATGGGTACTTCAACTTTTATAATAATACAATATAAATTAAATAGCAGATATGAGAGCAGAGACTAATTGTGTTTGTGCAGCAATATTCCATAGTGATTTTTCATTTACTAATTTGTTACATTGATTTGATAAATCAATTTTAACCCTATATATGAGACAACAAAAGAAATGGGAACATACTAAATTGATATTTACAAGTATGAAATTAACATGAAATTCAAGGTATGTCAAGAAGTTATAACCTGGTTGATCAAACCAAAAATGCAACATGTACCAAATGCACTTATCCTATGTCTTACAATTAAAATTTTCTATTATTAATGATTTCATAGATGTTCTAAAGTCAGAAATCAATAGGACTTTAATTGATAATTAAAATTTTAGATAAAAATTGTTCTGATATTTTAGTAAGAATAAAAAATATGAGACAGAAATTTGTATCAGTCAGTGATGACAACCTACTGAATTATGACATTTGTAATCTCATTCATGTTGCAGTTTGGAATTATTATGTAAATTCTCTCCCCTGCCATTAACTGTCCATGCCAGTAGTTAACAAAGAGAGTACTTGAC
>JAWWEV010000115.1:77158422-77179542 GCA_035583235.1 Hafferia zeledoni
GTGATTATTGAGGAGGAAGCCCCCTCCTCCTCTTGTGAGTAAACATCTTGGTTTTTCCCCTCAAACCAAGACAATTCACAACAAATAAATAATGTATTAGAACATGATGTAATTGAAAAAAAATAGAGATCATGTTATTACTGCAATTTAGTTATACCTTTTCCTTTATTTCACTCTATCTCAACATTTTTCTTACTTCCATAATTCTAAGTTTATCTAACATCTCAGCAAATATATTAACTAAAGTTTCTACTGAATTTTTTTTTTAATTATTACTAAGTGTAATATATTTAGCAAAACAAAAGTGGGAGGAAAATCTACATTTAAATAAAAAATATTTAAGCATTTTGGAGCCTTTTTTTTCCTTTCCACCCTTCTTTTTATATTTTCTTCTTCAGTTTTTTTCCATGTTTCCACTGTTAAAAAATTAAGAAACATAGACAGATGGTAGAAATGAATTCTACTAATTATAGTAATTAAAAAAAAATAAAAATCAATTTTTGAAGTTAGAGGATATTTTTCACACACATAATAAGATTTCTAGTTTAAATATTCTTCTATGTTTGTTTATTTATTGTGTAAATATTCAAAGATTAATTGAAATTGATAACTATTATTTAGGGCATGTTCCTTTACAGCGGTAATATATGTCTTCACACAAGTTGATTTTGGTACTTAGATTTTTCTCTATTTCCTCCTAAAAATTCATTTTTTTTTATTGTGCAACTTAGGAAACCATATATACAGAGTCAAAATATGTTTCTTGTTGAACATTTTCACTTTTTTATTAAACATATATGCTTTAATATGCTTCACTAACTGTTATTCATTTTTTTAAATTCTATTTCATCCTATGGCAGTTCTCCCTGTGTGGTAGTTTTGGCTTTTGTTTCAATTTAGGCCTTATTTAGGCCTCAATATTAGCAGGTCTCAAAGGATATGACATAGATTAGAGGGGGCAAACATCACCTGATTTAAGCAACCAAAGAGATATTTCATATCATCTGACATCATCAAGAAGTGTCAAGGGGTATAACAAGAGAGGGAGGAGGAGTTTCTGTCTCTTTCAGTCCCTACTCCTGACCCAGGAGAACGTGCTGTTCCGACTGCTGAAATTAGGCCCTGCTGCCATCCACGCTGTTTATCTAGGGAGGTGAATATTTTCTTGTTAATTTCTCTCTCTCTTGCTGGGAGGTTTCTCGTGAAGAGTTTTTGGATGGTTTTCTGGAGTTTGGGTGGTTGGAATCTGGGTTATTAACTGGGGCGATCTCGGTGAAGGTGTTATTATTTCTTTTCACATTCATGTGTATACGTGTTATATCATATTCTGTTTTAAATTTTCTTTTGTGTAAATATGAAAACCTTACCATTTCAAAGCTTTATTTCTAAGTTTGTTTTCCCCTCACTCCCTTTCCCTGGGAGGGGGCCCTTTGACTCTGTACTGGGCAGTTGGCATTTTGCCAGCTCAAACCATAACACCCTGCTACTATTTCTTTTATATCTTTTCTTCTCTCTCATTCTTCCTTTCACTCCTTCCTTATTGTGACTTTTTTCTTCAATCATGAATCTTGTTCTCCCTTTAAATTTTTTTCCATTGTATTTTTTTTCCCTTTCCAATGACTTTCCTGTCCTGCTCCTCTCACTTGAACATTTCGTTTTTCTCCTGTATTATATCCTCTGAAGCAGTCCATGCTTTGCTCTCATCCACTGTAACCAAAGAGGGACCTCTTCACAGTCAAACGTATCCTAATTACTCACCAGACTGAGGCATAAGGAGATGAAGGATTTTTTTCTTTCCTAGCTGAGATATTCCCTCAAATAAATGGCAAGATTAGAGAAGGGGGAGGAGAGGGCTATGAAAGTTTCTGGGAGTTGGCTGGTGCAAAACAAGGAAGTGGAACCAAATGCTTTACAAATAGAGTCAGATAGCTTTTCTCTGTTAGTGAAAAATTAAAGGAACGAAACTTGTCTGTGGATCTTACTGTCATGTCATGGCAGGTGCAAAGGAATGACCAAATCTAATACAGAAAATGTACTTTATTACAGAATTGCAGAATCACAGTACAACAGAGATAGGATGGGATATTTGCTGATCACCTAGTCCAACCCGCTGGTCAAAGTGGGATCAGCTGTCCAGGATCTTGTCCATTAAGATTTTAAATGCCTTCAAGATACTCCACTATGTTTTTTGAAAGTTTGTTCCAGAACCTAACCACCCTTATAAGGAAGAAAACAAAGCGGATTCTTTTTTTCTTTATGCTCACATACTGCTAGTCACTGACCTCCAGTTAGACCTTGTACCACTGGCCACAACCATTTGACATCATCAGTACAGAAGGTTTTCAATTTATCTTACTGTATTTTTATCTATCCTGTACTTCATTAGTCTGTATCTCTAAGGATGTTTTAGAAGAAAACATCAAAAACCTGTTGTCAGAAGTCAAGATCAGCTGTATTCACTTCTGTCTCCCTTCATCTACCAAGGCTATCATTTTATCATAGGAGTCTATCAGTTTAGTCAAGCATGAGTTCTGCTTCATAAAACCACACTGACTACTCCCAATAGCTTTCCTGTTCTTTAGATTTAAAAAATTATTTCCAGCACTATCAGCTGCTCTGTCACTGTCTCAGAGATCAAGGTGAAGCTGATCAGTGTTTAGATTTCCAAATCTTCCTTCCTGGCCTTCTTGAAGATAGGAGTAACATCTTCTTTCTTCCAGGGACAGGAATCTCCCACAATCACCATAACATTTCAAGGATAATTAATAATGGTCCTCAAAATAACATTGTTCAGCTACCTCAAACTTTGTGGGTGTATCCTATCAAGCCCCATGACTTTAGTGCATCCATTTCATTTAAATAATTCCTAACCTGAAAATCTTACACCAAAATAAGTCTTCCTTACTCCAGACTTTCCCACTGCTTTCAGGGGCCTGAGATTCCTGAAGCTAAAACTTAGCAGAAAAGACTGAGGTGAAGAAAACTCAGGCTTTTCCACTTCCTTTTTCAGCAGTTCCCCTGCCTCATTTAGCAGTAAACCCAGACTTTCTCTAATGTTCTTTTGTTGCTAATATAATTATAGCAGTTGATCTTGTCTTTCATATATTTTGCCAGGTTCATCTCTGACCTGGCCTTGGTTTTCTTAATCCCATTGCTAATTGATCAGATTTAAATGTCTGTCTAAATGGATCAATTTAAATATCTGTCTAAACTGATCAGTCAGTATCTGTTTATTCCTTCTGGGTCACCCTTTCCTCCATCTGTCTCTTGTACTCTTCCTTCTCAGTCAAGGGCAACTTGATTGTCCATGTAGGTCTCTAGCCATCATCTTTGCTTGAATTGTTATGTATTGAGGTGGTCTGTTCCTGAGCTTGGACAACACGAACCAGCTGGAGGTCCAGGTCTCCTTGGACGTGTCTTCCCTGCATTACTATCTCTGATGAGATTCTTCCAAGGAGATGCCTGAAGAGGCCAGACTCTTCTCCTGAAGTCCAGGATCTGGATCCAGTTGCTTGAGCTCCAGCATCTCATGGTCACTGCATTCAAGGCTTTTACCTTCCTGATCAGCCCTTTACTGTTTGTAAGTACGAAGTACAGCAGAACATGACTTTTCATGGGACCTTGCTTCACCTATGTCAGAAACTCATCGGTATGCTCCAGAAACCTTCTGCATTGCTACTGTGTTGTACCTACCTCCAGCAGATACTGGAGTTGCTGAATTCCCAATGAGGAGTAAAGCCCGTAATCATGCAGACTCAGTTGCAAAGGTATAGAAAAAGTATTCTGTCAGAAAACATTTAAAAAATACTGAAACTAAACCTGCTTCAGAATTCATTTATCTCCTGGACAATCTTAATACTTTTTACTGAATGCCAATATCTCATCATGCAATAATTATACCTGTAATGAAAATATTGTTATCATTTGTGGTTTGGCGTTTTTTTCCTACTCAGCTTTTGGGTTTTTTGTGTGTGAAGCTTTCACTTGGGGGCTCCTGAGGGCTTCTTTTCCTTAGGCTCTCTTAGAAAGCCAGCCTTTTTTAAGCTCTACTTTAAACAATTTCCAGAATCAATCTGTGACATTTTAAAAAATGTAATCTGGAAATAAATTGTAGAGAAAGGTTCCTGTGCCTTCAGAAAGTGTTAGTAAGTGTGTGGGTGGTGTAATGTGGGAGATACATTAGTTGCTATACATAGGAATGAAGTATGTTCAACAAGAATAAAAGGAAGGAATGTGATCAATGCTGCTACCCACATTGTTATGGATTTTGGATGGATTGTAATCAGTTTGACCTTTATACTTTAAATGGTAATGTCTGGAGAGTTCTGGTAGATGTAACTTCCTATTATTAGCATAATTAAACTTGAAAAAAAATTGAAAATCAGAGTATTATGAATTAAGAATTACAGCCTATCCAATACTGTTAGCTATACCTAAACACTCCCCTGCTCAAATCAATACCCGATGTTATATCATTATGACATTTTTGATCAAGTATACACTTCCTTGCAATTAAAAGTCCTAGGAGAGAGCAGGTATTTTGTTGTTTTGATAAAGCACATGGGGTTTATCATTCAGAAGTCTGGGAAAAATAAGTACAAAATATGTGTTGGACTGAGATTGTACTTTCAAAAAACAACAAAAGAAATCAATAAAAAGCAACAAAAAATCCTACCCAAATAAGCATCACCTAGTGAGTAATAACTTCATTTCTGTATAGCTCAGGGGGGTTGCAAGGGGAGTGTGAAAAGTTCATTATTATCAACCAGAAAAAAAAACGAGTGCTAAGAAGAAAGGCTCGTATTTCCTATTGGGATTTCTCTCAGACTACATGATTTGCATGAAGGGCGCCACATCAAACACATTGGGTGCCCTTTTTCAAATATTAATGTGAAGCTTGTTTCAAGTTCTTTCTTGACTTTGTGCCACCTTGTATCAAAGGAAGTTAAAAGCAGGACTTGGGAGAAAAAAAAATACTTTTCCAACTGTTTCAGCACTTAGTAAAATTCTTTCTGTATTTGATCAGTTCTGCTTCAAACTTTTATTATTTTGACAAATAGGCACATTTTTATAGATGTGCATTCTATTAAAATCTGATTTGGATTTTTTCCACTCTTTTTTTTTTTTAGGTTTTCCATTTTTTAGTTATGGGTGCCATAACTGACCCACTCAAGACAGTTATGCACTCCGTAATTTAATTATCTGCCTTAGTCTTTTCTTCTACATGTGATAATTTCTATTAAATATTTATATAAGTAAGCAAGATTATACCAAAATATGCCACAGAAAATCCAGATTTTCAGATTAAATGTGTGTAGTCTGAGCTGTCTCAGTCTTACCTAATTGAACTTTTAAACATTTACATCTAAGCGTATTAACCCGTGTTTCTCTTTTAGTCAGTGAGAAGGAATAGGTACCTCTCCAAATTGGTTTGGTTAAATTAGTTGTCTGAGAGAGATGACCTGAATTCTGCTCCAGCAGCAGTTTCTTTTAACTGTCTATAAAAGAAGCCTAAAATGCTTAGCTAATATTTAAATTACTAATATTTAGACCTAATGTGTTTGGTAGATGCCACTGACAGTAACTCAGTAACAGCCCCAACAAAGAAACACAAAGTGAACATACTTTCTGTCTTTTCACCTCTCCCCTCATAAACAAAGTAGGAGAAAATGGCAGGAATTTTTGTTAAGCAATTCAAACATAAGTAAAAGTCTTATTAAAATACAAGAGATGAAATGTGTTAATAGCATGAGTGCAGTTATTAGAGATAAGAAATGAAATTGTGGAAAGATCTAAAGCAACTGTCCTGGAAGAATTTGCTCTTTTCACAATGCACAACTCATGGTCTGCAGGATAAAAATATGAAATTACGATAAAATAGGGAAAAAATGCAAGTAGTGGTATCGTAGCCTGAGAACTAAATTTTCTCCACAGACCCTGTAAAGAAATCATCACTGAGATTTCACACGATATGATAGAGGAAATTTTAAATTTACAATTTTTGAACAGACTTTTAGGTGAAAGAATCACTCTGGAGGTGGTACAACTAAAGCTCCTGAAGTATTTTAATTAAAAAAAAAAGTCCTAACTGCTCTGGAGAATAAAGGTAAACAGGTTCTTTGGACTGCAAGACAGAGAACTTCTAAATCCTAAATATAAATTCTAAAACAAAATTCATTAAAAAGGAAATTAGAGAGAGATTAAAGTGAACTGTAAACAAACATGAAAAGCCTAAAAGTGTTACTGAAAAGCAGTAAATTTTAGATCTAATGGATTCTTTATGTGCTTCTTATTACACAGAAATTACTTAATATTGAAGTCAATGAAATTGTTTTTCATATTAAGTCACAGAAGAAGCAAAGTTTTATAGGAACTTCTTGTTGATGTTTCTATGTAAAACAAAAACAAAACAACAAAGTAATTATTTTTTTCTGACCAGTCCTATCCATGGCCTTAAGCAAAATATAGCACAATGATCCTGTCTTTGAAAAGCATTACCTAGCACACACAGCAGGGAAAGAACAATCTGGTCATTAAGAATAGATGATGTGGATAAAGTTCTTCCCTTTTGCATAGAGATGAAAAGTCCTGATTTTAATGCATTTTTCCCTTTTTTTTGTCCCCATTCCCTCAGGATGAATTTGTTGTCAGCTGTAGTCTGGATGTCTCTGGCATGAGTTTTTATTTCCATTTTCCTTGGGTTTTTTTCTGGATTCAGTTAAATTACATGGGTGTTTTGCACATTTTAAAGCACTGGGACTGAAACAGTCATAAAAAGAGAAGAGCTAAACTATAATATTATATTGTAGCCCTATACAATGTATTTTGATGCTAGTTTCTAATTTTTATATATTAATTACTCTCAGGAAGCTGGATTCAGCTCTACACCTTAAGCAGCTCCATATATATTAATCTGCATTTCTGATGGAGCATGTAAAAGCAGAATATAGATCTATGAAATTAGTGACAGAAAGGTTTATTAGATTGTGTAGCTGGTAACACTACTAAGAGCACTCTAAACTGAGAACAATGGGCATAAGACCTTTTGCAACTTAGCAGTGCAATATTTGTGTATTCTCTGTAGTTAAACTACAGCCATGCCACCCTGACCCATCAGATCTTGGAAGCTCAGCAGGGTCAGCCTCGGTTAGTACTTGGATGGGAGACCTCCTGGCAATACCAGGGGCTGTAGGTTCTAGTCCTGAGGAGTCCACTGTCACTGTCCAAGCTCACTCGGCTGTGGCAGATGAACCTTAGGAGCAAAGGGTGGGGCCAGTTCTGTGCACGCTGTGCCTCACCTAAAGGACACACTCACATAGTTAGAGCCCTTCCCAAATATTTGTTCACAAAACCTAGTCATGGTGATGATGCTGTAGTCATAAATGAAAAACTAGTCAAGTAATATGTGTGAGGTATTTGCTTATTGGATTCCACCATTATAAGTAAAATGAAGTTAGAAAAAAGAAAATCAACATTGTTTGTGCAATTACCCTCCAATCTTCTCTATTCTACCAATGTTTCCTACCTACTGTAGAACATTTACACAGAAAAGAGTAGTTAAGGCCAACTATGTTCTACAGATGAAACAAAGGCAGTTTGATTTGCCAAGCTTCCTCCTGACTCACAAGTAAAGGCAGCAGACAATGCTCACTTGAAGCTAGTAGAGTAATTAAAAGATTTTTATAAACAAAAGAGGAATGTTTTCTGCTTCTTGATTTAGTGACAGCCTGAAACAAAGATAAACATAAGAACAGGATCACTATAGTTGCATATTGCAATCCATTCATCTTTAAGCTACATTTTCTACCTGGTTTAATGAAGCTTTAATTTCCTATCAGCTTGTTTTTATGGACTCTATTGAACATCAACATCCAGAGCAATTATAGGGTATGTTGAAAGGATAAATATCTTTGTAGGAGAAGTCTTCCTGGAAAAGGCAGTGCATAAGTAGTGGTAAGTAGTAATTTCTTTCCTTCGGCTGTTGGTTTATAGAATTATGTTTAAGATTCTATCATGGATGTTACCCCACAGTAAAAAATTCTGACATATATCACATGGTCTTAAATCACCTCAAATCATCACTAAATAGTTCTTAATGAAAGCATACTCTGAAGATTCCTGTACCTGTTCCCTTGTTATATGCAAAATGGCTGCATCAGGAAAAATCCTATGACCGCTTTTGTAGCCATTCCAGCTGGACCT
The DNA here is from genome assembly GCA_035583235.1 of Hafferia zeledoni. Taxonomy (NCBI): domain Eukaryota; kingdom Metazoa; phylum Chordata; class Aves; order Passeriformes; family Thamnophilidae; genus Hafferia; species Hafferia zeledoni. The sequence continues at coordinate 77,166,625 of JAWWEV010000115.1, forward strand.
TATTTTTCAAAGCCAGCCATGTATGAGTCAGTGTGCCCCTGCCCATTATTAAGGAGTAGGCTTCAATGTTTTTCCCTGACTATGAAGTTAGAGATCCCTGTGAAGGAACATTTCACATCTTTAACTGTTTTTCTCTTGCTATGAAAAGCCCTAAGAATGTTTCACTTTGGGTAACTCTATTTCCAGAATTCTAAAGCGGTTTTTACTTTTCTGCTTGAAAGCAAAACTGAAATGGTGTCATTTTGCACAGTTGCTAAAAACTTGGTCTGGTTTTCCAACACTACATTCTTTGCTTCTGCTTTTTCTTCAGCAGAACTTTCTGCCATTTCAGCCTTTAGAAAAAACAGGAAAGGGAAAGAACATCTAATTTGCCCTCTGCAGTCAGAGGATAGCAATTTTTGAAGACTTAGCTGACTGTTTACTTTTCCTAAGTATTCAAAAAACCCTGTTTTCCAATTAATACACATCTCTTTAAAAAGCATAATTCCCAAGGTGACTAAAACTCAACTTATCCTAAAAATTAATTTCCTGTTCAAAAACTCTAAAAGTACATAATACAATGCATTGTGACTGCCAAACTCTGAATCATCATTTTAAGAAAGGGAAAGAAGCCTTATTTACCATCATAACATACAACTTCATATCTGTCTTTCCAACTCCAGTCTCAGTACACATCCGATCAGAGACTTCCTTTCCTGGACTTAATTAGAGCTATTCAATCATCTACCAAACAGTGGTTCTGGGTAATATGAGAAACTGTCAAATTTGGTTTTGGACACTGGTTTTATGTGGCTGTGTAGTCCTGTGTTTTCTGACTAGCTGCCTAGCCACGACATGTATATTGTATATCACAACTTGGTATTTATATTATGCTAAATCGTGTAACATGACAAAATTTTATTCATAAAATAATGCAATTCACTTTCAGGAAATTTATTAAAATCCTATATGAAATAATTTTCTGTCTTAACTATCATAATGGATGTTTTTGAGAGCTGTACTTTCCCACATTTTGGTCTCAAATCACATTTTTGCAAATAAAAAGTATTTCAAGTCTGGGGAGAAATATTATGAAAACTCAGTTTTCTGTGGCAAAAGCAATAGAATAGGCATTTTATTGCATATATCCAAGTCTCCACGTATAGTTTTGAGTATTTTAAGCTGGAATTTATCCCTTGGTATATGTAGTTACAATTTCTTCACACTGAGGGCTAACACAAAATGCATTAACTGCAAATGGGAAGCTATACAAATCCTGAAAACCAGTGATTTAATATATGAATTACCAACTCAACTGATACCGTATAAAGTGTTACCAGTAAACACTCAGTGTATGATCTAAGCCATGCTTCTGTTTGATGCTTTCAATGTTACAATTTCCCTCCTCAACCTGGAAGAAAGGAGCACAGTTAGCTAATTTTCAGTATTGTTTCTTTTTTGACCAGTACTTTATAACATGACAATGTATATGAACAAAAGAAAATGTTAAGGATTTCTTTGAATAAGGAAAAATAAATACACTTTGAGCAGTGTATTTGCCTTGTTGGGCAGTGTCAGTGTATTCCACATAGTAAAAGAAAAGAGGCATAAATACAGAAGTTCTAGGAATAGTTAAAAATTAAACTGACAGCATAGACTGCGTAAAGGAGAATATACTAGAAGTATCCTAGATTCACAGGAAGTGTGATAAAAGAAACACCATGGGAAATTAAATGGTAATGTAGTTCTTTACATCTTAAGGAGGAATGTAAGTCCTTTTAAACAGATACATCATTCCTGAAAGTGGATAGTTTTATAGGTATGTTACTCAGTTGACTTGTTCTTCTCCTAAGGTAGGATTTTATAAATTAAATATTATTTGATCATAAAATCTATTCTGAGAATGGCAAGAAGAAATAAATCCATAATTGCATTAACTGCAGAAAAGTTAATAGACATTTTAATTAAAGAACCACCCTAACAGGATTAGAATTCAGTACCCTATAAAGGCTGAATCGTGCAGTGTTTCATTATAATTTCTGAGAATGTACAGGTGCTAAATTAACTACAGAGACATCATAATTGTTCCCTACATAAAGTGAAAACATATTGTAAATTAAAATGAAAAATTAATTTTAAAGTTTATCACTATAGGGTTGAGACAAAGCCTGCTGGCTAGCGGAGCTGGTCAGCAACTTCCTGAGGTACATCTTTGAGAATGTTGATCATGAGAATAAATAATTTCTGGGAAATAGATCTATTTCATAAAACTTTAATCAGAAAAATTATCTCAGGCCTTGTCAGGTTTTCTGATCATATCTGGAGCATAAGAGACTTGAACATTTCAGAGGTCAGACTATGTACAAGTAGCTGCTTTGTACACAGCCAGCTAAAGAAGGGAATCTGAACTTCCCACCTCTACAGGACCTGCTAGTGGTGAGCAAGGTGAGCACAGCGCTGGCAGCGCAGAGGGCTGCCGGCATCTTTCCCACTTAGTAAAGAAGAAAAGCCATGCTGTGTGCCAGCTAGAAAGCCATGCATTCAAAGCAGTGCTTGACATTTGTCTGACATGCTTTTGGGAGCCAAGGTGGTGTATGTGACTTGTGTTGAAGCATTTGAATACAGTATCTCAGTTTCACAGTACCATGGATGTTTCTATATGGCAACTTCCCCCCAGATTGCAGGGGAGAAGGAAACTCTTTTCAGTTATTCCTTGTTATATATTAAACGTCCCTGAGTTCTCTGGAAGCAGTCTTGCTTTCAGTCACACTTAAATATAATTTAAAAATAATAAATCAGAACATTTTCATGCTAAAGAAAAAAGAAAAAAGCTTGCATTCATTCAAGACTCTGCTTTGTATGAAGGATGCACAAAAGCAAAGTGTCATGAAATTTAGACTTAATGCCATATGTTGTTTTGATGCTTGATCTCCAATTTTTTTAATTCAGTGCAGCATAGTTTTCATGCTAAAGATTACTGGAAAAGATTGCTGGACATTGACTGAATGTATAATTTTTCAAAAGTAATCTGTTAACAGAATACAAATGCAGGGGATTATTTCCAGGTCCTGGAGGAATACGTAAATAATCTCTGCCTTTAACTTTTCTAACAGCAATGTTTTAAATTCAGTTTGTTGTTAGATGAAAATTAAATAAAAAATCACCCAGCATTATGATGTCAAACACTGTTTGCTCCATTTCTGCAATAAATGCACCATTCCCTGCAAAAAATTATGCTTCTGAATTCCAGGGCTTTATGGATCAATTTCTATAAGTTAAGTGTTTCCAAAAACAGGACTTCTATAGGATAAATAAAAAGTCTTTTATGCAATATTGAAGCTGACTCTTTTTAGGAAAGGCTCACACATTTGTCATCTTCCTTATCACAAGCTTTCTCTAGTAATGCAGAAGTTCACATTCTTCTGATACACCACAGGCATCTGCTTTGTACATGTTTGTGTTTGAGCTTGCCAGCAAGGCTCCCTTTAGAGTCAATGGACTTAAACTGGCACTATACATGCAACTCACATTATCCTAATGTTTACACATATAAAACAGATAAGGAACAAATCCTAGTATGTGTATGCCTATTTCTTTGCACTGACTACAAAAAAAAGGCTAAGGTAGTAATATCTGAGGTGCAGTGAAATGCAAATATCTGGGAAAAGATGCAATGAAAGACTTGTTAATAAATACTTTGTAAGATTGTTTTTTTTTTTTTTCAGAAGTCTATGTTAATATATAATAAGTTAGAGACAATATAATACATGTGGACATGTACACTGCAATGGGAACAGGATTAATGACATAAATGATCACATTGTTAATAAAATATTTCACTTGTTCTTGGAAACTGTTGTGGTCCCAAACCTTAAAAATGGCATACAGAGAGGTTCCTTTAAATTCAGCCATATTTCCTTGTATAAGACAGCAGGTATATATTTGCAGCAGTAACATTAATAATGCTACACAGGAATTATTTCTTTACTGTCAGTGTTACATAATTGTTATGTTAATACTGTATTAGATGCATCACTATAAAAATAGTGTAGGGATATCATTTATAATTTCCCAGAGTCACATTTGGATATGAATTTTAAAGAATGTATTTTGATTCCAATACATTTTGAGAAATGAACTCTCCCATCTGTTCCTTCCCACTCTTACCTTATGGTTGATATTTAGTTTAAAACCAGCAAAGTCAATACAACCCATTATAAAAGAGACTTCAGTAGGCAAACATTTCTATCTATATTGAATATGATCCGTATAATAAAAGTGACTTGAACAACCTACACTCTGTTGTTAGTTATTAGTTTGTATAAAATATGGACTTATATCAGGTACAATGCACTTGCTGCTGTATTGCAGCACTATGAACAAAGAGAATAATTATCGAAATAGGACATCTTGAATAATCTTCACATCTTATACTCTAAGTACATGAAAAAAAATAATTTGAAAATAATGTCTTCATTTTACACATATTAAACTCCTTTGCAGTCGTTGCCCTCCTCTCCCCTCCCCCAAATTCAGTAGAGGAAGCTTGCAGCCAAGAACTCTTATGCCTTTCATCATTTTGTGGAAAACAATTTCAATACAGAGAATGGGAGGGGAAGAATACAGAATTTGCCATATATTATGGTATAGAATAAGCAAATGCTGACGCATCATGGAACCAGCTCTTTATCTCCCAGGCTTTCTCTTGACCCCATTTTATGCACAAATGCAGTCTGTGTCCACAAGCTGATGGAGAACTGGGGCAGATTTTTAGTTCCTGACAATTTATCAGGTTCCTGAGGTATAACATGGCCCAGGACTATCTACTATTTAGTCTAATATCTATATAGGTACTCTGTATGTACCAATAGAGAAACTATATGCACATAAAGGGAAAGCCATAGTTCTGGTGCTGGCCTTAGGCTTTGTTTTGATACTACACAAATAAAATGATAAAGGGTAAATGATAAATTTTCACTTCACCCAAATTATTCCATAATCAAGGGTTTCTATTTAATTTTATTCTTTTATTATTCTTTTATTATGCTATTATTTTATCATTTTATTTAATCATTCATTTGTTGTTTATTTATATAAATTCTTCTTATTTATATAAGTTCTTTAAATACTAAAGGTAAGCTTTTGGCTTTTTTTTTTTCTTTTTGTATCCAAACCCACATCTAAAATAAGTAGAGGTGTCTGCAACATAGCATTTGGCAAGGAAACCTGAAATGAAGATCTGTGTGTGATTCCTGATTTCGTTGTTCTTCTGTTGGTTTTCAAACTGAGAAGAAATGCAATAATAATTACTACAGGTTCTGCAAAGAAGTTGTCCCTAGACCCAAAGGCTGGTGGAGCTTGGGTGCAGAAGGGATGGGTTTTTCCATTTAGCACACACACTCAGCCTTGGTTTGGCAGACCATTACTTGGTGTAGCATCCTATTTTACCTTGGGAATCATAGGAAAATAATCTTTAATTCCACACACATTTTTTACTGCTTCATTGTGGGTCTAGCCTGTCTCCTTACAGCTCTATCAGAAGACTACATCCTTACTGTCAAAAATGATTTCTTTCAATCTGGGCTAAGATGCATTCAGGGAGTGCAAATGGGTATTTGCAGGACGATACCATTACTGGTTTTTTGTGTATTATGACAGACAAGGCATAATTTACTCAATGGAAATCCATTTATCATGTCTGAAGCATTCAAGTTTGTATAAAATTATCTTTAATTACAAACAAAATATTTAGGCAAGCTAAATAGTTCTTACAGGTTACTTTTTTTGTTCTCTTTTATCTTGTCAATTTGCTTACTCCAAAAATACAGGCTACAAGGCTAATAAAGTACAAAAAGCTCATTATTCCCTCTGACTATCTTTTTAAGTAGTAATCTTGTTACTCTTCTCAGACAAAACTATTATTATTGTTGTAAAAACAATAATTTTAGAGACCATATATTAAAGTATAAAATATTAATGCTACCTTCCAAAGTCAGGAGATAATTTTAAAACTAAAAAAGTAAAAATAAATCAATAAATAAACAACCAAACCTGGAAGAAAGACCAAAAATTCTCTGAAAAATTTCTAAACATTTATTGTTATACTTTTGTAATTAGTCCATGTTAATCTCTTTGCTCAACTAGTAATTCCTTGTTCCCTATTTAGACCTCACACAAAGTAATTTTAATTTTTTAGCTACTCTTCCAGTATCATGCAAAAATCACAAAAATGAAGTCCAAGCTATCAACATGCTGAAAATATTAACAAAATTGAAAATTAGGAAAATAAATCTTTTCAGAACAACTGTTGCCATGCCGACCATTTTATACTGTCTCTAAAGTAGACAGGCAGAATATACAACCTTTTCATCCTGCAAATATTTTTTTCCTTGAACTAAGTATAAATTGAAACTAACAAAGAGAGTATAGGATTGTTTCAGAGTTCTTTATTCAGTATTTTACAATCCATTGGGGAGTTATCCGATTGATCTAACACAAACACAAAATGTAATTTTACTCTAACTTCACAGTAGTGATAGGCTACCTGCTATCCTTTGTGACCTACAGGATTCACTGCTTCAGATTTCTGTCCATTAACACTTTACAGGGGCTCATGGACAGTCTGACTTGGCTCTAGTGTAAAGTACTGGAGAGGAGCTGAGTGGAGTGTTATTACATATCTGTTGTGCAGGAGCTATCTAGGCAGGACTGAGATGAATAAATCCATTCAGGTTTTTATTCCCTCTGGTTTAACTATTTTGACTGCATGCCTCTACCTATTTAAGTGCTCAAGTGAGTTTCCTCTCTCATCTCAGATTCATAGTTATCCAGAAGCTGCCTCAGGTTGTTGCAGGTGTTTGAAACAACTAAGGTGAATAAAGTATTTGATGTGAATGTGAATAAAGCCTGAATGGTGTACGTTTTTCTACTTTGTTTTTCCCTTCAAAAAAAAAAAAAAAAAAAAAAAGTCTGGAGCAATGCATACAACCAGATCTGCAATTTGACACTGGATGCAATTCATAAAGGATGATTATGATTTGACCAAGCCATGCCATTGTTTACTAGACACAACGGCAGGCAGGAGGTAGGACAAAGGGACCTCCCATTAGACAACTCAAAATATAATCCAGTTAATTGTTAAATCCAACATCTTGAAAGTCATTATAGCTCTTGATTGACATTTAAACAGATCAAGAAAAGGTATTAAAGTGATTAATTGTGCTGGTTTTGACTGGGGTAGAGTTTACTTTCTACACAGTGCCTAATATGGATTTATGCTTTGGATTTGTGCTGAACAGAATGATGATAATATAGATATGTTTTTGGTATTGGTGAGCAGGGCTTACACAAAACCATGGCCTTTTCTGCTTTTCATGCTGCCATGCTGGTGAGGAGACAGGGTACATGAAAAGCTATGAGGAGACACAGCTGGGACCACTGATCCCAGTTGACTAAAGGAATATTCCATACTACATGACATCATGCTCAGTGTACAAACTGGGGGGGAACAAGGAGGAAGAGGGGGACATTTGGAGTGATAACCTTTGTCTTCCCAAGAAACCATTCTGTGTGATGGGCCCTGCTCTCCTGGAGATGGCTGAACACCTGCCTGCCCATGGGAAGAAGCTAATTAACTCCTTGTTTTACTTGATTGTGTACTTGGCTTCTGCTTTCCCTATTTATCCCAACCCATGAGTTTTCTAGCTTTTACCTCTGTGATTCTCTTCCCAGCCCCACTGGTATGGGAGTAAAAGAGTGGCTGCCTGGTACTTGGTTGCTGGCTGGGGTTAAATCATGGCATTAACCTAGGATCATTGACTGTTCTAATGTTGTACATGAGGACTTTTAATTCTAATTGTTGAATTCTAAAGACCTCAAATGTTGTTTTGTAAATAATTACTTATTTTTATTTTAGCAAGATAAAAAACACTGTAGATTCTATATGTTCAGGTTTTCACATGCCATTAGTTTATCTGAGTTCTTCTTTCTTATTCCTATGACATATCTGTTCTAAATCTCTTGAACAGAAAAGATAATCAACCTTTTCTAAGATTGGGCTGTTGGGTCTTAAATTTAATGCCTTTGAAATCTTGTTTAAATTTAGAGCAGGAAAATTATGTTTAGGGCAACATTAATTATTAAAATTGGTCATAGAAATAGAGTTCTCAGGTTAATTGAAAGCAAATGTGTACCAATGTGAGGGAGAGTTTAAAAATTCTGGTTTTGCACAAATGATTAAAGCAAAGCACCTTATTGTTCAGTAACTCTGTAAGTTCTAGTTCAGAAGACCTGTATACCTGAACAGAGCAAAACAACATGAAAATGCTATTTATAAGTGATTGATTCTGCACTTTAAATTTGCATATATGGATAAGATTCCTGATCAAGATCTACGGAGAAATTTAGGATCTTATATCTCAATGAAAAGGAAAATTTGGTGCCTAGATAGACCATTAAATCTAATCCCTTACCTTTTTTACTACCTTACCGCATGGCAGATGTAATGTACTGATCATATTTCAAGCCTTCAACTTTTTAAAAAACTTTTTTTTCAAGTAAAAAACAATTCGAGGAAAAATCCAGAAAAAATTATATTTGACTGTTTATGCCCAGAGCTATGCATTAATAGGCAATACAAATATTGCACACATTAATATGTAGTACCAAGTTGAAACATTGAAAAAAAAAAAAAAAAAAAAAAAAAGAAGAAAAAAGATGATAATAAGAGCTTGTTTACCTGTATGGCTTGAAATACTCACAATATTGTCAGAGTTCTTGAAATACCTAATCTGAATTGATATTCAAGTAACCTTTCAATGCCATGAAGTTTGAGTATATTTGAATTCAACTCTTCAGTTTATGTTCAGTTCTAATTAGAGAAGTTTTGTGTGATTAGAATAATTGGTTAAAATTTCTGTTTCTAATTGTTTCTTGGAACAAGCCTTATCTATTTAATCTGAAAATTTATTGAAAAAACAAAAACACCTTTGCCCTTTACTACTAGTGTTTTCTTTCAACAATTATAATTGTGCAGTGGCTTACTTGGTTTTTTATTTTGACAACATTGCTTTAAGGACACATTATTCATAAAGTAGGAGGCAACCTTTGAAGATGATAAGAGTGATGCAATGTGCTCAGTTCAAGTAGCAAAAATAGTACTTGAATTCAGCCTTCTTTCAAGTTTGATCTGCCTCTGAGAATCAGGAATGGTACAATAGAAATTAGTATGTGTATGAACTACCTACAAAAAGAATTTCTGAAAAAGGTTTCTGTCTCATCCTTCCCTTGCTCTTTTTGGCTCTCAGTGAACTTCTCTGCAGGTTTTTGAATGTGATATATTAAGAATTTAAACCTTGCTCACTAGAAGAGGTGTATAAAATGAGAAATCAGAGAAATAAAAACTTGGTACATCTCTCTTGCCATTTTATTCTTTTAACCTACAGAACTGACCTACATGGGAATTTCAATCCAATTCAGAGTGGGGGAGGGAGGGGAAAGCCTCATTTCTCATCTAACTAGGAAAAAAAAAAGAAGAGAAAAATAAGATAAAAGTACTCTGATAGCTACAGAGATAGCTTGATTAAATCACCCTATCAAAGTGTATACAGAAGAAAATGCCTTATGTGTCTGGTTTATTCAGTGAGACAATAACCTTGTAGTTTGCTTATTTTTTATTTCTTCCATTTGCTGTCTTGTGTTTATTTTACATTGCAGGGCATTTATTTTGCAGGAGGAACTTTTCCTCTTATATCATTTTTCTCTTGTGGTATCATACTGTGTATGTTATGTTTATTCATGAAGAGGGAAACATATTTCCTGGGCACTAAGGAATGTATTGTTTTAGACCAAGTCTCAGTCTGTACTTAAGTACATTTCTACTCATAATAATTTACATAAAGGGATTTAATAATTTGAAAAAGTTAATTATGTGCTGAAGTGTTTGGTTTAACAGACATGAGTGTTCTATTATACTTTTTTCAATTAATAAAATGGTATAGTTTTATAAAACTTTTACTACATATATGGAGGTTGGTATATTAGCCTCACCTTATTATTACATATTGAATATTCATTGTAACATGAATACACACAGTTTCAGTAGAGACACAATAGTCTTGTGTCTAAGAGTAAGTTTCAACATTATTAAATCAAGAAAGGATGAAACTATAAATCTTTCATACAATTTGAATGCTACTTATTATTCAGCTAAGTCAATCCACATGCAGATCTCATGGAGATGCCATCCTGAACGAAGTTTTTTATTTATCTCTTCTGTTTAAGTTGTACCACAAGAAAATGTAGGCTTTTCATAGTCCTGATGAAAATTTTATTCCCCTGTTCTCCAGTGAATGACAATAGAGGAATCAAGAGCCTTGGAAGCTCTTGACAAAATTGTATCATTTGCAGATTTTAAATTGTACTCCCTCTGCAAATCTGAGTACACAATCAAGCAGGAACTCCCTAAAACTGCCCAAGACAATACTTATGGAAGTTGTCAGTTTGGAGGTAGCTAAAAGTCACTGCCCCTTCATACTTCCTTTGTATGGTCATATATTTTGGCACACTGTTGTGACTGATTAGGATTATAGAGCAGCTAAAATTTCAAAACTAAAGATAATAAAGTGGGAAGCAGAAGAATGGGTTTAGATCCAGGGCTTTTATCTCTGTATTTCCCAAACAAAAGCAGGACAGATGCGCATCTTCTTCAGTGTAATTGGCTTTTAATCAAAAGTGATTTTAATATAAATATTGAGATTTTTTGTTCCTGAAGCAGCATGATTGTTTGCATTTCCCCTTGAAGCAGGATGTAAATGCAGATGCCATTCAGCTGGAACGCTGACAGCCAGCTGAACTCCGAGGGCCGTGACCCCGCTGAAACAATTCTTTATGCTGAGGAAGAGTGTGCAAGCAACTTCCAATGCAGAAAGTAGAAAAAAAATACTTTGTAAATATATATATATATCTTAGTTGCAAGCTGAGATAAAAACCCATCAGAAAAACAAACAAATTTTTCCTTCAAATGATCATCCAAAAGGTTCCATCATTTGCTAGAACAAAAACAGACTTATGAATATAAACATTACAACTAATATAAAACTTAAAAGTGAGGGTGCAGCCCTGTACTGAATCATAAAATATCAAATCTTTGAGGGAAATTTAAAAGCTAGTTTGTCACATGGACTATCTAGGCATCAACATAAACAAGGTAGGATGAAGCTACTCTTCTTACTCCTATTACTGTCAGCAACACAAGCACAATCAAGGTTATACTCCAGATAAATTGCTCTCCAGAGCTGATGGCTCGAGGGAGAGGAAAGATAAGAAAAGAATTAATTTAACAAAGGATATTTACTGTTGCTTGCTATGGCAACACAGTTGAAATAGCAGGTATGCTACTATAAACCAAGAAAATGCTAAACAAGTTTGCAGATGAAACAAAACTGGGAGGAGCTGTTGACTCCCTACACAGTAGAGAGGTCCTTCAGAGAGACCTTGAAAAAATTAGAGGACTAGATAATCACCAACCATATGAAGTTCAACAAGAGGAAGTGCTGGATCCTGCATCTAGAACAGGGCAACGCCAGATGTTTGTACAGTCTGGGGAATGAGATGCTGGAAAGCAATTATAAATTTAAGGAAAACCCACAGGAACAAATTATACACCATGAAGACCCTGACATTAGATGTCACTTAGACACAGAATGTAGTGTCACTGTGGATATTTACTTTTTTAAGACTGCTAGCTACTGAGCTAATGTGCTCAGGGACAATTACAATGTCAAGAAGTAATATGAAGAAATCAAAAACAACTGTAAATCCATGGAAAACATATTTTGTCAATTTTTTAATCTGTGATGCAACACAAGAACTCATAGTTTACAAAAGTTATATAGCAGAACTTGGAGAAGACACAAAATAGTATCAGAGTTGAAGAAAATCTTCATTACAAGGAGAGATGCATTAATTCAGTACTCCTAGTCTTGGGAGGAAGAAAATAGGGGAAGGAGGGAGTAACACATAGAGAAGGGAATGCTCATTAATTGCAACTATTACCTACCATTTTTAATATCAGAAAACTCAAGGGACACACAAAGGAAATTTTCAGGTGTAAACTTTAAAAGAAACAAAAAGAAGCTTGTTTCACACAGCACATAATTAAAATGTCATGCACACAGTGCCAAACTGAAATGTGTTTGAAAAGTGAGTAAGCAAATTCACAAAGAAAAGTTAATTACAGTCTACTAATCAGAATATTAAGCATAGATCATCCAGGTCAGGAAGTCCATAAACTGGTGATTTATCACAAGATAGGAGGAATATAGTCTGGTCAAAAAGATTATATAATGATAGAAGTATCATTGTACTTCTTTTTTTTGTGCTCTGCATTGAAGATTCAAATACTCATCTAAAACATTCCTCAACACAGACCAAAGTCTTTAATTAGCAGTCACTATATATATCTGAAATAGTTTTACGATGGAATACATTATTTGGGAGTTACAAAATATGTGCACTCTTACCTATCATTAATAAAAAGAAATTATATCAGATGGCATTCTAACTGAAAATGAATGTATACATTTTAACAACTGCATGATAAAACCATTTTCCTGGATAAGAAAGAAAGATATCATCATATATATATTTTAGTAAAATGTTAGGCTTCAGCCAAAATTTATGCATATATGTAAAGCTATTTTTAAAATAATAGTCTTTCTGTAGATTAAAAAAGATTTTTTTTGTAAAACAGCAATAATATTTATTCCAAAATTCATCATCTGATTCACTTATTCAGTGATTATATTAGCCACTCTCTTGTTTAGCGAATATCTTGCTGCAAAGTCAAAATTTTTAAAAAATGTGTCATGGTTTCAGCCAGGTGGGACCTAAATTTGGGTTTTAAAGTTTGGACTAGGCCTGAAAATTGTCAGGTGACTT
>JAWWEV010000115.1:77180866-77197688 GCA_035583235.1 Hafferia zeledoni
TGAGATGATGTACTATGGTATGGAATACAATATCATTGGCTAGAAGAGGTCAGCTGTTAGCTAGCTCAGCCCAGCTCCAGTCACCTGACAATTTCAGGCCTGGCCTGAACTTTAAAGCCTAAATTTAGGCCCCACCTGGCTGAAACCATAACAACAACTGTCTACCAGTTCAGTGTTCCTTTGGTAATACAGGAGGCACAGAGATATTTACAAGTTGTGAACCTTATTGTATTTCAAAATAGCTCCTCCATGGAGCACATTAGATTCTGAATGAGCATTTGTGTTTGAGCAGAGATGTGTTAGTTTTGTTTTTGATTTGTTATTTTTTTATTTGTACAAGACAATGTCTATTTACACTTAGTTCTGGCTAATGTTTATCAATTTAAAAACATACAGATTTACCCTTCCATACCTTAAAGACTCACAGAAACAGGTCTTTGAGATGGCTGTTCATATTGCTATCTTCTCTCTCCTGAGAACTTGACCCAAAAAGGTGGATTTGGGATGTTTTCAAGATGCAAGATTCTAAGAATGTCATGAGGTTTTTTTAATCTATATGATTGCAATGTCTTAGTTCAACAAAAAAAGTCAAAAGGTTACCCACTCTCTAATCATTTTCTTATCATGCACAAGCATTTGTACAAAGTAGAAAAGCGGAAGTAACTTATGATGCTTTAACCACTATAATAGCTAATGGACTTTGAAGGGAGCATAATGGGACTGATACTGTTCTGCTAACCTGCTCCCTGTCCCCACTGCCCTTGCCAGCTGCAGAAGTCTGCACAGCATCTATAATGTGCCTGGGAAATGCACTGCTGCTTTCTTTGCCCTTTGCCTTGCTCTTTGGCACTCTTTTGTGGGATTTGCATACTGCCCTTTGTGAATTCTGCTCAAATATGGTTTAGGTACAGTACAATTCTCTACAGCTTGTCAGGAATGCACAACAAAGATGCACTAATACCGAAAAGCTTCAATGGAACAAAAAGGACTTGCCTTTGGGATGCCTGATTTACTTTCCTTTTTAAGGAAAGTGTTACACTGTACATCATTCTGGCTGGTATCACGCTGGATGTCTGTCAGAAGCTACCTTTTTCAACTGTCAACCTGTCAAATTAATTGCTTTGTTCTGAATGTGTGTTAGGTGCTGACAGCTTTTTTTTTTTTTTTTTTTTTTTTTTTTTTTTTTTTTTTTTTTTTACTTGCAGTTAAAGGATCTAGATGTTTGGAAGACAGAGTATAGACATTTTTGTGAAGGACAAAATGGACATTACAATAACTGAAAAAGTAATCATGTTTATATCCTTATGAGGTAAGTAAAGCTATACTGAAATAGTAGAACAAGTGCAGGCATCTTGCCAACATACCACTCAGACTACAGTATAGCTGTTTTAAAACTTTGCCAAGTATTTTGGCATTGAGAAACTGCTGACAAATTAATATGTTTATGTGCTGCATACAGCGTCTATTTTAGACTGTAGTGCTGCACAAAACATATTTTCCCAAATACACTCACTTTATCAGATTTTTTTCCTCTGAGAGTTTTCCTTATCTACCTTAAACTATGCAAGAAGGTTTTTCTTTCAGCTATTTTTTTAATAAATATTTCAAATTAACAATTCATTATTCAATCCTTAGGGGTTTTGGACACTGCAATAATTGTATGTAATTTTGTTATACAATATATAATTTTATAAACTCTTCAGGCAACTGGAAATTTTAGGATGGTGTTCATTATTGAATATACAAGAGTGGTGTTATATAAGTGATGTTTTGCTTTCCTTGCTAATTTAAAAGTGAACCTTAACAAAAGAGTTGTTACCACTGGTCCAATGAAAATGTGTATACAGGCAAATAAACACAAATGTATTACCTGTATATATATATATGCAGATACATACTTGTGCACATGCATTTCATTCAAAGTGAAAACCCTTACAAGCAAAACATGTAATTTATGTTATGCTAAAGCATATCTTTAATGAAAGAAAGTAAAGGAAATGAAGGGCAAAATTTAGATATCATAAATGCAATGAGAACAATGCCCCTCTTTGATGGCATAACTGCAGGAAACTGAATTCAATTCCTTCTTCTCCCTTTTGAAATCTGAATCCAATTCACTCAGGTCAAAAGATTTTTTCTAAATGACATGCAAAGGGGTAAAAAAATGGACTGAAAAGCATTCATTCAGTCTCCTCCCTTCATATTGTTGCACCTTCTCTATATTCTTCACAATTTCAACATGTCAAAGTGTAGGATATGTATGTTGAACACACATCATTTAGTGTCTTGGCACATTTTCCCAGTGCATTGAATAATCCCTAAAAGTGAGAATGAGGCTTCCTCATCACTGTTACACTGGACAGCCCATAACACAATAACAATATTCATGAATCCAAATCATCTGGTCACAGGAGAGAGTTGCACCCTCTCCCAGCATAAATGTTATCATGAGCTGAAGGCTGGTAAAACAAATTTTGTGAATCTACAGTCTTCTCCTAAATTTAATTCAAAATAGGTGGATCTAACACAAATAATTTTTTTTTTTTATTTAATGAAAACTGCATTTCGTTACTGAATAAATTATTTACCGAAACAAAAGCATTAATGTCATTAAAAACAGAAGACAATGGGCTTCAACAGAATAGGCTCTTTCTCTTATGCCTAACATTGTAAACCATTATTACTATGCTAGAGATGATGCTAATATACATTATTTTACATTTCTAAACTGTAACGTTCAGAATCTGCTTGGATGATCTGGACAGCAGTACTCTGTAGGTGCTTTCATACACAGTGTAGATTGTGATTCAATGCAGTAACTGACATGCTGTATCATCCCCTGTTATTATGTCAGTAATTTTCCCAGTGCTAACCTTTTCAGACTCTTACAAAACAACCATATAGGCATGTCAGCTGAAAGAGGCAATGGGCACTTTGTCTTCCAACCATACTATTTAGAAGGAGCGAAACATTTCACTATTAAATGGTTGCACTCACAGTCTGGCAGCTCCTTGGGATCCCTGTAACTACCTGAATGACTTTAGCAAGTAGATACAGTATGTGTGTTTGGAAAAGTTTAATGGGAAAAGACAATCAACCTCTTTCCCCTGTTCCTTTCAGTCCTTGGAATTCTAAGTCAGAAAACAGCCAAATATGGTTTCCTGATTTGTACTCCCATATCTGTCAAATCCCAGCTAACCAAAATTTATATCTGTGCCACATTAGTTACTGCAATGCATTTTTGTTACATGAAATGACATTTGAAGAAGTGATAATATGAAGAGAAACACAGCCAGTGGTGAACTGAGAAAGACAATTAATGATCTTTAGCTTACTATGTAATTGCCTATTTAGTTCTAAGAACAACTTGTGTTAATATTGTAGCATTAACCTGAAGTTGTTATCCATTCATGTAAAAATACATTTAAAACCAGTGAAAGAAAAGAGAGGGAAAAAAAAAAAAAACAAAACTTGGGAACACTGTGTTTTCTGTTAAATTTCTTGGTAGAGAAATCCAAATAAAGGTATAAAGGAAGATTTAAAATGAATGCAAGAAAGCAACAAAAAACTGTAAAAAAAAAATTGCTGTAAAACCTTGTAGTAGCTAATGCAAACAAAAAACAATAAAGAAACTGAAAATTGATAAGAAAAAAGAACTGGCTTGATTAGATCAATTCTATTAAAAGCTCTGAAAGACAATAAATGATTCAATAGAGGTAATCTGCAGTTCAGGTTTTCTCAGTAATCCACTGGAGGTCTTTGTCAAAATCTTTTGACAAGCTAATTAGAAGGAGACAGTTATGCAGCACTGACTATTTACCTCTGTGAAATGAGTCAACCCATTTTCAGGTTTCTATATCCATCTTTTGTTCTTAGCAGTGCCACACTAACCTTTCTGTATACCATTAATAAACTCCTCCTTCATCATTATAACAGCAGTTATGTGCCATTTTACTGTACTTGGAGAAGGTTTATGTTTAGGTAAAAAAATATGGAGAAATTATTATGCAGCAAAAGTCTAGATACTGTAAGACTCAACAAATTACATAATCTGCATATAGCTTTCTATTTTACAGATAATGAAAATAGCCTGAAAAAAATATAATAAAAACCTATCTAAAATTCCAAATAGTCAGAATAGTTAAACATCTTAAAACAGGATGATGACAATTTATTTCTTTTAATATTAATCTAGTTTACATTTTGAATGATTCCTTATTCAACTGAAATAACATTATTTCTTCATTTACGTTTTAAGAAGTTGTTTAGAAAAAAAGCAAATTAAAACGTCTCAGATAAAATCTTAACCCAAAGCTCCACATATTTGTTTTGGATTATAAAGATCTTAAATATTATCATTTCCCCTCAAAACTTCATGATTTTTTATGGCATCCATTTCAAAAAGAATCTATAAAATGCTTTTCTGCTTTTTTCTGCTGATGATGACATTGTGGATATTTTTGAATTATTTTTTCTGCATCAGATAAAAGAGTTGTTAATCTGCATGGTTTTCCCCACATTTCCAGACATTTTTGGTGTGAGTTGCATTCTCAAGTTGATAACTGTAGGTTTTTTTCAGCTGTCCTTGGTCAATGACATTTCTTCAGGAGGTAAGTTGATAACTAAGGGTCTAGTTACTACTCTGTGATCGACTCACTATACAACTGTCCCTTTCCTGCATTTCATTTTGTGAAATAATAGAAAAAGGTTAATAATACTTGCTTTAGAAAAGCTTTTTTAATTATGTGAATGATAAGATACTTTGATGATTTAAGCTAAAGATTGTTTTTCAAAGCTGGGACAGATTTTAAAAAAAGGTTCCAAGGGATACGTGCAAAATCCATAAAACTGTGTCCTGGTGCTTCGGCACTGAAGTTAGGGCCAATAAAATCTACAAAGAAAATTCTGCTCCTAAAAAGGAAGAAACAAAGGTAATAGTCTCCAGAGGGGACCACATGTAGCAACTGTTAGTTTTTCCAAAAGAGACCTACAACCTTGGCAACCCTCAATAGGAGGACTTTTATGTAACATACTTTACACCAGTATTTTGGAGGGAACAGATTAGGGTAATTTTAGTTTCTTTCAGTTACCTGTTAGCTAGTGATAGTGTTTTGTGAAATTTGGGGGAATATTGGGTTTTGCACATGTCCCCTCAGGTGGAGACCTATCAGTCCCATAATTGAACTAATGCAGGACTCCGAAAAGAGCAAATTAATGCAGCTACTGTGCCTTTACTGTAGCTGACCTTTCCATCAGAGCGCATGGATGTTCCCACACTGGCATTTTATTTTGGCCCAGGAGAGATCTTTTGAAGCTGATCTACCACTGTCAATCTTTAACCGCAGCTGACAACTCAGCCCCACACAGCCACTCACTAACTTTCCCCCACAGTGGGGGGAAGAATCTGAACAGTAAAAGTGAGAAAATAAAAGGACTGAGAAAAAAATGGTTTATTAGCCAAAGAAAACGAGCATACACAAGCAAAGCAAAACAAAGAGTACATTTGCCACTTCCCATGAGCAAGCAGGTTGTTCAGCCATCCCCAGGAAAGCAAGGTCCCCATCACACTTAATGGTGACTTGAGAGGACCAACTCCATCACTCCCAATTTCCACCTCATGGTCCTTCTTCCCGCAGCTTTATAGAATGAGCATGATGTTATACGGCATGGGATATCCTTTTGGTCAGTTGGGGTCAGCTGTCCAGGCTGTGTCCCCTCCCAACTCCCTGTGCACTCCCAGCCTCTTTCTGGGGCAGTAGGGTAGAAGCAGAAAAGACCTTGGCTCTGTGCAAGTGTTTCCAGCACAAATCCAAAATATAGCTCCAAAATGAACTCTATCCAGCCAAAACCAGCACAACCATGAATTGCCTCCTCTCCGAATGCTAGATTAGAGCACACAGGCTGGATTCCTTCTGAATAACACCTAACCAGTGTTCCTATGCTTAGAGCATGCCTAGGGTGCTTCTAGGCCTAGGAGGCTGTTATGATTTAACCCCAGCACTAAACAAGCAGCACACAGTTGCTCACTCACTCCCCCACCAGCAGAAACGGAGAGAATCAAAAGGGAAAAAGATAGAAAACTCAAGGATTGATATAAAGTCAGTTTAATTGGAACATCCAAAGCCACACATACAAAAAAAGCAAAACTAAGGAATTAACTCACTGCTTCTCATGGGCAGGCAGGTGTTCAGCCTCTCCAGGAGAGCAGGGCACATCATGCATAACAGTGATTTGGGAAGACCAAACACCACCCCTTCAAAATCCTCATCTTCCTCCTTCTTTCCTCCACTTTATGTACTCAGCATGATGTCATGTCAAACAGAATATCACTTTGGTCAGTTTGTTTCTCCTGTCCTGGCTGTGCCCCCTTTCAGCTTCCTATGAACTCCCAACTTCCTTGCCACTGTGGCAGTATGAAAAGCAGAAAAGGCCTTGGTTCTGTGTAAGCACCACTCAGCAATAATAAAAAAAAATCACTGTATTATCATCACAGTATTTGGCACAAATTCAAACTGTAGCCCCACACAAGCCACTGCAAAGAAAATTAACTCTACCCCAGCCAAAACCAGTACTGAGGCATTCAGTCCTCCAAAATAGGCTATAATGAAGCACCCCTATCCTCCTAAAATTATGTTAAGGATTCCATTTTCTCATCAGCAAATATTATACTCTAGATCTGCATCTAATGGAAAAAAAAACAACAAACAAACAAACAAAAAAACAAACCAACAAAAACTTGCTGGTATGAGACATTACCTGATTTAACACAGAGAGCTGTCAACGTTACCATCTCTTCACATAAAGAATAGATGCTACTCGTTTCCTTACAGTAAACTCTCTTACACAAATTGAGATGCAATTATTTCATAGGTTTATTATAAAATAAAAATAAAGACTGATTCTTCAGTTTTGTGACACTTCAGAGTTGTTTGTGTTTCTGTATTAGAAATTGCACCAGTGACATCTTTTTGTGCTTTTATTGATTCATTTTGGAAGGATTTCCTTTTCTTTTACTATGTAAATTAACCTGTCTAAAGAAAAAGTTTCTTTCTGTAAAACCATGATATAATTTTAAGTAACCTAATAGTGTGCTCATCTTTGTTAATTTAAGCCAGCTTGATCTGGGATATTGTAGCCTTGCTGTGAAGTTATCTGTGTGTTTCATATCAGCTCTCAAAACTACTGAAATAATGATATTGTCATTTTAATTCCATCTATCTATTTTAGACATTCTCAGTGTAACATAGATTCCAATTTACATTTTGCAATCTTTAGGGCCTATTACCCAATAATTAACTTACATTTCTACTGTCATTTTTAGTTGATTGGCATTTTATCAGTATTTCAAGGATTGTTTACCTCATACTTGTTAGATATGTGAAAAACTAGAACACTCTTATCATAGTGAGACATCATAATTTAAAAGACAGCTCTGTGCACCAGAGCGATCATCATTATCCCCTGTGTTTCTTCACTGGGAAGGGTAAAATAAATAAAAAATTGAATATAATCCTTATAGAAATGGGAGCCTGTCCTTTAGATATATGTTTGCACTCCTTACTAATGCCAAGTAACTTGATTTCATCATTGTCCCATTCCATTTTCAGCTCTGATGTTGTCTGAAGGTGCTTCCAGAGAGGCTTCACCTCACAGCATAGCTGGTTTAGACAAAATAGGCAGCATGCTAACATTCAGGGACTTTAATTCATGAACCTAGCAGGTATCACATCTCACATCCCAGCCTATGATCAGATCTTAGGCCTTCTTGTCAAAAAAATCTCTAACTGATTTAGCCCAAGTAGCTCATTTTTATGCTAAGTCAGCAAATGTTCTTAATCTCAACAAAACATCTAAGGATGTGGCTCTTCTCTAGCACTTTTGTGTTCTACAAATGTAACTGAAATGACGACTGGTTATTTTAGTTATTCCTGTGCTTAATGGACAGAACTAAGAATTCTGAGAGGTTAAATCCTATCCTCCATTTTAGATGTATTTTACAAGGGTATAAATTTCTTCAGGAGAAGTCTCTCTTTCTGTAGACAGGACAGAGATGTTGAGGACAGGATTGATCTAATGTCTATTAGTCACTAAATAGTTTGTTGGTTAAATTCAAGACAATTACTCCAGACTCCCTGTAGAAAGAGTTAAAGAAATAGGGAAATCCAGGGAGGGAATCAGCCTAGGACATTGTGTCTGTGAGGTGAAGTGTCTTTTCAAAGTGTTGTTTTCCCTGGTTAGTGTAAAAGAAGACTAGCTTTGACTACCTTATACAAACAACCTGCAGATGTATAAATACATGTGAAATAAGTACTCTGGCATGTGAATGCCTTGCTTGACAGCACTTATGACTATGGGTAAAGGATTTGTGAAACAGAAGTGCCTGCCATTTCAATTTATTCAGGGGTCTAGCCAATATGTGATACTCTAAGTACAGTAGATAAATATACATATGGTGGTATAATGTCCAGTGCAACTTCTTTGTTCCCCACAGTGGATACCTGCAGATACTATAATTGATCAAAAAATATCATAGTCTTTTCCAGTTTTTTGGCATAGATGGCATCTCAATGATTTTCTGTGACAGTGAATTTCCCTGGCTGACCATACATGGCCTTAAAAAAAAAAAAAAAGAAAAAAAAAATTAAATTCTTATAATTGTGTTCCATTCTACTGACTTTTAATTACATTGAAAGACTCCTTGTGTTATGGAATCATTATGCATTATGCCACTGCTACTCTGCCACAAGATAATGAGGAGGGACTTTTCATTTCTAAATTTTTCGTGCCTTGGCTATGACTCTTCCAGCTCAGTTCAGTTCACCATTAAATAACGTTAGGCTTTATAACTTCTTATCAAATGTTAGCTCTGCCATGATGATTGTTTGACACCTTCATAGCTCATTTCCAGATTTTGCATTTGGTACAAGACCAAATGTTTTTCATTTGTTATCAGACACACTCTGATTTCAGGCATCTAAAAGTGAAAATTCTAAATCCAGCATATTATGACAATCCTATGTAATTCCTAATATTAGTAAGTACTTTTTAAAGCTGGTCACGCTCGAGGCTATTATAAAACACACATTCAGTGGTTCTCTCTTGAGATTACCTTAGTCTTTTTCCTTAAAAATTTGCAAGATATATTGATCTTAAAATTATAAAAAATTTTGTTGTTTTTTATTGATAATTGTTTCTGTGAGATTTAGTTAAAAACTATAATTTCATTCCTCTATGATTTCATATGGTGAGAATTGCTAAGAATTGGTTTCTTCCAGGGCAATTTCATAGAGATTAATGGGAATTATTTCATGTTTAAAAGACTAATTAGGAAGTAAGAAGTAAATCTTATGATATATTTTTTTAAAATATCTTATTTCTTAGTAACTTTTAGTGGAGTGCAAGGAAAATTAATCTCTCCTTTTTTATCAAATTACATTTTTTTCCTGTTCTGTTACACAGCTTACCTTCCTATTTCCCCTTCTCTACAGCATTTCTGATTACAAAACAAAACTCTACATGATCAGCACTGAAATGGTTGCTGATCCTTATCTTGACATATCTTACCAGGATATTAAAAATCCTTCAGGTGACTATATGATTGTTTTGCCCTTATGCTCAAACCACTATTGCTTATCTTATATTTTGGGGTGGTTTGGTTTTGGGTTTTTTTTTTTTTTTTATTTTCCTTCTCCCTGTCTCCTATCCCCTAACTTTCACAAGGAAATCTGGACACAATCTGCTTTCCATGATTGTCTAGGTAAGTCAGTGTTATACAAAAAATGTAAGATAAATCCCTACTCTCCAGAATTTTTTTGATGTGGCAAAGTGTCATTGGATTTTGGTCTTTTAATGTAGGACATGAGTTTTTAGGAGTATGTTGTGGTTTTTGGCCTGCAGTACGCAGGACAGTTCAAAGAGGTACTATGTTCTTCTTCTGGACTACAAATCCAAGCATCTCCTTCCTGAAATTTAAACAACTGTATTCAATTAACCAGCTATGCCCCTCTAGTCTTCTGGTTCTTCATATTCAAGCCCTGCCATTTTCCCAGTCAGGTCAACTTGAATTTTTTTAAAGTAATTTCAGCAGATTAAGACCCATAGTATTGAGACAAATGTTAATGTAAAGCCTGTAGTGTTAAATCCTGTGAGATTGTGGTCACAGAATCACTCACAGGAGGTGTTTGGTACTCAGGGACAGTGTTCAGCATCTTAATGAAGTACATAAGCCCTCATCACACAAAAGCCAATATTTGCACCTAGTTTTCACAAGAGAAATTGATTCTGTGGAGTTCAATCTGCAAGTAAAACTGTTTCTGTGAGAACTCATGCTGGTAAAATATTCTGGAGTTGATTTGTTTTGAAGTTTGATTCTTTCTTTAGTTTTGTTTGTTTGTTTATATTTTTTCTTTATTTACTTGGTTTGTTTGGGGTCTGGTTTTATTTTCCTATATTGTATGTGTTTGTACACTTTTGGCAGGGTTCTCCAAGAACGTGTGTTTTCACATCAAGCAACTGTTTCCTCAAAGATGTCAACAGGCATGACAGAGTAGCATAGCATATGAAATGTAAAACCTTCCTCTTCCTGATCAGTCTTTTAGTGTTTGTGAAAGGTCATCCTCTGACAAGCAAGATACAAAGCCAGTGTTAGATAAAAGCTTAGCACTTAAGACAAATGATGGAATAGAAAATCATGAAACTCCTTTAACAATTCATGTAAAGTTGATCATAACATCCAAAAACTTGTTTCCAGGCATCTCAGTATCTCCAAGGATAGTTCATTATTATTTCTTTTATATTTTCTAAACTTCTGACCTTGTTGAAGGTCTCAGTAAATACTGATAAACTTATTATAGGGAGAAGCCATTCTGGTTTTTACTGCTTAGGAGACAAAAGGGACAGGTTTTTAAGGATATCTCTCTGTGTCAGGGCACCTCTAGCCGTGCAGAAAGGATGTCCTTCTGTGCAGTGACGATGGCTCATGATCATATTGAAGCACTGTATAGGAAGCCTACCTCAGCCAGGAGAGAAAAAGTAGATCTTTCTGAAGGGCCAAAGCTACCACAGAGAAAAACAGTTGAAACTGTGGACACTGACAAGCGGTAGAGGTGTGAATGTGTGTATTTTAATGTACAAAATTTGACTCCTGAACTCCCAAGTACAAACCTCATAATGTCTAGCTGTACCCTGTGCAGGCTGATTGCAAACTTTTATGTCACCTAGACTGTAAAAAGGGCACATCATCAACCCTCCAATTAGTAAAGAGAGATATGAGACAGAATTACTGATGTGGAGGATGATCATATGTTACTCTTCTCTATGTAGACTATAATATTGAGGAAAACAAAGTCCTTGGGTACTGTAAAGAGAGTTCTTTAAAGAAGATGCTTTCAGAAAGAATAAAGGGGCCTAGAAGGAAGGTGACTAAAGTTGTGGATGGAGGAATGGTCCTGAAAGTGAAGGAAGATTCTGAAGATGACAGATGCATAGAGACAAATGACAGGGTATGTCCAAAGACCTTGGCCAGTGATAGATGAGATGGGAAATTGTGAACAGTGGGCATGGCAGGAGCCAACATGGCTTTCTGTCCAACCATTCCAAAACCAGCAGTGACCTTCCTTCTGGTTGCAGAGAAGTCAAAATGTAACACAGTGAGTAGAAGTGAGAAAGTGAGTAAATTTCTCACCTATTTGGCTGCTAAATAAACATTGGGTTATAACTTTATAACTTTTACTCTTGCATGTAACAAAAGCATAAAAATATTGACCAGAGAATTTGTTAAACGGTGTGAGGAAAAAACTCTTTTGATGAAATAAAATGAAGCCTGATAGAAAGAGAAAATACTTTTTTTTTTTTTTTTTTTTTTTTTCCACAAAGAGAACTTCTGAACCCCGCAGACATCTCTCTCTAATTTTTTCTAACACTGGATACCATAACAGCATGTTGTTCTTTTGCTTAGCTACCTGCGAATGCAAGACCAAGGCAGTATATTTTTAACTGGGTCCTTCTCATGAGGACCTGGGGCTTGATTCAGTTGCTCAACTTGGGGAAAATTAGGGTAGCATTTTTTTAGCTCTTAAAAAGATTCTGACTACATTAATTGTTTATGTGATCTGGATCAATCTTACTAGTACAACTTTTAACTGTATATGTTCCTTTCTGGGATGATTAGATAGCTACATTTATGTGGAGGATTGCTGTGTGGTCCTTTACACTCAGTGAAATGTCTGGTTCTATAGAGCCGAAGCAGATTTGGAGACAACTGCTTTGTCCACGGTAGAAATGCTCTTGAAATAGAATCAAGGTTATGCTCATCTTATAAATAGACAAACAACAGACAGGTCTATAAATTTTTGGCTTATATATGGAAAGATTTTGTTCTGTAGTCCCAAAAGAAGAATTTCTGAGTCTTACTCTAAAGCTTGCTCATCTGAGTTATGCCAATGTAGCGAGAGAGAGTAGTGAGAGTCCTCAGATTTCTCCATGTGAGGGAAGTCTCTCAGGCCATAAGTCTATCGAAGCAAAGAGCAAAGGAGTTCTTTTCTTAATAATAAACCCTTTAAAATTTCAGACTAAAATATGAGCCACTCCTCTAGCTTCAATTCTTTAATAAATAGGAGATAAAATAGGAGCACACTTAATGAATATGTATTTTTAAGCTCCTCAAAATGCTATGATGCAAAAAGATGTTCTTCATAACCCCCTGGAAAGTGTAGTACCCATGGCAGCAATAGAGATGCTAATGCTTTAAAAACATTTTACTTAATGTTGCTGTATAGACTGCCAATGGAAAACTATGGATTTCCATCTGTACCTCTAGCAGGTACTTGTAACCCACCTAAAATCATTTCATGAGTCATCTGAGGGAGATAATTTCCTGTACTTGTAGACCCTATTGTCAAGGGCTTGTACACCTAAACAGTGAGGATTTTGGATCATCTACAACCAGGGATAGTGGCAAATAGTTCTACATCAGAAGGAAGAAGAGAATACACAAACTTCTGTTTTTGTCTTATTGTTGCTGAACATACATGCATTTATTTTTGAACCAGGAATACATTGTCCATGCCACAATCTAAAAACAGATTTACTATGATTTTTAAAACTCATGAGAATATATCTTAGCATTTTTTTAATACTAGCTTGAAACCATAGGAATTCTTGAAAATATACAACTATAGACTTGATGCATAATCACTGATTGACCAGCCAACTATTGATCCAACACCTGTTAGTAACTGTAAAACCAGACAAATATCTGCATGGAAAGGGTAAGGGAAAAAACTTCACAAAAACAAACAAACAAAAATATAAGAATAATTAATTTATTACTTGGCTTGTGCTTTTGATCCTTCAAGTTTTAGTCTTGGTGAAAATTGGTGGTTACTTTGACTTGTAAAAATGCAAGCATTTAAGCACACAGGCTATTTAATCATGGAGATTTTATGTATTATAGGACACAGACAAAGCATAGGAATTGATAGCCCAGCAAAATTTTAGCATGGAGACACTGAAAGAACTAGCCTGCTCAATTACTGCACATGCAGTTACTTTCCAGAAAATTGACAGGAGAACTTTAAAATTTAAACTCAGCAAATAGCTAATAAAACTTTCAGATGAATAATTTTTCAAAGAAAGGAGCCTGAAGCAAGCACTGGGTGGGCTATGAAGAGATAATTAAAGTCTTACTTGTCTACTATCCTAATCTAATCTCTTACCTGCTCCAAATACTTACCTCCTTTTGAGAGATTTGGATTCTGATGAAGCAAAGCACTTAAGTGTCTTCTTGATTTTAACTCAAGGATGTGCTTTATGAGAACATGTAATCTGGGTACTTCTTCCTCCATCCTTCTCCCTGATTATCCATCTATTTGAGAAATAGGAAGGAAAATTATAATATTGTTTTCATCTTTTTTATATTACATTCAATTTCAATTTTCAACAATCAAGTACCTTACCTAGACAGTTTGCATTCAACTCAGAGAAATAAATACATAGAAAGAGATGAACAGCTGTGAAATTTCAAGCTATTGAGATTTGTTTCTACAAATTTAAATACTCTTTCTTTTAAAACAAGAAAGAGGAAGTTATAATATTTTATATATTAGTCTAGTAGCAGGCAAATTTGCCTTTGAAGTGAGAGATGCAGTTTAATTCTCCAGCTAGGGAATTTATATTTGGGTCCTCCATCTCACAGGGTGGCTTTACAACTCTATCAAAGTTGCCCTGTAAATTATTGTGGTAAGAATATTCTTACACCTGCTGCTATGGTAATGCCTATGTTTCAGTTATATGATAGTGATTCTACCATAAAACAGCTACAGTTAGAACACTGCTGCAGTTTAAAGGATATATCATCTGCATAAAGATTGTCAGTACAATAGAGAAGAGGAAGGACAGAACTTAAGTCATTCTTGCCAAAGTTGTCTCTGAAGTAATGATTTAGATATGTATTTATTTTCTTGTTTTGCCAGGAAAAAAATATAAAAGGAAATTGGTAAATGGATAAGCAAAGAAAAAAGTGAAGTGAGAAATGGAAGACTGAGAAATAGAATAGTGGACAAATCAGACAGGTGGGAACAGGATATTCAGAAAGAAACATGGGGTTTGATGTTTTCATTATAGTTTTTGGTTTCTGCTTGAGCAATCAGTTCTGGATTGTCTGCTCTGCCTACAATCCCTTTCCTCAAAGCCATGATGCTGAAAGAAGAAAAAGGTGTCTAAGATGTAGAGCTTAGCAAAAAAATAACAATGTTTCTGACCTTAGGCAGAATAGAACTATGTTGGGTTAGATCCTGTCACTGGGGAAAACCAGTCAGTTCATGTGATTCAAACCACATTAGGTTGAAGGAGTTCATTGATTTATGAACATGTTAACAAAGATCAATACCAACACAAGTGATAAATCATGATACTAGACAGTTACAGAGTGTTAAGTAGCTACACATTTCCCAGCCCTGTAACTAATCCCCAGGAGGGTACACCACTCTTACACCCTCAGCACCCAGGTAGGCACATGGCAGAGGCTGATTAAGGCTACTGTCCATCCTCCTCCAGGGTCTGCTCCACCTGGCAACTCTTCATGCTGCCTTCATGCCTCTTTTAAGTCTGATTCCCTCTGTATTTCTGTTTCTGGTCCTATACCCACAGTGAACCTATTCCTCATGCACACTCACAGTCCTGCTCTGATTTTGAGGCTCTAATCTCTCTTTGCTCCCTGAAATTTCATTAAAGGGAACTGAACAAACTACTTATGCAATTAATTTGCACTACCTATTACTGAGCATAGAACACATGCACAGAAAAGTCAAAATAATGGGATGTCCCTCAGGGTAAATATTCCTGAGTCCTAAGACATGAGCATCCAGACATTTGATTTTTTCAGAATTTGGCTCAGCATTTTATACAGTAAAGATCAATGAACCCTGAACACTATCAAACTTTTATGAACAGTATATAAACAGTATATAATTTTTTTTTGAATCACCTCCCAAACAATCTTGTAGCACAGATATGTAAAGTAATTGATATCACTGTCCAGTGTTGGAAAAATTTGGTAGTACTGTATGTTTTTTAAGAAATACTTTTTTCTGGACTTGATCAGAGATTTGGACAAATTTGAAGCCTTCGTCATTCAAATAATTAAAATGGATAAATCAAATTAACAAAAGTAAAGGAAAGGATGTCTATTATTTTAGACATTATGACAGTCAGCTACAAATACTACCAATTTATATCAGGGTATGAATTCATCATTATCAGCTAAGGAATATAAAGTTCAGTGCAAGAGCATTTCAATGTCTGATCCAAATATTCAAACAAATCTTGCACAAATTTCCACCTCATTAATCTATTTGTTCAGAGGGCATCCCTATGTGATTGAAGTTATCTAATTGAAAGTACACTTAATTTTATTTTCTATTGAGTGGATTTTTTTTTTTTTAGTATGTCTTCTGAAGTCTTGAAACAATAGCTGTGATTTGACTGATTGGTTTACTACATAAGTGAAATTTATGCCAAGTTCATGGGTTTGATCCCTGTAGTGGCCATGCACTTAAAGAGTTGGACTTGATGATCCTTGTGGGTCCCTTCAACTCAGAATACTCTGTGACTCTATCATATTTGCTCCTGTGAAGTCATTAATTACATATATGTATGTAAAAATTACAGCATCTAGTCTACGTTGATCAGCTTGTAGTCCCTCTATATTTTATGGGAAAAATAACCCTGCTCTAAATTACGTGTTCCAAACAAGAAGGATGAATTGGAACTTCCTCTCAATTCATTGTAAAAGAGAAGGACAAGGATGGCTGAATGGCTAATTTGATCAGTCTTCTCACCTTTAGGCCACTAAAGTTATGGTAATTCCTCCTGCAGGACACAAATTTTCACTTTGTATTATTTATTCTTTTTATTTCTGTTTTCCAAATCCAGATTATCTGTCCTTTTGGTCTGAAAAGCTCCTCTCTTGTATATCAATGACATCCTAGTTGTGCCTGGCTTAGCTATGAAAAACTTTTGCAAATTAGGTGATAAAGATGCATAGTACTTTAACTTCAGCCTGAAAAACATTACACTGCTCACTTTCTAACTTTCTTTATCTTCCTTCTGTTGAATGCTAATTTTCTTCATGAAAATGCTAAACTGAAATTAGAATCTTGTCTTGGGTTGAGCTGGCAAAATGCCAACTGTCCGAGACAGAGTGAAAAGCGTTCTTCCCCCCCCCCCAACCAGCTAAAGGAGAAAGCAGAGGGAGAGGGAAAAAAACTCTAAAAACCCAGGTTTATGCTGAAAACTAACTACATGTATTTATACAGAAAAGAGA
>JAWWEV010000115.1:77197788-77209149 GCA_035583235.1 Hafferia zeledoni
GTCACCTGACAATTTTCAGGCCTAGTCCAAACTTTAAAACCCAAATTTAGGCCCCACCTGGCTGAAACCATGACAAGTCTACATATGGATTTTAGAGATCTTTATTACCTCTGCTTTTTTACTTCAACCAGTCTTGCATAAACAGCCTTTATATGCACTAAGTGTTGTGCAAAACAGGTGCTTTCTGAAAGCTGCTAGTAATACTTACAGTACATAAGATAGTGTTTAGATTCACCGTTTGTCACTCTGAACATAAAAGCTTCCATGCAGGCCTCATTTTGCTTTACATGTGTATTTTCTCACTTTAATTCAAATATAGTTCCCAATTCCATCTTAAATAACTTCAATAGTATTGTTTTCCTTGATGATATGTTCAAATCTTTCCCAAAACAGTAATACTGATGAGTGATTAATTGTAGCCACTGCACAGTCAAAATATGTGCATGTACTGGGTAATAAGTAATAACAAAACTCAACATTAAAAGAATCAGATGAATCTGTGACTACCAGATGTCTTGTGCAATCCAGTATGTTCATTCAGAAAACTGCATTTTCCAAACTACATCAGCCATTTGCTTTCTAACTTCTAATACAATACACTGAATATCCAAATAATGACATCCTTTTCATAAAATTCCTGGAGTGTTAATTGACTTTAGAATGATTTGTGTGCTTCAGAGCAAGTCTTGTCAGCTAATCAAAAAAATGAGTCTAGAACCTATATGTCAGATATGCTGGGAGCTTTCCCAAAAGATAAGCACTTGCCCTATCATTGCGGATTTTATTTTATTTAATTTTATTTTATTTTAAATATCCTGCAATAATCTTCAGAGGTCTCAGAATTGTAGGTAGCTGATAAAGCTATTACTTATGTTGCTTTTGGGGTCATTTTTTTGGTGGGGATTTTTAGTCTCATGGATGGGATGAAACAGAATATTTAACACAATTTACAACAGAACATACATTAATTAGGTAATAAACATTTCAAAAATATGCTAAACATATTCTTTGATTAACGAATGTGTTTCCATAATCAATTTAAAACATGCACTGTCACAAAACTATTCATAACTGTTTCACTTGCTATTTCTGCATTTATAGGGTGCAACCTTAAGCAAAATGACCTTTGAAATATCAAATATACAAAAGCAGGGAAATATCAGGTACCCTGCTGGACCAAACAAGATACACAGAACGGATCAAAGTCCCTAAACCTAAAGTCACATGTTCGTGTATAAACAAAATTCACAGTGACTTTCTTCTTCTCAAATATTCACGCGTTTTTCTGGCTTTTATGATGGTATTTCTCTGCAGAAATCTTAATGCATCTAGAACTGGGTAAACAGTCCAACTGGAAAATATCTAGTCTTTGGTACTAATTTATCTGAACTAAATTATATCATGGTAAGATTTTCAGTTGTCCTTTTCGGCTGCCACTGAAGTCAAGAACAAGTAAAATGAAAGTGTATCCTACCTCTCCTACCCACTGGAACGTGTCTTTTTCTCACCCCCAAGCACAGCAGGAGCAGAGGCAGTTTGTGAGGTTTCCTAGAATAACATTCAGCCCTAGTCCTGTCCCCTCCTGGCAACTGCAAAGATTAACCCAGTCGTGGCTGGAACTAGGACACAAGGTTTAGGAAGAAAATATATGAACCACAGAAATTATTTTACCTTGGTTACCTTACAATTTGGGGAAGCAAACAATGAGCTAAGTTCCCAGATACTGTGACAATAAGCTAAATTCACAGATTTTGTGAGATTTGTATCTTCTGCTAATTCTTTCTGTCACTTTTGTAACATTTTTGCTTTCTAATTGTTTCAATAAATTAAAATGTGAAAAACTGTTATTCAAATATCTGAAGCACCCAACTGCCTTTTCAGCATTATAGTTTGAATTTTGATAAAATAATAAGAAATTAAGTAGGCTTTAATGAACAGATTATAATCTTCTGTGAAAAGAGCTGGCTTCAACTATTCATTGCAAACAAGATATTTGAGGAATCTTTCTAGGTTTTTTTCATTCTTCTCCTTGTCTCATAATTCTTTGTTAGGAGACCTTGATTTTCATAAATTTGTTCATTTGTTCTTTCTTGGACTACCTGAATAGTTTATAAAAACAGTGAGTTACAACAGAAAATTTTATTATACTAGTTTTTCTCTGTAAAAGGAAAATTTGAATGTGTCGCATACTTAAATAATCAGTTTCATTTATAAAAACACCATTTTATTAGTGTATAATAGATTAAATATTTCAAGACGTGAAGTGTGTGTGTCAGAGTAATTTTACCATCTCTCAGGTGCAGGCAAATGTCTTTCTTCTATACACTTAGTTTGATAAAATGTCAGACAGGAATGGATTGAACTAGGATAGCAAGCAGATCTCCATGGCACTGACATATAGCTTTTTACACACACATAAATGTTTGCATAAATGGACAAGGTGGGAGAAAAAATGAGATCCAGTAATGTTTATTTGAATTATTGTTTCTCATTATAGACTAAATGAAATTGAGTCCATAATTAACTTTGTGGGTTGTTCATGCTTTTCATATCAGATTTCAAGAGCAAATTTTGTGTCATGGGCTTACCAAGGTAAAAAATTGCAGTGAACTGCAAGCTATCACTACCACTAGTCTCATATTTTAATCAATGCTGCTTACTCATACTCATGATCTGTCTGCCACAGTGTTGCTTCTCTAGGGATACATTGCTAATATTCAGAGTGAACTTCAAGAATGGCTGCCACCCTTTTAGCTCACCTTCACAGAGGACGCTCTTCAGAAGTTAGTTACAGAACTCACTCCATAGTTTCTTCAGTTTTCACTGAAGGCCCATTTCTTCTACTGTTCCATTTTGGATGGATGAAGTTCTTGGTTCCCCAAGCTCCCATTTCTCTATTCTCTAGAGAAAGTGATTTATTGAGTGTACCTGGACCCTTCAGCCAAAATAACCCAATACTCTCCAACCTGCTGTTGTATTAGTCACAACGCTGTTGTCTAAAGGCAGCCTTGCCATTGTCATGTATCTAGAACCCTAGAAAATGCCTAGACACACAGCCACCAATTCCTCCTCTATTACACTCACATTATTGTTCTCTTGCATAATTTAACGTTTAATAGAAAATTTCTTCTTCCTCCTTATAGACAATATCAGTTCTGTGTTTCACTGATGCTGGGAACTAAGGAAAAAGAGTGAAGGGGAAAAAAAGGAATAATAAATGACTGTTGAAAGAGAAAAAATTGTAGATATATTTATTAGATCAGTAATTTGAGGTAAGGGATCTTTAGAAAGTACATGTGGTTCCATTTGTGCCCATCTGCTTGGATTTTCTCATGTGCTGGTGTTTCTTCCAGTGGGACTAAGGCACAGAGAAACATAAGGAATGGTGTGCACATGCACCTTGTCCTGACAGGTATGCATATGTTCTTGTATGCTAGAGTCAATCCACACCCATCTAAAACATCCACCAAAAATATCAAAAGCTGAGGTGCAGTTTTTTCCCCATGAGTGATAAATTTGTTGAGATAAGCAGCTTTTCCAGCACATTTTTCCATCAGCACTCTAACAGGATTTGTTTCCACTAAGATTTTTCCCAGATCTCTGAGAAGAGCTTAAAAATCCAGGCTGAAAATTTAGGGCAGATTGGCAGCACCAGTATTTTGTGCATGGTATAGATAGTTCTAATGTAAGTGATGATTCCTTTGTGTGGGAATCTGAGGTCTTTTACCCTGGACACTATTTTATTTCTTTTCCTTTTTCATTGTCTGATGTGGAAGAGAAATCTAATTACTATTACAAGACCACACAGGCATAGCAATTTTAAATTGATAGGCCTTCATTAAAACTTCAGATTTAATCTTACATTTGGAAAGTACCCTTGCTAGACATTAATTTTGTCCATGACACCAAGCTAAACACATATATGCTCTAACACCAACAGTTTTCTTATTTTTTCTTTTAATAAATGAACATCTGTAGAATATTGCTGTAAAAAAACCCCCATCAAATTCTTGTAGTTAAGTTTCGTTTTCTTCTTATTTAACCTATTCTGTTGAAAAAGAGTACATGGGCTTGATTTGCTTTAATTATCAAGTGTGATGCAGTGCATTCTCATTTTGCTCCCATGGGATATATGAATATTTCTTTTTTAGGAGTTAAAGCGAACAACATGTGAGAAGTTGCTGTATGAAGATACCCTTCTATATAAAACTTTCTAGCTTTGGTACTCTGTAGCAGACAGAAATCTACAAACACCAGCTTACATTCATGAAACCTTTGTGGATCAAGAGCAATGATCTGGGGGGGGGGGGGGGGGGGGGGGAAAAAAAAAAAAAAAACTAGGAAGTAATAAAATCTCTTTTCTTAAAAAGGTTTAAATTAACAAATTTTATTTAATTCAAATTCCCAATTTTGAATGATTTGAAAGTGGAGAGAATGTATTAATTTTGAATCCTTCAAAGTTGAAGACATAAAAATATTGGGTTTTTGTTAACTGGATTGAGTCTCAGCTTTCTCTATGTCCCTTTAGTGCCACTGTGAGTACTTCATCCACAGAGATATTGTTGGCACAAATGAATACTACACTGCTAAGAGTTTTGAAATTTTATAAAGAACAGGTTTTTATCCTATGTCTTGTTTAGATTGGGTAGTCAATTCTTTAAGTATTCTTTTTGAAATAGCAACTGGGATGCCTATCTTCAGCTTGGAAAAAAGTTTGACATTTATTTCATTAAGTAAGGTACTTTGTAATATTTTCCCTCTTTATATTATATCAGATTTATGGTAAAAGATAAAATCTTTATCTTCTTTAGTCTCACTTTTAAAAAATCAAAATCTACTTTAATCATATAACTCTAGCTATTTTTAATTTTGCTGGATAATTTCAAAATGAACAAATTTTATTTGTTTGAGGAGAATCTTTCTAGGTAAATTATTTTACAGTCTGATTTAGCAAAATAGCCTCCTGAAAAAAAAGTGTATATCAGAATAGGAATCTTGATGTGTAATCAACATTTACACAGTAGAAACACTGTTGCAGGTTATAAGTGAGGGTATAAGGTGAGATTTGCACTGAGCCAGCTGGTCTAAAGAGAAAACAAGAACTTCCAAGCTCCTTGAAATAGATCTCTTTGTAGCAAAGAGCTAAGATTTTCTTCAGCCAAGATAAACACTGTTCAATGGACAGCATTCATCAAAAGGAGAAAACAAATGGACAGGAGAACTACAGATCTAATCAGACTTGTTAAAGCTGACCCTTAAACCATCTTGGTTTGCAATTATTGTTTTCTTACTTTCTTGGTTTCATTTTCAGTCCTTTATTCTCTCTGCTCTGTGTAAAAGCTATTCTTTTTGTAGGTTCCTGCACTGAAAGAATTTGAGATTCTTGTGCGGAATGAGTTATACATTACAGTATGTTCTGTTTATACAGCAGATTTACATATTTTCCATTAATGCTGTTATTATTATTTTTAATAAATGTTGAATTTGGTAATCTCCATATGAGCAACCTGAATCTATATTGTATTCCAGGACCTGATCACTGACAGAGTTAACTTCAAATAGATATTTGGATATGGAGGGGGGAAAAAAAAAGCAAGGCACCCAACAACTAGACAGTAAGGAAATAAACAATGAAGAGAAAGAAAAATAAATGAAGACATTGTAGAAAAAAACCCTTTTCAACACTTTTTTTGAAAACAACAAAAAAAGGTTGAAAATGGTGAATTTCTTTGTGAAAACTATAGGTGATTTAATAGAGGTCACCTAAACGTGTCTACAATGTTGTACTGTCCAGAGTACAGGGCAGAGAACGGGACAATCCATTTCTGCCCATTCTGTTTTGTAGAATACAGGAAAGACAAAGTGGGATTGAACATTTTGTTTTTTTTAGCCTTTTTCTCTCACAGATTATATGTTTGGGGCATATAAAGCTGCTCCACCACACCAGATACTTTCGCTTTCCAAAGAAACTTCTCTGTTCTGCCCTTATTCAAGTAGTTTGCATCATTAGGAAGTCAAGACTGAGCTCAAGTTCTGTGAGGCACTGCAACTGTATTACCTTTCCTCAAAGGCCGATATGAGCTTTCAAACTTTGTCCACGAAGCTTTTACAAGTTATACAGTTATGAAATATCATAACAAGAGTAATTTTAAACAATTACTTGACCTGGAATACTTGGGGAGATTTCGTATAGCATAGTTGGTTATCTGACCAAGAGAGATGATGTGCAGCATACAAATAATTAACACAATTGATAAATTATTGCTTTGTGTCAAGATAGCACAAAGGTATGTTTATCTTGCATACCACATCTGGACTGATAAGCTTACTTGATACAAAACACAGATTTTTTCTCTCCAGTAAATTATCATGCATGTGAGCTGCGCTTTTCAATTTCACTTGTATCAGTAGCTCTCCTTGGAGTTTTTTTAAGACTGACTGGCATTTCTGGCTCAGTAGTAATAAATAATTAATAAATTTAACAAAATCTCAAGTTTCGCAATTAAAACAAACTGTCAAACAAAACACAACACAAAAAAAAATTGCATTTGATGTCAATGAAAAAAGAAAAAAATTAAATGCTCCCTTGATGAGCTATAAAAAACAGCATTGACGTTGTTTGGTATAATCAAAATCATGCAACACGAGATAGAGAGGTGTCATTTTACTTTTTAAAAATTATCTTATAATAAGGGCAAAGAACCCTTTAAAGAAAACTGAATCCACTGAACTCCATCATGCACTCTCCAAAATCCCTGCTAGAAGCTTAGTTTCAATGGTCTCATAATCTACTTTCTGATTTTAACATTACTGTGGGTTTTTTACAGTATTTAATTTCCCTTTGGGAAAAAATCTCCACAGATAAAATAAAAACTCAAGCCATGCATGTACGTATAGATTTTCAAGAAAGAAAATTATCTAATTTATTAGAATGCAGAAATCATTCCAATTCACAGAAAATCCGTAGAAGACAGATGTTTTTTAAAAGTATTCATAACAAAAGATCTAATAACAGAAGTTCCACAATCTCCCTTGGTTACTTTTCCAGCACTTAACTATCTATATAGTTTAAGAAATATTTTTTTTCATAGTACCTAATTTAAATTTACGTTCTGCAAATGGATTTCTTCTGTCCTCAGGTAAAGTGGAGATTATTAATTGTCTTTCTAATAATCTTCTACATATTTGAAGACTATTGGTCTTGGTCTTCTTTTCTAGACTAAACCAACTGGTGCTTTCAGCCTTCCTTCACTGGTTGTTCTTCCTAAACCCCCCATCATTTATTCCAATATTCCTACAACTTCAACTTTGGTATATAGAGCTCAGTATAATAATCCTTCTGAGGCTTTATAAATGTTAAACTAATCAGAATAATTTAAATAATAAAACTCCCTTCAAAATGTCTATTTTCCTCCATAATTATAAAGGAAACTTGTCATTATTTGTTCACGTGTGTAGTTCAGACTTGCATCTTAGGAACCTGAAAAAAAAACATACACATGAAATGTGAGCCACAGCTTTTTTTACATTTATGCACTACATTATTCAGACTTGCAAAATACAAACCAGTATATTTTTCTTCTTATATCTCTTCAGTGATATATAGTGATATAAAGAAAAGATATCCAACATCATTACCTACTTTTACAGTAATTTAATTTAGTCTGCCTCAGCTTCTGAGAATGCTATGTGTAGAAAATTCTCCTAAATTAAAGAAATATCTTTCCCATCAACCAGGTGTGTTACCTTCCTCACATTTCAGTTTGTT
The DNA here is from genome assembly GCA_035583235.1 of Hafferia zeledoni. Classification (NCBI taxonomy): domain Eukaryota; kingdom Metazoa; phylum Chordata; class Aves; order Passeriformes; family Thamnophilidae; genus Hafferia; species Hafferia zeledoni. The sequence goes on from JAWWEV010000115.1 coordinate 77,205,557, forward strand.
CACTTGTCTTCTTTGAGTTTTTGAGAATCAACACAATTAACTTATACTATGACTTTCAGCTGTTTATCACTTTATAAATAATATGTGCAGTTATATGCACACACATGCACACACATATTTTAACTGGCCATAAAGAAGTATGTTCTACTAATCTTGAAGATAGCCATATGATTTAAAGTAATTTATATGGCAGATTATGGTAGCCAGTTAGCTTTACAATTTTCCAAATTCTGCATTCACTGTAGTGGTTTAATAATAAATTACATTGCTATTGGACTGAATTTATTTTTTTTTTACAATGTTTTTTTTCTTATTTATAGACTCATTCCACAGCTAGAGAGGAGAATTGTCTTGACAGCTCTTTCTTCTATATGGAGACTGATTTTCATCTTAAGACACAACTATGAGACTCAGAATTGCTGTTACTATTGATAGTTTCCTCATTTGTAACAGATTCTTGCACAGTATTACACTGGAAAAAAAAAATAGAGACAAATATTTTCACTTGCTTGTTTAAAAAAAAAAAAAAAAAAAAAAAAAAGAAAAAAAAAAAAAAATTTGTAGTTCTCTTACATCTAGCAATGGAAACAAAACAATAATTCTCTGGATGCAAGGTCCTAAAAGAAAACTATATAGATGTGATAGGAAGAGCTCTAAAACCTCTGTTAAGCCTCTCAGCTTTTTACACTCTTTTTTTGGTTTCATTGGCTCATATTTTGTGCCCTTTACTTTTCATCTGGGAAATGTCTTAACTTTATCATTAGCCTTTGGCCACATGAAGCTTAATGTTCCTGATACTAAGTACAGATGACTTCTGGAGGGCTTAGTATTAAGTCTCCTTTTATGCAGCTGCTTTGCAACACAAAGTAACCTCCAACAGGTTTGACACTCTCCACTGGAGTCCGGTCTTTTGCCAGACCTTATCCAAGTGAAAGAGAGGACTTAATTCCCAGAGTTCCCCATTCAAGTGACCATTTAGAAAAGATTCCTCTCACTAGTCCACCTGAGGGTTTAGACAGGCCTTCTGCAAGTGTAACCTTTTCTCACAAGAGTCTCACGTTGAGAGTTCACTTTAAATAATGCATTTGGGCAGCACTTTTTCTTGTGACATTTTTAACTCTATGGTCATAGAAGTAGCACCTGAAGACACACCAACATAGCTGCAATATGTTTTAACTGTTAGGCATGGTAAGAGAAAAATCAGCTTTTGGAAATACTGCCTTATGGAAGTATTCACACTGCACTTTGCAGAGAATTGAAGGTATGCTCTGTTATTAAGGGTCTGAACAAAACAAAACAAAGCAAAGCATTTAGGTCCGAGATTTGCCTTACTCCGCTTGTAGTATGTCTGGCAATATTATTTGGTGAAGGTGACTAAGAAAATATGTATATATCAGAATTATAATAAACATACAAGAAATACACAGGTAATTTAGGTAAATAAAGAATGAAAAATTGCTTTTCATAAAGTAAAGAAATCTGGGCATAGGCAAAAACTATGAAATTACAACTATTTATTTGCAGTTATTATATATAATAGTTATAACTATAAATCTTATAACTGTGTTTATAAAATTATGCAATGTTTAGAATTCAAACTCTATGATAAAATTGGCATTCCTATATCAATAAGCAATAATTAATCCTTAATGCCCTAAATTTAATGATTATTTTAATAATCTTAACTAAAGAACCCAGAACATCTGACACTAATGGGCATGATGTGTTTGCTATAGTATGTCTCCACATCTCCTCCCATCTCAGTGGAGGAGCACTTAATCAACAAAGTGTTCATCATACTCCTTTTACTAAAGTCAGTATTACAACTCCACAAACACCCTAAGATTTTTTTTTTTAATTCAGCAAATACAAGACCTGCATCTAAAAAGAAGTAAAGTTCCAGAATTCCAGTACTTGCTTCCTGTTCTCAATGAAATTTTGCATTAAAATATGGTTGGATTACAGCTCTGAGCTCCATTCCCGCAAGAGCTTCTACTTGAGCAGACGAAAGAACGACTTCTGGTCTAGTGAGTTCGGGCACCCAGCCATTTCCCCTTCACGTGCAGGAAAAAAAGCTATCTGAGGAAATAGCTGAATTTATTGCTCATTTATTGTAAAGGCAACACAGACTTCAAATATTTGAAGAATCAGAGAGATATAAAAGCCACAGCCCAGTAAGCAAATATACTTGAAAAATTACTCTAATTAATTAATTCTTTGTCACACTTGATAATAAGATATTTGCTTCTGTGGCCTTTTCTGTTTTCTTTTCATGATGGTGATGGAGGTAGATGTCAGTTTTAATTTAATAGTATCATATAGATTTTTCTTTGGTAATATCTCTACAGATCAATATACTGTAGGTAAAAACTAGTGAAAACCATACAACAATGTATCTTTTTGAAAAATTGTGATTGCATAGTAATAATCAAAGAACTGAAATAAATTTTCATGATACATAGATATTAAAGTGATAATCAATGGATTTCCATGTGTTTTCCTTCTCTCAAAAGGATAAATACTCAAGACTGAGTAAATTCTTTAATAATTAAATGAAACCTAAACCAGTGACTGTTAAAATCTCTCTCATAAAACGTGGAATAGAAAACCATTCCCAAATGTTATATTTGATGTCAATTCTGTAGACAAGACAGTGTTTATGTCTTGGACTTTCTGCCCTTGAAATCTTTTGAGACTGAGAAAAGAGACTTCTGTACGGACTTTGTAAAAAGGCAGTCTCTGAAATTCTCCTTAATGTGGTATTTTAGGCTTATTAGAAGGGTGAATTAAGTACCATGTCAAATCATAATTCAGTTCTTCGGTTCCCTGCTTTATCCTTTAGGTCCCTACAATTGGCCCCAAGAAAACACAGCTCATGCATTGATGTTATTCAAGTACTGTTGAGTAATGCTTTTGTATCATTTTTGTAAAAGAAAGCTTCTTTTGGACAGAAATTAATGAAAATGTTAGTCTAAATACAAATTTCTATTTTTCACAGAAGTAATCAAATTCCAGGTGATTGTCAACATTGCTTCTGTATTACCAGAATTGAGATGAGTGCAGGAAACCGTCACTCTCAGACAAAATACACTTTGTAATTCATTATTCCTTAAAAAGAATGTTTCTGGATGCAATACAACAAAGATCTGGATTATCAGGTTGTTAAGGATCAATGTTTCAGCTTCCCTCCCCCTCCTTTCTGAATTAATTGTCTGCTTGAAAATAGCTGCAAGTAAATCGGATTGAAGTTAGAAAAAAATGGCCTACAATCTTATTGGCTAACACCAGATGTACAGTTTGCAAGTAAAAAGACATGGATAATTTATAATTGTGAGAAAGGAGACGATTTTTTCCTTTTGTAATATAATGACTTTCACTAGTGGGGGTGTTTAATTATAAATCACATAAGTGTGTTTTATACTATATTAACTTTAGATAGAAGCAATATTTTTAAATACTAAATTTATTAGAGATCATGAGGGGTTTTTTTAAATTGCTTTTAGGTTGTACCTTAAAATAAAAGAAAGAGGAAGGAAGGAAGGAAGGAAGGAAGGAAGGAAGGAAGGACGGCAGGAAGCCAGGCAGGAAGGGAG
>JAWWEV010000115.1:77209249-77229390 GCA_035583235.1 Hafferia zeledoni
AAAGAAAGAAAGAAAGAAAGAAAGAAAGAAAGAAAGAAAGAAAGAAAGAAAGAAAGAAAGAAAGAAAAGAAAGAAAGCCTATGGCCATTTCAGGGTTTTGATTCCTCTTTTTACTATTGTGTCTCGATATCAGACTGAAGAAAATCTTCCAAATAATTTCATTCAAAAAAATCTGAATATTCTAGTAGATATACCAGTACAATGCTTCTTAAGGAATTTAGCTAACCTATGAATTGATTACTATAGATTATTTTTTATCAATAATATATTTAAAATAATTTTGTTTCGAATTAAAAAGTTAATCTCAGTGTTTTTGTAACTGCCTATGCTGAGGTAGGATTTGATTAAGTGAGGCTGCTGTTCTTAGAAAAAGCTTCATAAACATACATAAGACCTTTCCTTGCACTGCTTAGAAAGGAACTAAAGCATCTGATAGAGCTCAGCAAACAAACAAACAAACAAACAAAAAAAAAAAGGTACAGACTGCATCCCTACACAGAAGGAACTACTGATACAAACCCTAAATAGAAAATTTCCCATTAAATTATGGGAATAGGCAAGTAAGAAATCATCTTTGCACGTGTACACATGTGAAGAAATTAAGAATCACAGAATTGCTAGTATGGAAAAGACCTCAAGATCATTGAATCCAATCACTAGCCCAGCACTGCCAAGACTGCCACTACACCATGTCCCTAAGTGCCACATCTACACGACTTTTAAATACCTCTAGAGATGAGAAAACTACTTCCCTGGGCAGCCTGTTCCAATTCTTGACATCTCTTCTGGTGAAGATATATTTCCTAACATCCTTAAACATTTCCTAAACCTCCCCTAGCACAACCTGAAGCTATTTTCTTTTGAGGTTCTCAAAGCAATATTATGTATATTACTTATCCTAAACCAAAATTTTGACTTTATACTTGTGTGCAGTAAAAAGCTCCTGACATGAACTGAAGCTCAATGTTCATTACACACAATGAGACTCAATTAGTGTTTCTTAAAGAAAAGAACCCAAATTTCTAAGTTCTTTACCGGGCGGGTGAAGTACCGAGAAAAATAGCTGATGTAAACAAAAGTAGCCCACATACATTCTGATAACGGGATCTTTCTCCATGATCACTTTAGCTCTTGGTCAACAGATGATTCCATAGTGAAAATCTCCCAAATCTCATGGATTTATCTCTAAGGGCTCTAAACATCAATGTTCATTAAGTCAATTTTACTGGAAATCCACACAAAATATGACACAACTATTTACTGTATCTATTGAAAATATACTATTAGATTGACATCTACACATATTTTCACATTCATCTCTATTATGAATACACAAAGATGTATAATATAATTAAAATCTGTAATAGTAGCAAACAATTTTCTAGATTGGTTAATTAAAAATTAACTGCAAAGACCACTTGCAAAATTTGACTTAATGCTACTTTCACTTTTTTTTAGGAAACAAAAGCAGATGCTATATGTAAAATGTCTAGAGTTTCAGATCTAAAAGTAAAATCCTGTGGAAACATAATTAAATTAATTAATTAAATTAATAAATAAAACAATACATTAAAATGTACTTCATTGTTAAAATCTTGATCTTAGAGGAATTTATACAAAATTTTGAGATAAAATTTTGAGGGTTGCCGTGGGAAAAAGTAGGGATTATTACAGACTCCTCAGTAAAAACAAAAGCACTCATTTGAAAGTTGCTCTATCGCAAAAAAAAAAAAAAAAAGATTATTTCAGCCTTTGTGATAACTGAAGCTTGGTGTTCTACTGAGAAAATGGCTGTTGGCTGTACTAAATTGTGTCAAATTACATGCAGTAGTTATATAATGTGTATTACTGTCCATGAGGGACAAAGATGAGGCCACTCATTTTACTTAGGACTGAAAGATGGATTTAAATTATACTGCCAGGGATGAAAGGCTAGCGCTTCATTAAGTAAGCTGCTCAACCTTTGTGCTTACTCCAGTTTTAAAACTATTATCCTACAATCACAGTGAATACCTTTGAAATAATATTGCAGTCATTCTTTGATAAGAAAGCCTGTTTTTTTCCTTTGCTCTGCATTGCAACTAAGTAGCAGATACATAATTTATATTAACCTTGACTTGTGCTTCACCTACAGATTCTCCTGATTTTATATCATAAGGGAAAATCCTTTTTTCTTCACAAGTGAAAACATGAATTAAGTATTTCCCTTCTACAGATCCCTTCTTTTTATTTTGTTTTTCAGAGGAACCAGGGTTCATGAAGCATTGTTCCCAGCTTACAAGAAGTAGCAGCTTTTTTCCAGTCTCCAGACTTGTCTAAAATCAATCTTGTCACTTTGACTTGGTTTTGCATAATACTCCTCCCTGAGTGGTTTTTCTGTGGCTTGTCTGCAGCAGTACTGGGGTGAACAACAGGAAATTCTGTTTAAAAAGCTGATGATACAAAAGTGTCACTGTTGTTTTCAGGAGTTCATTTTTATACACCTATATCCTTTGTAGAGTACTTTCAAAAGCTGCACACAATTAACTTGAGAACTGCATTTGTACTGAAAGCGTTGTCATTAGAATGTCTTATTTATTCAGTATAAAGCCTCTATGGCTCACTGCCCTTCTGATATTTCAATTATTTGGTTGTAATCATGTAACAAAGCAGATATTGATTTCCTGGGTATTCAAATTACACCTCTAAAAGCAAGAGCTAGTAAAATCGCTTTATCATTTAAAATTATACACTATTTGATGAAGCCAGTTGGTTCCCGTGCAAAGGAACATATTCTTTTATTTTAGAAGTGACATTATAAAGGCCATCTTTGGGGGTGTTTCTTTAAGGCAATAGTCAGATTCAATAGACCTTCCTTATTTTGAGAAATAATGATCTCAAGTAGCTTCTGAGACTTACCAAATGTGAATAAAGAAAATCAAAGCAGCCTTTGGGTTCTGGGGGATATAACAGATTTTTTTACTCTACATTTATATGTACATAAATTTATAAGTACTAAAAATCCACAGCTTTTATTTTTGATATATGGCAGATGGCAATTGTTTGCTATCCCTTCCATCATTCTTTTTTTTTATTTGACATAACAGGTACTCTCTTTCCAAAATGGGGCAAAAAGAAACATCTGAGAAGTCAATTCCTTCAATAGCATGAACCTCACATACAATTTCAAGATTTGGAAAAACTTTTGTCATATGCTCAAATCTTCCTCAAATGCCAGATGCCTCTTTGCCCGCTTCAAATGTGAGGCTCATGGCATAATTGAAGAGATACTCTGTCTAATCATAAGGCAAGCGCTTCACAGAAGACAGTGTTTCATCTTGGCAGTCTTGCTTGGCCTTGAACACCATGGCCAAGGCTGGAAACTGCAGTAAGTGATCCCTGGGAAGCTTGGGATTACTCAGAAAAAGCCAAGGAACCAGCTAAACAAAAAGCTGTATTCAGCTTCCGAGAAGAAAGCAGGAAACATCACACTGTTGTGTTACAATGAAATAAATGCCCTTCCCCCAAAGTCAAAATAGCAATATTTGAGATTCCCAGTGACCTCACCATTTTGGCAATTTTGCATTATTGTTGGTGAGGCAAATTTCCAATGCAACCTCCAGATTTCCTAATTTTGCTTTCTTCAAAAATCTCCCTCATAAAAAGTAGGGAATCTCTTTGACTGCATCCTCTTAATTTATTTATGTCCTTCCTTCTTTCCACATCTTTGTTTATTTTCCTTCCTTTTTCAGGAGAACACTTAGGCAAAGAGACCCCAAACCACTGAGGTTTTTTTGGTTTTTTTTTTTTGTTTTTTGGTTTTTGTTTTGTTTTGTTTTGTTTTGTTTTTTTGGTTTTTTTTCCAAAGGTAGTTGCTTATCTAAGCATCTATATGAATAATGTGATGCGGAAGAAGATAAAAGAATTTAGGCTTCCTTTGTTACAGTTAGCATACCTGAGTGTTTTGTATTTCCATGCACACATTAAACTATCCCAAAGTGCACAACTGCCAGCTCAAGTATTAAACAAATACTTGGATAAAGAATTCAAAAATACTTACAGATATATTTGGTTGCTAATAAGTTATTGTACTCATTGTCCTAAAAATAAAAAATCTAAAATATTTTAAAATGTAGAAAAATTATAATTTTCCCTAAAATATGGCAGCATATCTGAACATCTACCAGCTAGTGGAAGGATTCTTTTCCTCCTCATTTTTATTTTTCTCTTTCTTTTACGGCAGATTGTAAGAGTTTTTCATACAGAAAAAATGTTAAATGTGATAGATTTTATTAAAAATTTCCTGTTTTCATCAGGTCCTATTTACCACTTAAAAGCCCTTTACGGTTTGAAATATTTTGCAGACTTTATGGTGCTATCCTTCAAAGGAAACCAAATACACACACTCTCAATGTTTGATACTTGTTTTGAAAAGAAACTGTGCAGTGGCTTCAATTTTTTGTGCTTATTAGAAAGGTTAATAATCCAGAGTTATTTTATTTCTGCCTACTTCCTCAAATAAATTCCCAGCTCCAAAAAGAGTAAGAGTTTTAAAACAAATTGAGTATATCAATTTCTTTTTCACAAACACTTCCTTACTCACTTCCAAGCTCAGAGTGATCCTGAAGTAAGACAGTGTCGTACAGTGTCGTACAGTTAAATCCATTCGTTTGATTGTCAGGACATTCTTGTTTCATATGTACAAGTTGTGAAAAGAACCTCCGAATTAATACTTCAAAATGGAACAAATGACAAAGCTGCTGCCACATCACCCCTGTACAGGAAAAGTTTAATACCACAAAAGACAAATATATCACCTAATTTTATATCCTGTTTATTACAGACCATTCCTGCTTCATTCAGCTATCCATCACTGAACCCAAATTCCTGAAAACTGTCAGGTTGTACCTCATGTTTTACAGAAATGTATCCAGATACTAATAGAATCTTTTTCCAATTGATCATCAATCTACCAATCCACATGAGGTTGGCTGTTTTCAGTTAACACATATGTGTTAGTTTTCCTTGTAGTGAATAAAAATAAAATTATTAAATATTTGGCAGATCTTTGGTATCTGAAATTCTAATATCTGCATGGTTACACTATCATGTACATATTTTATAAGCATGTCAGTCTGTCTTTGGATAGAAAACAACCAAAAGAATCTGGACTTCAAAAGTACTCATCTTTTAAAGTGTCTGTCCTACTAATCCTTGTTTTTTCCTGTTTTTGATTTTTTAAAAAATTTTTTACTAAAAGATAGGCATCAAACTACATTTTCTATCAAATTCCCTTAGCTTTTTTAATCAGCACCTTGAAAGCAAGATTATCTTAAAGCACAGCAGGCTGCCCTAAAGAAGTCTATGCAATTCCAGGTAGCTTTTACTCATGAACATAATTGTAAAGTACTTACAGAGCATTTGTTAAAAGCCAGATCCTTGCCCCCTTACTGTGACAAACACATTCAGCAACATCTGCTTTAGTAACTTGTTTGGAACTTGCTTGATGGACTCCTAAGAAAATACCCCCAAATATAAAATAAAAATTAAATAGCAAATGATAACCTGAAGCTCAAGAGTATGAGTATCAGTCTCTACAAAGATTTTTTGCATTGGTTTATAAATTTTCTCTTTCTGGAATTATAACTGTGAGCTGACCAAAATCAAAAGTTTGTTCCGTCATCTCACAGTAAGGGAAGAATGTGATTGCTTCCACCTAAGCACCTCTGTTTGCATAATTTATTCACCTATCCCATTTATTCACCTACCTTCCCTCATATTCCATATTATTGTTTCTCTGTTTGCATGGGAGGTGAAAAGGAAGTTTCCCCTATATGTCAATCCATTTTTTCCTGTTTCAAACTATTCAAACTATTTCTCCCTGCACAGTATATGAATGCTAAATATGAGGATCTGAACCCAGATTTGACTCCTCCCTCTTCTCCCTAGTTTTGTATGTTACACCAAACTTTATATTCATTTCCACCCTCTAGTCAAATGACTACTATACTAAACTTTGGAAGCAAGGTGGAATTGCTCGAGCATGAGAGGCTTAGTCATGGTCACAGTGTTTGCCTTTGTCATGAGTTTCTCACTTCTATATAGCCCACAGCACTTTGGTCAGGATAATTTCCTGCAAAGTGAAAAATTTTAGGCTGATGAGTGAGTTGGCACAGCCACCTTACCTTGGCTTAGTCATTAAGACATTATATAAAACATGAGTCAGCCCCAGTTACACTCAGCTTAAAACTGTCAGTTCCGATTAGGCATGCTTCTAGAAGGAATGTCCAATCAGACTCCTTTGGGAATTTAGGCAAAGATACACTTAGAATGGGATTAATCTCATGGACCTTGAAGCATGTGAAAGAAAGACATCAGAATCTGAACTAATCAATCCAGCCTGTGAGAAGGACTGAAGTAGGCACTTTCTAAAGCATTTAGTTGTACATACTTCAGATGCCTCTTAGATGAGATGAATCCATTTTGGCAACACCAGTGTCTCTCACATGACTCTTAAATGGATGTCAGGTGATTAGCTCAGGCTAACTTTAGCTATTCTGTATTTAGCCTCTGTGTCTGACTGAGCTGATGCCTGAATTGTGCTGCTTTAATAGCTATGTCCGCATGTGGCCACTGTTTTGGCAGTTATTTCCCAGTGTCCTTACTAATCCCAATAATGGGTGTTGACTAAATCAGGACTCTCTGGGGATCTAATACAAGGTTGCTGAAGCAAAAATCCAGAATGTTATTGCCTAGAGTAAGAAAAGGTTTGTTCTATTCTGCCACTTCAATATTATTTAAAAAAGAAAAAAAAAAAATTCCTTTCTACTACCAAGCAAATATTAGCATTGATGTGCAGTTTGTGTTGCTGATGTTTGCTACCATGTACTGATGATACAGGTATAAGTTCAAGTGGCACATCAATACCAGCTACTTTTTATAATGAGACAGTCACTGGTAATTATAAACTTAATCAAGCAACATTTGATTGTCCAGGGACCTGGGAGCTAAACCTTTCTTTGATAGTCCTGATTGAGACTTTGTTTCCTCTGTAACAATAAGGGCTTTATTTGCCACATAAAACATTGAGAATTTGTGGAGCTTTTAAAACTGACTTGGTGAACAAAAAAACCAAAAAACCAAAAACAAAACAAAACAAAAAAACAAAAACCAACCAACCAACAACAACAAAAAAGATATAGAAATCTATAATTTAGACTCGCTAAGTGTTGGAGGACAGAATCTGAAATTACAGGCATGAGATATCATTGCTACTTATACAGGGCCGCTACAAAATAACATAAATACTGCTGTACAGCAATTAAGTTAAAAATTAGCAGTTAATAGAGGAGAATTATATATATATACTGAGATATTGAGACTTCAGTATATTAATGAATGGACTTTGCTTATCAGAGTGCTGTGCTCTAGTATTCAGGCAGACACCACAGTAGTGATATGAGCTCTCCAAAACATGAACATTTACGCATGAAGCTTTATAGCAAAGTGATTTGGATGCTTTCTTCAGTCCTGACCAAGTACACTTCAAACTTCAAAATGCTAAGCAGGACTCTTTCTGGAATATGTAACTTGACAATGACTTTATCGAACACTTAGTCCTGGAATGAACTACCATATACTATAAAAATTCAGATTTTTCTCAAAATACAGTTTATGCATTTATTTTCATTCATATACCTGTTTCATTTATCTCTTTCTTCACCTTTTCTGAAGCAGATGAGTAGAGAGCTAACTCATTTCTTTACTACTATTTCACAACTATTACCTAAAATATATCAATATTCCTGGAAACAGAGACTACGCTCTAATCTTTCCATGTGTTTGTTTTAGTTGCTAACCTACAAAGTCATCATCTAGTTTCTTAAATATGTTATTGGAGGCAGATCTGCTTTGGTTCTGCTTGTTCATAATCCTGTTCTGAGGAGGTTCTATAAATTGTAATATTATCTCATTCAGGCTTCTGTATTTCATTGTGCAGTCTGAGATCAGATCAACAAAGAAATTCTGAATCAATTTTAATTAAGTGATTTTTAGGAAATTTACAGCACAATTTTTGAAAAACTGGAGAGAAGAATTCTGGTGAATTCTTGTATTTGTAGTTCAGTTCTTGATTTAGACCCTTGCAGTCATCTCTCACCTAGGTATTATGAAATGGAGCAACTCAGAAGCTATTATCACATAGACTTGGATACCTTCTTCCTTCCTTATATAAGGACAGCTATCTTGTTTTTTAAATGGAACCCACAGTAATACTCCTCAGATGACAATTAACAAATGGTTTTAGGCATAAAATTAGTGGTGAGATGAACTAATCTCCTTTGTGCAGCTAGCAGAGATCTAGTATGTAACATTTAAATGATCATGCTTTTAGTGGCAAGAAATATAAAATCTTATGGACTCTCAGTAAGCAAACACTTATGAATTTTTTTTTTGATCACTTTGTTGCAACATTATTAAGTTGGACAGAGGTGAATTTCACCTGGAGAGATACATAATTTCTTCTTTTTGGCAATGATTTATTTGACTGATTTTTTTAATAAGTCACTTGTAATTTCTGAGTCCAGTGCATAAGTGGACAAAGTCAGAGATCATGACATTAACCAAAACGGCCAAATGAGAATCCTATAAGTAAAAAAAAAAAAACAAAAACAAAAACAAAAAAAAAAACCAAAACCAACAAACAAAACAACAAAAAACCCAACCAAATAAACCAAAAAAAACACCCAAAACCAAAACTACTAATGAGACTCAAGTGAAAAAGAGGAGATTTATGCTTACTTTTGCTTTAAGAGAGAAATTCTAGAGTTATATGTTTTCACTTAGAGAGTTTTTTAGCTTGATTCACTCTATTAAAAAAAACAACAACAACAACAAAAAAAAACCCACCTAAACTAAAAACATCTAGCTAAAAAAATAAAATAAACACCAAGGAAGACAATATGTAAGTATTTTTGTTGTCATTATTTTCTCCTGTATCACTTTTGGGAATGAAGTTTCTACATTAGGTTTATTACTGAAATAAGCTAAATTTTTAAAGGCAGAGTGTAAGTCCTTTGATACAACTCTAACATCTAAGATTAAGCATGTCTGCCTCTCCCATGTTCCTCTCAAGTAAAGACAAAGCTTTAGAGGTGGAAACAAATCTTAATTCCTTTGACATCTTATTTAGTATCCCCTTTACCTTTTCAAGTTTAGAATTATCATAGTTGATTTTCTTTTGCAGTACATTAATGCCTCAGAGAATGCATCAGGGTAAGCTTTTATTTGGTCTCCAATCCCCTTCCTTCCAGTGACTTCCATGGCTTGTTTTCTTTTCTGTTTTCTTCTTTTTCAACTAAGAACAATAGCCCTGACACATTGTCATGAGCCTCAGCTGTTCCTCAATTCAGGTTATGCTCTTTAATGAAATGAAAGAAAAACAGATGAGAGATCCAGAGAATAAAAAATTTAACTCAATAGCTTCTACAAAGAGACATTAAATGGAAATGGGATTTGTAAGCTGAGAAAATTCAATGCAGAGCTGGTTAGAGAATTGTCTTTTTCAAGGAGAAACTCAGAAATTAGAAAGTTTGACAAAGAAGTAGAAGAACATTTCATTCAGAACAGTGGGAAGACCATGAAGAAATTGGAGATGCCTTGGGTTGTGAATATGCAGGAAAAAGTTTAAATAATCTTAAGGAAAGAGGTGAAGTTACAAAGCTATTTGAAAGTCTAGGTCAAAGGAAGACACAAATTTCTGAGCACTTTGTAATTTGAATACTTTAACCTATGAAAAGCACCAAAATGCACTCTTCTGTGCATTGTGACCAAAACAAATTCTGAACAGGTTGAACTAGATAAACATCTTAGATAAATGATCCTCATCAGTCCTTTGAATATTAATCAAACATCTTTAATATATACTGAAAAAATATGTTTTGTATTTTTCTGTCTAGCCAGATTTCAGTTTTTGTACTTCCATTATCAGCTGTTCACAGTGAAAGTTTTCATCCATAGTAACAAAGCAGTGTTGGAATCATTATTCTTCCAGGAGTTTCAGCTCAGTTCTTGCAGAGAATCAGTCTTTCATCAGTCTGTTAAAATATTGATATATTAATTGTTTTTATATGTATATTAACAAGTCTGATTTTCAAACTGAAAATCAGACAGAATTCCAAGCGTTGTATATATTTTTTAAATTTTTTTGATACACTGTGAATGCAGATTAAGTCAAGGTTCTTCCTTTTCATTTAGTCTTCCCACTATTATTTCGCATAATATAATATCTACATTCTGATCCTGACTTTATAATCACAATAAAAAATTAAACCCCACTCCTTTGGTGTGATTCTAACACCATCCTCTGAGACCTCTGGTGCTAGCCACTGTCTGAGGTAGGAGTCTAAAACTGTGGCTACAGGATTGCAATGGGTTTGTGTGTGCATGGATATGTAGAACCTACAGCTATGAAATCCAGTCTGCAGGGACTGTAGCACACAAAATTTTACCTTTGAGTTTGAGATTTTTATGCATATTTTACTTTCTGTATATTAACATAAGACATATCCAGAAACAGAGATATCTATAAGGATAAAGGTTAAAATAATTATTTTTCACTTAAAAAATTTAAATTAAAATAATTTTTTTTTTTTAAATTTTGTAATGCTATTGTCTTTGTACTGATACATAGGACCTATGAAATGTTGGTGGGGTATATAAACACTAATGTAAAGTGGTAGGTCTTTAATTCTTGTTTATAATGCTACCTCAAATTAATTCGATTGCCAGTTACTTTGTTCTTGTACTATGGAATATCATGAGCATGATCATTTCTCCTGAGATTCTCATAAATAGAATTCATTGAGGTTTTCAAACCTCTACAGGCTCAGAGTGCTACAGTGTGGTGATTTTTCTGTATCTAAATCTCTCTGTACCTCTCTACATGTTTGACATACTTGCATCCCTGTAACCTGGGGTTTGCTTACCATCAGGACAAGGTGAATATTAAATAAAATCCCCAGTTGAATTATATTTAAACTCCAAAACACAATTTCCTGAATAGATACAGGCTATTCAGAGGCATGACTCCTGCTATATGAGTACAGCCACACTTTTAAGCATATGAACTTTAATTCTAGTCACTGTGAAGTCAAATAACATCAATCTGTCCTCTGGCTCCAATTCTTATCACATATCAAATCCATTGAAATGGCTCATTGTCTTCTATTATCAACAGTTCACCTTCATCCCTTCCCTAGATACACATTAAAACAGAAGAGATCGAACAGATATGAAATGTTTTAAAATAACAAAATATTAGTGAGAAAAAAATTAATAGGGCTTGAAAAAAATACAGCACTAGTCAGTGAGGTACCATCATATTCAGAAGCTCTCTGTGACTGTCACAGAGAATAGGACCTACATGATCCTGTCTCCACTGGGAAGGAGAGGAGAATACTACTTGCATGTGCTTTTCCTGAACACTTCTGGCAGCCACAATCATTTGGGAAGCCACATCAATTCTGAATCATGATGGAAACACGATAAAACAAACAAATTACTGTTTGCAAGTGCTTTAACTTGCCACCAGTAGGAATCTTCATAGAACAACTCATCCTTTCTATTTTAGATAGCAAACTGGGGGTGTGATGAATCATCCTCTGGGAAAGCTTAAATGACTAAATGGTGACTAGGTATGACTACATGGTCAGATGACCCTCTTAGGCCAGATACTTAAGTTTTAGGTGGTTTAAGGCAAATAGGATGTATCTAACACATTAATACACAGATGAATAATGCAAAATGGATAGGCATTCACATAGTCTAATAGTGATGAGGCTGGTATAAAAGCTTGAATACTGTAAAATAAATAGAGAATACTAAATCTGAGTTCAGTTGAAGTCTATTAAATTGCATTTATCTTAAATTTTAACAAATGTTTCCTAAGATAGATGATTATTTCTCTTACAAAAGGCAGTACATATGGCAGCATTTGATAGCTACAGCATGAAGTGCCAGCTTCGTATAAATATAGGTTTTGGGAAATTATCCTTAGCACCAATAGCATATGAGGTAAATAATTAATAAGAATGCTAACTTTTCATTAAATTTAAGAAAGTGCTAGGAAAATATATAATATGCTGTGTCTTTGATTAATCTTTTCTGTTCTCCCACACTTTGCATGGGTCTTTTATTAAATCCTATGTTTTATTAATTGCAGAAGCCAAAAACCAGACCGAATGTAACTTGGTAATGGTAAAAATACCTCTGGAAATGTTTTTTTCTTTTAATACTAAATCAGAAATAATTAAAAAACTGTTAGTCTGAAAAAAAGAGTATTAAGATGGTACATTTTAAACTAACAGATGAGCTATTCATTTTCTGAAAAGATGAGATTTTGATATTAGGAGAATATTATTATATTAGTTTTAGGGAGGTTATCAGGAAAATAGCAATTACTGGAATGCATTAAGTCTAGTTAAAGGTTATATATATTTTTAGGAAGGTTTTTAAATCACTTACTGGTGTGATATCATTTAAAAAATCAGGTGATGTGTATCTAGGGGGCAAAAGAACAAAAAGCCTGTAGGAAAATGTGCACAATAGAGACTAAGCACTATATTCACAAGGAGATCTAAGTACTGCAAGGCTGACAATAGTATAAAGCACAGAAACAATCATGCCTTCCAGCAAAACAACAAAATCCACAATGCTGTTCATTGATGCATCAACATTACTGAGTAGAAAACAGTACTATATCTTAAATATTACCCATTCCTTTATTTCTTATGATATCTCCTTTCCTATTGTGACATAGGTGATTGGTTGCTGATTCTATTGGACCTGCATATCTATTTTCTGAGCCTCACTAAAAATATATATGAAGCAATGTTTTTTGTCCAAATTCCAGTCCTCAAAAGAAGCTCTGCAAGCCTTGGGCTTGTAGGGACACTGAAAATGGTCTGGTAAATGGCCAGCACATTGTATGGATGAGACTGAACTTTAACTGACTGGTCCAGGTTAGGTAGCAGTAGGCCTGTTGTCATAAACACAGTAACTAACAAGAATATTGGACTACAGGGTTGGTTTAATGTTGGATTTATTTAATTACCAGTCAGATACAACAAAATGGTTTTGCTTTGTGCTCAGGAATCTTCATTGATGATCATTTCTTCATTTTTTTATTTTTTTTTTCTAGATCATATGAATCTGTAACATGGGGCTAGCAATATCTGCACTGTTGGAAAAAAATAACATCAATCTCTTTAGAAGTATTATGATTGAAGTCAGTAGGGAGGCTTCCATTAAAGCTATCTGATCTTGCTTTTGGTCTGTTTTAATCTTGTTATTCTAAACCTTATTGAACAGAATTTGTGACAGTTCTCTGTGGCAGTTCAGATGGATTTTTGGTTGCTATTGTTCTAATAACAAAATGAAACAAGACATTTCTCCATAAAATGGAGAACATATTAATTTTTCCAACATAAATTCTGGAAATCTTCCGATCTAGTACTTGTTGCAACAAGAAAGGTGGAATTTGTACCAGAACTGTGTTTTTTGTCTCTGATAAAATTAATCTAAATTTTGTGATGCAAAGAATGTTTAGAAAAAATCCCCAGAGGTTTCATACAAGAGGTAAGATTTCTAAGATTTCAGTGACTGAGATACCAAGACTGTGCTACACTGATGTCAACCTGAGGCAAAGGATTTTCTCTGCCACTCTATGCTTTGGGATGCCACTCTCTCTCCTCTGCTCAGATTGCACCTTCACAGCCAGGGAGAGGAAGAGGTTTTAGCCGAAAACAGAGTCCAAAAGGGAGACACTCTGAGAAAAAAAAATGGAATTGGAGAGTGCCACACTGTGATGTTAGTGTGGACTGAGCAAGGAGCCGTACTTAGAAACTAGGAGTCTGAGGACAAGAACAAATGGGGGAAATTAGACCGAGATGAGTTGCCAGAAATTCAAGACTGAATGGAAATTCAGAGCAGAGCCTTTATTGGAATACATGTGATATGATAACTATGTCAAACTCACTGCAATGAGATAATGGCAAGCTTTCAGAGTGAATCAGTGCTAGGGAATGAAAGAGTGTCATTTGTTTCAGCCTTTTTTTCCTATAAAACTAGTAATTGTGTACTGAATAAGCAGTCAGAGGATGGTTAAGGGTAATAAATAGTCTTCTGATGAATTAACCCTGTTCCTACCTCTGCTACAAAACATCTGTGGCAGTATTTTAAGCTATAGAAAGATGAAGTTTTAGAATACTGTATATTAATTATGTCTCCATCATTTTCTGCAGGCTTAACTTGAGGAAGGTTATCTTCAGAACTGCTGAGTGCTCACAGCTGCAGTTTTCGTCTGTTAAGAACTGCTCTGGAAATAGAAAATGCATTAATGTTAACTGTGTTAATAAGTTTGATTTCAAATTGTGCTTCTTTGTAATACCCCTCAGTTTTATTTAACAAGATTGCCACCCCTTCCTCTTACTAAAATGCTATGAAGAGTCATATTAATATTTATGAAACATTCAGATACTGTAGTGATCAGTGCCATAGAAAAGCAGAAGAGATATTTAATCCTTTTTTTGTTTGGTTGGGTTTTGTTGGGTTTTTTTTTGTTTGTTTGTTTCTTTGGTTTTTTTTAATGGTGTGAGTTGTATTAGACAGCAGGCCACATTATGAGGAAGAGAGGAGAAATAATATTTGTGTTACTTTATTTCACAGTGTGCTGAAAGAGGCAGTGGACCATGGATAAATGGTATCACAATGTAGGACAAAGAAAACACTAGCAAATTGATATTTACTGTCTCCTAATTTTTCTAGTATTTGGCCTTATAACTTTAAGGATATGCTCAGAATTCTTTTGTATATAACATTATTGTGCATAATATTGTTGTTATCAAGTGTGACTGAATATAGTCCAAATCTAGGTCAAAGGAGGGAACAATTGAATACTAGGTTGTTTAGTATCATTTGCACAACACTAGATGATGCCCAGAGTCCTGATCAGATTGGCAGTGCCTCAGCAGTTGACCTGAGAGTATTTAGGACACAGTGATTACAGCAATGAAAACTGGTGTCTTATTTGATGGCATTAATGTCAGAGGTAAAAGAAAAACAAGTCTTTCCCTTAGGAAAAAAAAAAAAATAATTGGGATTAAAAAAAAGGCAGAAATAGTCATGACTCCTATGAGGCCCTAATGGGTCACAAAATGGATGACGAGTCAAATTTGAAGTGTTTGGGGTTTTTTTTAACAAAGTTCAGAGAAATGAACTATTCTTCTCCCACTCCTTTAAGAAACATTTATATAAGCAAAAATAAAATAATTTAAAACTAGCAACAATTTGTTTGCATTTTTTTGTCCCTTCAGAAAAACAGCCTTTATAATCTCAAATATTAGCTGATCCCTTCTGAAGTCAGGTTCTAGTTACAGGGAGGTGTCAAATATAGAAAAAAGACTTAATGTCAGTCCATGTCATTGTAATGGAAAAGAACCTTTTTTTTTTTGAGTTTTTGGTTTTCCTTTTTAACAGAGAACATAAGCTTATATAAACAACTGTAGGATGTGTAAGGAATCATGATAATGTCAGAGACTAACGCATATGAATCTGTGGGTGTCCCCCACCAAAGAGGGGTTAACAGAGTTGGCTCTGTCTGTTGGTTGTGTTAGATGTGATGTGCAAGATAATGTGTTAATCTAAAGTTTTCTGGCTTTGGTTAGACAGCTACTAGGTCCAAGAATATTTTATTCTCCTTTTCTTCACTTTGTAGCATGGGATGATAGGATAGCAGAAAGCATCAGAGATTGGTCACAACTAGAGATAAGATGTTAGGCATGTTCATATAGACAACAAAGCTTTTCATCCAGGGCATGATCCTTACATTATTAGTGATGAAGTTGTTATCAAAAAGGTATTGCCCATAGGTCAAATCCTGGAATTTGTTTTATCTCCTTCTGCTAGTCTTGGCCTGTTTAGAGTTAAATTTTTCACAGCAGCTAGTGAAATGTGGGGCTGTGTTTTGAATTTGTGCTGAACACAGGGTTGATAATGTAGGGATAGTTTTGCTATTGCTGAGCAGTGTTTACACAGATCCAAGGCCTTTTCTGCTCCTCCTACTGCCACACTAGTGAGGAAGGAGTGGGTCCATGGGAATTTGGGAGGAGACACAACTGGGACAGGTGACCCACAGTGACCAAAAGATATTGCATACCATATGGCATCATGCTTAGTATATAAAGTGGGGGGAAGAAGGAGGAAGCTGGGGGCCTTTGGAGTGATGGTGTTTGTCTTACCAAGTCACCATGATGTGTGATGGGGTCCTGCAGTCTGGGAGATGGCTGAACAGCTGCCTGCCCATGGGAAGCAGTGAATTAGTTCCTTGTTTTGTTTTGCTTGCATCTGTGGCTTTTATTTTCCCCATTAAACTGTCTTTATCTCAACCCACAAGTTTTCTAGTTTTTACCTTTCTGAGTCTCTCGTTGATTCTACTGGTGGGGGAGTGAACAGACACTTGTGTGCTACTTGGTTGCTGGCTGTGGTTAAACTACAACACTCCCTTTTTTTTTGAGTGAACACAGTATAATTATTTAGGAACATTTCAGTTCACTTACCTTATTCTATGATTTTACGTTTGTCTAAACAATGGGTATATCTTTTTCTCTGGGCGTGGTTACTGGTTCCTTTCTTTCTTTTAGTTGGTTGTTTGTTTTTTTTTCTCTTCTCTTTTTAAACTTAAGACCTTAGTGTACACAATATGCTGTCCTTTATGCATGCACTGAGGACCACAGAGAGAAGGTTCTTCTTAAGAACTGGAGTGTTCATTGCTGGACATAACTATAATTTTTTGCTGGTGACTATATTGTCTGTCATCACAGAGAAGAGTGCATGAGCCAGTGTCCTGATGCTTATGTTTAATTTGCAAACACTAGAGAAAGTTTGTCAAATTCAAATGTTTACAGCATGCTAGTTTATCACTGTCTTGCAGGTTAAAAAGCCACCATGTCAACTGCTGCATTTTACCCAGCAGAAAACAGGTGTATGTTGATTACTTCATCAGCAGGGAGACAGTGAGTGAGGCTCCCACTTACAGTGTCATTACAGTGTAAACCAGGTATTGAAAAATGGTGACAAGATGATGAGTCGGGAACTAAAAATAAAGTTTCCAGGTGTCTACTCAGTTTGCAGTATGAACTGGCAAAACTTTTGCATTCCTCCATAGAATTTAACACTATATCACAATTAAGAATGTTTCGGTTTCCCAAGTAATAAGGTGAGGAAAAAAAAAGCCAAAAGACACAGAACAGTACTGGCATCTCTTGCCAATTTAAGTCTTGATCCAGACAAGAGGAAACAAAATATGTTTAATTTTTTTGTGTGTGGCTTTAAGAACATTGCTTCTGAGCTTCTAATTAACCACAATTTTATGGGCTGTCCTGGATCAGAGCCCAAGTCTTCAGTTTACTTTCTGAAAAGAAGCCTCCTGCCTAAAGCTGATAAATCATATAAACATTCAGCAAGCTTTATTTAACCATAAACATTTCATACCCTGATAAAAGCAAAGGAGTTATGATAGCATCAAAAGGAAACATATTACTGATTAAATAGTTTTATACATTTCTTCCTAACATGGAAAGGTTCTTCAAAAATAATTAAATAATATTGAAAAAGCCATGCACTGACATAAAATAGTACTGCGAGAGCATGATTTATTGATTTTGCTATACTGTTATGCTTATAAGCAGTAATGCAATATGTTATTTGGTCTTCTGTAGGTAATTAACTTTGATTTTAGTTATGTTTTTTTTCTGATTTAATATTTTATTTTAGATTAAATAGAACCAAGTGGTAAAGTACAAAGCAGAGCAGTAAAGTTTTGAAAATTATTTTAATATATTTTGCATTTTTTAAAGAAATAATATTTTGAGAGCATATATAAGGAAGACTGGGAAAAAGGGATGGGAAAGAAAAAGTATGAATAATTTTAAATAACAATAAACTTTCTAGTAATTCAAGGTAAAACAAAATAATAAAAATAAATATTGGTTTTATCACATCAAACTAAACCTACCAGAAACAAACACAATGTGTATGTATCCATACTGTATATGATCTACAGCTGGCACTTTTAGGCTCTGTCACTGCTTTGCTTTTGTGTAGACAAGACAAACAAATTTAGTAGGTGAGACAGGCAAAGAAAGGGGATGCAGCATGTTCCAAGACACATCTCAGTTTACATAGTAATATGTCATTGGCCTGGAAAAATACTGGAGCCACCATCATAACCTGTTCTTCTCTTGATATCTGCCTGTATCACCTAAATATCATAATGTTATGACAGCAGGTCCATGAAAGCAGCAAGAAATGTTAATCTTGTTGGTTCTTGGTAAATCACAAAACTTCAGTATTGCAAGAAAACCAGAATAATTCCCAGTCTTCCTGCAGAGTTGCTCTTACCACTTCTGTTTGCCATTAGTTAGAAGTGCCCTTTAAAGAACTCTTACTTGATTTTTACTAAAAGTTAACATGAATATTTGTCTTCTCTGAAGAGTTATAAGAGTTCTTAAGTATGTTACTCTGTGGGACTTCTTCAGGCTTCATTTCTTGCTTCTGCACCAGCTCAAGGTCTCTAGACAAATTCCATTCTTATCTTAGCAGCTGGCACCTGCAAACTTGTCTTTGGTTTGCTAGCCTGGAAATGTATGAATCCCAACAGTCTGACGTGTAACAAGTATGCATGGATATGACTCTGGATATAGGATAAAATTCAAGGAACTACACTGGGTTTTATGATAGTTGTCACTGCAGGATGATGCGAACTCTAATGAAAGATTTAGCTACAGAGATATTTCAAAAAGGAAAACAGCGTTTTGTTGGTAAGATTTTTTCCAATAATTTAGTTTCAGCTTCATTTAAAATAAAACTTTTGTAAGCCTGAAACTGGCATGAAAAATATCTGTCAGAGGTGGAATTCTGATTCTGCAAACGTATTTTCACTCAATTTAGATTCTTCTTTAATTACCAGATGATATAAAGGCCACAGGGATAATTTTGTACTAGTGAGCTGGATCTAAAACTTTACCATTTACCACCTATGGTTTTACTGCTTAAGTTTAGCTAGAAGTGTTCTGTGGCCTGCTAGATATTTAACTAGATAAAAGTAGACTTGGACTATTGCAATGTTTCAGCAGGAGGCCTGTCTCTTGCCACTTGGTAGTATATGGTCTCACACTGTCCAACAGCAATTAACATAGAAGTGATGGATGAATAGCTCATAGGCAAAAACTTATAGTTTAATGTTCATCTATTAAAAACCAAGATTCTAAAGTGGCCTAAATAGATTAAGAGACATATGGGCTGCTTTTATACTGGAAAACTGAACAGTGCCAGCAAGATTCCTATGCAGTGGTACTTCACTTGCCACACTGTTGGATTTTAAACATAGTACCTAACATGGTTTTGATTTATACCAAGCAGAACTACTTAACTCCTGAGTGCAGCTGGGGAATTAGTATGGACCATGGACTATTCCACACAAACAATTCAAATGCTACGACTTCATTTTGGAGAGTAAAAAAGTTTTGTTATATCTATTCATGAGGTCATAAAATACAATTAGACCTCAGTGTCAGGGAACACCATAGACACATTCAACTGATTAATATGGGAAGCTACCCAAGTGGATCAAATATGATCAACTTTTGGCTATGTGAAAGTCTAAGCTATCTGCCTAGGATTCCTCTACTACCATAAGAGAGAGTTGGTCACCTCCAGAATCTGTGTCTTGCCATCCATTGTAGACAGGTATAAAATATCTTTCTTGGGAATAGTGAGTTTGGCTCACAAAGCTTTTATTAGTCATCCAGGGTAAAGTGAGGCACAGTTGGGGAACTAGGAAGTTTCTTACCATCTTGTTGTGTCCCTACTTTCCAGTTAGTCACCACACTTTGCCTAATTTTCTTTAACAGAAAAAATAATTCATTACTTGCTGTGAGCCTTTAAAGAATGAGAGATTGTCTTGGGTTGAGCTGGCAAAACGCCAACTGTCTGAGACAGAGTGAAAAAAAGGGTTCTTCCCCTCCAACTAGCTAAAGGAGAAAGAAGAGGGAGAGGGAAAAAAACCCTCTAAACTCAGGTTTATGCTTAAAACTAACTACATATAT
>JAWWEV010000115.1:77235772-77250195 GCA_035583235.1 Hafferia zeledoni
CAGTGATGAGGTCACTTCTGAGCCTCCTCTTCTCCAGGCTAAACAACCCCAGCTCCCTCAGCCTCTCCCCATAGGACCTATGCTCCAGTGCTGTAGTTTGGAATTATGTAAATTCTCTCCCCTGCCACTAACTGCCCATGCCATTAGTTAACAAAAAGAGTTAGTTAACTGCTACCATCTTCTTCTTGATTGGTTGGGTGGGGGCAGGTTGTCTCTTTTGGTTTTGGGGACAGTTTTTTGACTTCTAGCTCAGCTGAATGCAGAGCGGGGTGTGTGCTGCTGAGGAGGGAAGCCGTTTTTCTCCTGCTCCTCGTTGCTGCTGGCTGCTGCTGTTGCTTCTTGGTGAGCCCTTTCTTTTCTCCTCACCACGGCTGTTCTCCTGGTTCCTGCATCTGGGGTCCCGGCCTCTGCTCCAGTCTCACCTCTACTTGCAGCGTCACGGCCTGCCCGCCCCGGCTGGGGCAGTGACCTGGGAGAGAGAACTTGCAGCTGCTTTTCCAGGACACACAGCAGTTCGTTGCTTCCAGTTTTCCTTCTTCATTTGGGACAAGATTCACAGAGAGAGAGACAGAGTTCATCTGGGTGCTCACCCTGCCACCAGCCGGGCTGTGACACTGATACTGCCTTTAAGTGTAACTTTTCTCCAGTAGGAAACCTGCTGGTTTTGGGGGCTTTTGTTGTTTTTTTTCTTCTTGTGGTGTTGGGGAAGTGGTTTGCTCTGGTCTGTTTACATATATATATATACACACATATATACATATATATACACATACATACATATCTATATACATATATATATATATACATACATATATATATATACACACACACACACACACACACATATATATATATATATATATATATATAAAATTATATATAGCAGTTAAGAAAAGTTATCCTTCTTGTATCCATTGTCTGATTAAAGTTCCTTTTCTTAAATTTGATAAAGAGTGGCATGATTATTCTGGAGGAGCCCTCCCACTCCTCTGCTTGTGGGTAAACATTTTGTTTTTTTCCCCTCAAACCTAGACATCCAGTCATGTATCAGAACTCAGAGGTGTTGATTTGAAACTCAGATATTTGGGAGTTTTCTTGTTGCTGAGGCTGAAGTATATATTGTGTATAAAAGGTGGAATACAGAAGCATTCTAACAAAAAAAAGCACTGCAACAACATCAGTGCTTTGGAATAAAAAATGCATGTTTTGTATAAATGTTATGTCTGTCTCTTTTATATTGGCAGCAACTTACAGAGATTATCATAAAAAGAAAGGAAAATTGATGTATAAGGAAATAGCAGTCTTGGTTTTATGTGAAAGTTTTCTATAGCGAAAGGAAAACTTCTCACTGATGTTTTTTAAAAAGCAGTAATACTTTGACATTTGGAAAAACAGTTGCACAGTCTGAAATAAAATAAATGTGCTGTCTGCCCAGCAGCATTCCTGGGTAGGATATTTTGGCTATTTCTGTAGATAAGATAAATATGATAGAAATATGATTGAAACCTGAAGAAAGTGAAAAGGACAGTAGTTCTTAAAGTCAATAAAGATAAAGCTAAAGCTTGTTTGCATTCTGATGACAAGTTCTTTGACAATATAATCTTGTTGTTGACAGCAATACCTACAGCCAACTGGGCAATCCAGGTTTGTCAGAATATTTGCTTGTTATATTTTCTAACAAATCATTTATGAGCCTTACAATGTATATGGATATGAGATGTAGAGAACTGCTCATAAGGACAAAAGTCAACTATAAACTTTCAGGTAAAATACTGATTTACAAATCTGAATATGATTTGAAGTGATGTGAGTCACGGAAGAAAAAATATTTTTAGGATCAGTATGAGGCTTGACAAGGACCAGCTGTCCTGAAGATGAGAAAACTCTGGCAAAATCAGTGTATATGGAACAAGTGAAGACACTAACAGACCTTAGTCTCCACACCCAGCATCCACTAGGACTGTCCCACAGCCTGCCTGTAGTCCTGGAGGCAATTTTGTCTCAGCACGGGGATGTCAGTTCCTGTCCCAGAAATGCTACAGAAGTGCCATTCTCCAGGCATGCCTCCCGAACCTCAGTCCTACTTACAGAATTCCTGTCCTTTGCAAGTCTGATGTGCTGATGACATCCTGGCTGGACCCTGGGCCCCACTCATTACCTTACCTTCTCTGATGATCACCTGTGGATGACTGACAGTCCCTGTTACTGTCGCCAACTTGATCCCGTTGAAGCATGAGAGATCTCTGGCCAGTTGGTGCAGTTACTGGTCACCTTGACTTCTGGTTCATCTGCCTTCAAGGAACAGCCAGAAGTGGTGCATCTACAAAGGCTTGTCTTTTGGAAAGTCATGCCTATTCTGATTTTTATTTCAATAGCAGGTAAAAGAAAAAGTAAATGCATATTCCTTATAGGATCATAAATACTGTCCTTAATATTTCAACAAGTGTTTAAAAAACCAAAACAACCCAAACAAGAAATACTTGTCATTAGCAACCAGTAATAATAGTGAGGAATTTGGAAAATGATCAAAGACATAGTCTGTGGAGCCCTAGAGAACAGCAGAAATAAGGATAGTATACACCAATAATTATCTCAGGAAGAAAAAATATGTAAAACAACAAGTAAGAATTATTTTTAACACTTTTATTTTAAAGGAAATATATATGTGTTATGATTGTACAAATTAAATTTAAAAGTTCATCCAATGCATAACAACACATAATTTTACTTCAAAGTGGCAGACTACTTTTTAATAGGGCATTATTTGTTGTGAAGATTGCCATGTAAAGTCATGATTGTTGGAATAGTGCTGGCAAATTTTTGATAACAGCAACTCCCACTGACTTCACTTAAGGGAAATTTCTCTCTGAAATCTTTTTTCCTGGCACAGAATGATTGATAGCTTTCCTAAGAAACGGTGCCAAATCTATTTAACTAAAATGCATTTTAATGAAGTTACAATAGCAAACACAAGGTGATCTCATCCCACTTTATCTGTTTCACGCATCATACAGCAAATCAGGCAGAGATAATAAGAGGAAAATATCCATATCTTTAACAGGACACATGTGTATGACAACAAATGGAAGCATATTGATCAGAAAATAAGATCTATTTAAAATTACTTAAAACCACAAAAAGTAGTGTTTTGAGCACTTCAATATTTAATTCATGTTGGGAAGAGTTTGCAAGCAGTTTGAAAGCATGTATTATGTTTCCTAATAGAAGTACAGCTGATCTCTTTCTCTTGGGACCCTACCTGATGATTTCTTGACCGAGGCTAAAGGGATATGTTATAATTGCAACCTCAGGATTCAGGTTATTTGCATTTCGTCTCCCCACCCTTGCTTTTCATTCAAATTAATCTAATTCAGTTGAACTAACAAAAACAGAACCTCCCAACTTTTAGCCTGTACTCTTTAGGAATACAATTTTCTCAGTTTTGGAGAAAATTATTGGCTGCTACATATTTTAACTAGGAAATAAAAGCATTAAAATCTTAATGGTCTCTTCACTGTTTGTTGGATGAAGATATATGTTTAGATCTTCATATGTTTGTGTCTATACAAGATAAACCATTTCACACAGGGTTCTTTGTCAATCTCTTTGTGCAATGACTGATGAAAAGCCTGTAGCTTTTCCTAACTATGTTTTGACAGCCAGGCATAATATTTAAACAATGAAACTGATTAAATGTCACTTATAATTTTGCATTCACTACATCTTTACATTTGACAAAAAGGTTTCATGAATCAGTTTCTCTAGAAGAATTACATATCATCTTTTTTATGTGGCAAAAGCAACTGAAAAAACTGAAAGTGAAACTTTACAATGTTTCCTGAACTCTTTGATATTCTATGATCTCTGATATGAAAGAATCTAACTTTCTAATTTTGGAAATTCAACAGTTTTAACCAGATTGTTCTTGTCACAAGAATACACTCCCATTCAAGGTTAAGATCAGTGCCAAAACTTCTACAGAGCTGCCTTTAAGAATGGATTTTTTTCTGTGTTAAAGACCTCATAATCAATCTTTCTTGATGCTCTATAAAAGTTTATTAGGGAAGTTCATTTTAATTGAGTTCTTTTCTTGTGTCAACTTTGAATTTGAGAATTCCTATGTAAATGAGACAAGACAAGATACATCTTTTTAAATTATTTTTATTTCCAGTCTCTAGTTATTTAAGTACAAATAAAATTTTGTTATAAATTCATGGTTTTTCCTATGAATTCATTTTTCCAAATTTCAGTTCTTGATCACCACAATTCTTGATTACTAGAATTTTGTAAAAGATTCTTTGGAATGAAAAAAAAAATTGAGTACTCCACTGAAAAACTGATCATTTGATACATATATTAAGTATATTTTTCTCAGCGAGGCAGCCATAATACTTTTTTTCTTTTCTGCTCTTCTTTTGAGGAGACTAGGAAGGGGTTGTGAAATACAGTGAAAGATAGTCTGTGAAAAACATGGAATTGTTTTAATTGCAACAGGTTACTGAAGTTGTTTTGATAAATAAAAAAATATTATATACACCTGGGTTTTCTAGGTGAAGGAATTAATCTAGTTAAATTAAGCAAAAAAAATCTTTCCCTGCTGGGCAAGCAACTTATGGGCTGCCTTCCTGGTTTTAGCTTCCCACCCCCCCCCCCCCCAGTGATCAAATCTCTGAAATCTTTCTAGTAGACTTCAGTACAAAATGAATATACTAATATTAAAAATAACATAGAAGTACCTATTCCTAAAGCTTCTATTTAGCAAGCCAATAGGGGTCATTAAACATCTCTAACTGTGTGTTCCTGAGAAGCAATAACCACAGACTTAACTTGGGATCACATTTTCCCATTGAACAAGGTCTGCTGAGAAAAAAACAGAAATACATTTTGAAAAACCTATTTGCTGTTTTATTCTAAATGTTTGAACCCAAAAATATAAACCCACAATGTATTTTAACTTCATTCAACTCTGTAATAATCATGTTTATGTTCTAGTATGGAAACTATTCTTTCATTTGTCCAAATTGCTGTCTGCTGTTTACTCTTTAATAGCAATTTTTTTTTTTTTTTTTCCTGCAATACTGCCATTCTTTATTTAATTTCCCTCTGGTCATTTCATTAACATTTTGATTCCCATTTCAAGACTTTTATAATCATTAATAAAGGGTATGTGTGCCATTATTTTTGGCACTTATTCTTTGAGAGGAAATTGGTATGTTCTGACGTGTTTGTCTTTATTTCTGTTGCTTACCTTGTGCCTCTAGTGCTCCTTGAGCAGCTCCCTCAAATGCTTGAGACTGTTTCCTGTACTATACCTTTAACAGGCTATCTTCCAGTATCATACCTATTTGACATATGGTATCCAGTCAAATGCAAACATACTCAGTGTTCTGTGGCAATATGGCTTCTACAGATACTACACTTTTTTGGCTTTTACTTTTTTCACAGACTATGCAGAGACTATTCTGAGTTGGAAGGGACCCACAAGGATCATCGAGTCCAACTCTTAAGTCAATGGCCCACATAGGGGATTGAACCCACGACCTTGGCATTATTGCAACCAAGTTTTAACCAGCTGAGGTAATCTCAGGGTTAGTTTACCCAGAGGACTCAACTGAAACAGCCTATACACAAGCATCAAGTAAAATATATTATAAAAAATTGCTCACAGAGAATCTAGTGATCTGGAAAAGTACTACTTGAAAAGTTAATTACCTAAACACACCTCTAAATCTCAGATCATCCGGCACAGAATTCAAAATTCCTCAAAGTGTGTATGTAATTAGTGTTAGAAATAAAAACTTGAATATAGCTATGATTCCTTTATAAATCTTTATATTACAGTTCTCTGAAGGCATCATTTCTGCTTCAAGCCCTCTCTTCTATACTACACTGAAATCTACAGTTGATAGAGTTTCCAATGTTTTCTACATTCTACTCTTATTTTATTTACTTCTTCCTTGTATTAAAAAAGACCCAAAATAAAACCTAAAAACAATTCAGACATTGATGCATGGATGTAAAATTCTATATTACCAAAGAAGCTATGGTTCTAATTTATTGTAAAATGCATACTACATAAGATAACTTCCAGTTGTTGAATTCTGAGTTGTTCTCTATTTCCATTTAGAAACTCTTAATCTGTAAGTTGTGTTGAAAATTATCTTTCAGAATCATAAACTTCTAAAGGCCAGAATAAGTGGAAACAGCTTTATTACATGCTCAGAATTTCATAGTAAAATATCAATAAATATAAAGGTAAATTCCATTTTCACAAGCTCTAAGGAGAATACAAATGATTGACTTTCTATTCTTCAGTCAATAACTTATTGACAGTTCTGGTTCTGAATGACAAAACAAAGAGAAGAAATCAATGGCAGTGGAGAAAAGATCAGATCAATAGCTGAATTTCTCATTAATGGAGCAAATGGCAGTTTTACTCACTTTGACAGAAAAAGACAACAGCTTCACACCCTTTCTGACTCAGAATAAAGGCTAGAGGTCAAATATTCATAATGAATGTGAACCTGCAATTTCTTTAGGCCAAAAAACCCCTGGCATCTATAAAATTAATTTTTAAATGTATGTATGATCCCTGGAGTAAAGTCCAACAGAAATCATTAAAAATCATGGTTAAGAATTTACAGGGATTATAGGGTCTATAGACATACTTTCACACACAATGCTACTGTGCAGTTCTAAGCTCCAGAGTAGAGGTATGTTCATAAACTTATCGTTTGCAGAAAAGAAATAATTTTGTGGATGGGTGGGTGAGCTCATTTGTGTTGGTCACTTAGGTAAAAAATAGGAATGAAATTTTCTAAATTTCCTTTGTGTTTATCAAAAAAGCATAGTGATTGAACAACTTTTATGCCACATTTATTTTCTGATCTTCAGTTAAAGTAAATAAATAGGGTAAGTTCCTGATAATGATTGGGAACTATAGAGATGAATTAAAGAAAAAAGTTGGTAACTACAAATATCTGTTCAGATATTTCAGTCTAATTATACAGATTAGTGATTGTACTAGTCTCCCAACTTGTACATCATCTTTTTTGTACTTTTTAGTGAGAGGCTATTGTGAAAACCCAATGCAGTACATTGGAATAATGCACATATATTTGTATTCTACATGTATATTTGTATAATACATGAGTTGCACCAACATTTCTCAAGCAGCTATTCCTATGCTAAAAAAGAACAAACTGCAGAAATTTCCATCAAAAGAGGGATTTTCTGAAACAAGGATAAAGTAGAAAGCAAGGGTCATGAACCCTCAAAGCTATTTAACCTCATAAACCAGAGCTCCTATACACAGTAATGGTAGACACTAATTAAACCTAGCAATTTATGAGAAGTAGTTTTAAATATGTATTTGAATCATGTTTTATTTTAAAATAAATGTTATTGATGGCCACATATAGAGGATAATAAAGAGTTATATACAACTTCTTGAGTGGTCAGCCAGTTACTGTAAATTGCTATTAAATTCAATGGATCAATAGGTTAACTGTAAAACCTTCTACTTATAAGCATATAATTATCTGTAATACATAGTACTTAAGCCTAACATGCTTATGATATTTATGAACCTTTTATAATCTATTTACACATACAATACTCTCTTAGTCATGATAATGCATCTGTGGCATGAAGATTGATCTATATCAGAGCACAATCTGAAGAATCTAAGATTTCTTGTCCTCAAATCAACTTTTCATAACACTCCAGAAAAAGCCTATGGCTTTCTTTTACAAAATGCAGAAGTATGAAACTGTGTAAGTAACATATTGCCAAAGTCCTACCCATCTCTTTCTATAAATCATGAGTTTTTTTCTCATACTTTTAAGTAATAAATAGTAGCAATCAACTGTTTATGATATGAATCCACAAAGCATGAATAAACAAAAAAAAATTAGATCATTCTTAGTTCAAATGTGTTTTTATAAAAATAAAATCTTAATTCAGGTTAAACTTTTTGATTATTTTTCACTGGCTTGTAATATTTTTGGCTTCACAAAAGCTGAATGGCAGTTACAGCATGTTACAAAGTTATCAGTACTTTCGAAATTTAGATCCTAAAACATACAATTAATATCAGCGGTGTTTTAACTATCCTACTTTCCCAAACTTTTGTATGCCAATTTCATCTTATTTCCATGAGTACCTTGCCTCTAGACAATGTCACAGAACTCATTAAAATGCTAAGTAAATCAAACAACCAGGTAGCAATCAGGATCAGAGAAGAAATGTGGTCATTATCCAGTCAGGCAAGTGCAGGAAGGAAAGAAAGAAAATGGAGCCATGGGAGATGGGGGACAAGATGTTTCCAAACATATGCTTCCATGACACTCTAACAATGGAACAGGACTGGTTCCACCTTGAGAGACCAGATCAGCTGATTACACAAGAGTATTATGTACTGTTCTTCTGGTCTTACTGATGAATGTTCATTGAGAAATACAATAGTAATGGAAGAATAAATGCTAACAGAAGGAAACAGCCTTCTCATTTTGATTTGCAGCATTGTCTCAGCTGCTGCATTTCTATATAGAGCCTTTTAGATTGCTAGGTTTTCAAGGCTTCCTATTCATTATGCTAGTTTTGGGGTTTTTTTTCAAATAATTTTACTAAGTGTATTGCCATAGTGCATTATGTAGGAAAGCCTGGACAATTTAGTCTTCCGGACACCTAAAATTTAGTCATTGAAGTGTTCCTTGTCCCTAATTCTAGTTCTTTAGCATATTATTACCGATATGTGTAAAAAAGACAACATGACCTCATTTGCTGTCTTCCCAAACATGAGTACAGGGAATAATATATCAAATCTTTAGTTTAAGTCTACTGATACTCCTATATGTTATCAGAAAACAAGTTCCTTTTTGGCTTTATTTTATCAATGAATGGGGACTGTGAAATGGCAGTCCCTTTGAATTTGTCTATACTTGTGTTTCCAGAACTTTCAAAATGAATAAACAGTGGGCATTGATATCTATAATCTAGAGGATTTACAAAGGTAGTCACATACTCTATGATTTTACCTGCCTCACTGAGGAGATTCAGACAAAGGGCCTCTAAATCCGTAATTACCGATGTACCAGATAGACAGAACACAGAAGGGATTTTCGTATTAAAAAGATAAGGACAATTTTAATTTATTCACAGGGCTAAAAACAAAAATGGTTACTTCTTAAACACATTGCTAAATCAAGTAATTATCCTTGCATATGCTAGTTTTCAAGACTAGGATTAAAACATCACTTTTCAAAACTTGTTCTTATATTTTTCAAAGAAAAGTAGGAAATTACTGCATTTTAGTCTAAAATGAAGATTCCACACAATTAACGTGTTGTCCATAAAGAGATGTGCTTAAAAACACCTAATAGAATTACTTTGACTTACTTAAATTTTTATATATCAATAAATGTTTTACAGTCATCTGCTAATAAGTGAATTCTGTTTAAGCATTTCCAGATATTTGAACAGCCTAGTGTATTCTGGTGAATTTTAGAAGTTATATAGAATTTAAAAAATAAGTACCAACCTCATTCATGGACCTTAGCAAACTAATCAGAGTCTTCCTATTGTTGATGGGAGTGCTCCAAGGTCTGAGTCTGTGAAGTACATATACACAGCCTTGCTGGCCAGAGGAAAGCATAACTGAAATAATTCCTTAGCAATAAAATTAAAAAATTGGTTTTGGCCTTTGGAGCAACCTGTTGATCTTGATCAAAAGCTCGTGATGAGAACAATTTTCAGTGGTGATTTTTTTTTTACACTGATTTGAAAATATTGGAAATTATTGTAAATGTGTTATTTTGATATTTTGAATTTTCTTCAGTCTTTTGGATGCTGTAGTATACATACCCACACCTTTATGGCTTTTTTAATTTGGATCTTTGATCCCTACTTTGTGTCTGATTTGGAATTCAGCAGAATAAGAGACCACATCAAGAGGCATTCCATCTCCAAAGCAGGCTGATTTAAACATGCTTTTGTCTCCACTCCAGTAAAAAAATGTCAGACCATATCTGGTGAAGTGTTATACTTCATTAGCTGTCAGTGACTTCCTTTGAATTTGAATAATTTGCTGTTACTTGAATATCGTCTAGTTCTGATCTTTGTAACTACCCAAGCCAATCAGGCACTATTTCTGGAATGTCCTACAGTGTTTCTAGGTTTGTTGACTTGGTGTCCAATTTGTCCAACTCTCAGGTTTCTGTAAACAAGACTGCTCTTCAGTCTGGAACAATATAACACCACAAATACTCAACTTCTGTTACACAAGAATTCATTGATAAGAGACAGATTCCTAACAGGTATTAATATTTTTCTTTTGCAGTCTATGATCTGTGGGGTTTTTTTTCTTCTAAATATTGACTACATTTAATTCAATATACAGTGTCATCGATACACAATAATACGTATTTCAGGACAGTGTTTTACAATTGGATTTGACATCTTGTGTAGTGATGGGCCTGGAGACTTTTATCTTTTTGATTTTTTTTGTTTGTTTGACTGTTTTTATCCCTGAACTCTGATACAGCGTATGCGTTTTTCCCTTGATTTCAATACCTTTCTGTTCTGTACAAAGATCTGAAATCAATAAATTGAGATGCCTTTAATCATAATGGGAAAAAAAGTTAAAGTAGATGGCATTCTCTCATACCTTAATATCTTAAATATAGGCAGTGGTAAGATTCCCTCTCAGAGATGCTCCAGTCCTCTAATCATCTTTGTTGCCCTCTACTGGACCTGCTCCAGGAGCTCCGTATCTCCCTTGTATTGAGAAGCCCAGAACTGGGCACAGCACTCCAGATGTGGCCTCACTAGGATGTAGTAGAGGGGTAGGATCATGTCTCTTGACCTCCTGGCAATGGTGTTCTAATAATGAACCCCAGGATACCATTGACCTTCTTGGCCACAAGAGCACACTGCTGGCTCATGGACAGCCTGTTGTCTGCCAGGATCCCCAGGTCTGCACAGCACTTGTGGATATTGGCTACTCCTCCCAGCTTTGTGTTTGTTGTCAGTGAACTTGATGGAGAGGCATCTACCCACTTCATCCAAGTCATTAATGGATAAGGTAAACAACAATGGGCCTAGTTTTGACTGTGGGGTTTGACAGACCCTGTACCGACTAGACCCTAGACCTGCATTTGGGATCAGACCTCAGTTGATACTAGAGTCTGGGAAGAAAGTTCTCTCACAGTAACCAGGTTACTGATTGTCATTGCCATGTCTATCACCTCCACATGGTGACAGGACATGTCACACTGTACAGACAATTATCTAATTGTGTGGTGTGGTATGTAACCCTTTAGGCAGCAAACAGCCTGCTGCACATATTATAAAAACATAGACCTGATAAACAGAGATAGCCAAAGAGGGTTTCTCAACACTAGCTCACACCTTGTACAAAAGTAGTTGGCCTACTTCTATTTTGATCTAAAAGAACTCTCAGCAATCACAGTATGCCTAGTCAGCATGTAGTTTCAGAGGTTTGCAGCAAAACTAGATTAAAAAATAACGTTCAATAACAATAGCAGGCTTCAGTCAAAGACTAGGAACAATACGGCATTTCACACTTCCATTTCCTCAGACACTAACATTTCATCCAGAATTATTTTTAATTTTTTTTTTTTTAGTGTAAAAAGATTCTTCTTTACTATCTTTTTAAACTAAAATGTATTTGACTAACAGAGTCAGAATCCAAACATTAAATAACCTCACTGTTATGAATTCTTCAGTTGTAATACAGTACCAGTCAAAGGGTAATATTAATGCATGTTTAAATGGGTGAGATATGTGAAAAGAATGCTGAAAAAATACACACATAAATTGAAAAGCATACATAATTATAAATAATTAGTAATCATTATAAAAACTTAAAGTAAAAAGCAATAAAAGCTACTTACAAAATCTGTGAAGATTTAAGAACTGTTGATTTTAAAGTAATTTTTTCTGTATTTTAGATTCATCTCACAAGAAAAAGAAATCGGATTGATACCTAGTTTTGAAACAGGAGTAATAGAGGAAAAAAAAAACAGCAAAGTTTTCATTACCTAAGATTTTCTACTTGCAGGATCTGAATACTGCAAGCAAGCACTCAGTAAGTCCAGTTCTCACTGGCAGTTGAAGGAAATATTATGGTCTGTAATATTTTGGTGCCCATTTCTGTTTTCATGCACTGAGTTTGAGATTTTGAGTCACTTAGGCTGTTGTCAGAGTTCTTACTTATGACTGAAACTGCCTTAAAACTAAAAAAAAAAAAAAAAAGAAAATCTGGCATTTTGTAAATATATTTTCCCACCACTATTTTCTACCACCTTTAGTCATAGCAGGATTTTTGCATATGTGAGGTAGTGAAAAAATTATACTGAAGCTAACGCACTGGGGGTTTTCAAGAGAGAATTGACAAGATTTTTAATACCTCTATGATTTCTGGTCTGGACTCTAAACCTTTTTTTTCACACTTGAGAACTCTTGACCATTTCTACAGCAGATTGCTTTTATCCAAATTTACAAAACATTGTTTTCTGATGGAAATTACTGAGACTTACTATTATGCTAGCTTTCAGATAAACAATCTTTTGCAGTGCCTGAAACTAATAAAGTACACAAAATTCGTGGCCTGAAAGGTTTATCATTCAAAGTATCAATCCAGAAAAAAAAAATAAAAAATCATACATTATACGTAGTACAGTTAAAAATCTCTAGGCTTTAGTGGAGGAGGCAGTGACTGAGATGACAAGTCAGAGAGATGGAATTCACATTGCACTGTTATACTCTTTGGTATTCTCTTTAATTTTCAAGTAGAGAAGATGCATGCTCCTAGATGATATGGGAAATATGGGGCTTCTGAAGGAATTTGAGTGGCAAGAGAATGGACTCAGGTGGGATCATTAGTTTAAGGCTGAGGATGACACATAGCATCTGTGCCAATGTATAACAGTGTGGAAAGGCAGATGTAGTGATCCACAGACAATTAAGGGTAGCAGAGAGGAACACTTCAAAACTTTTTGATGTATTCACTTCCTTTGAACAGTATTCAAAGTGTTAATATTTCATTTTCTACTCCTGTCTAGCAGAAGTCATTGGTGTTTTGAATAGACCCATTAAAGCTTGACCAGGATTAGAAAGCATACATGTTTTCTACAATCATGACTTGCAATGAAAAATTAGCTGTCCTTAATAATAAAGTTATCTAAAATTTTTAGCATATCAAATTAACCTGGAAAAACCCATCTATTTAGGACTTCTGAGCAGGATTCTTTCAGTGAACATGGTACTATTTTTTTAGTTGTTGAAATTGTTCCAGAGGAATATTTCTGTTCCTCTGGTAAAGGAACCCTTTCAGAGAGCCCCGTTCTCTGGAGGAAATTCTGAAGATTTGATAAAGAATTAAAGCAGGTGTACTATGGAAGGATCCACACTACTTTACTCTTAATTTCTGATAGTGCATAACTTAAAACCAGCCAAATCTGGGGAATTATATTAAGAAATTTGGGAGAAAGTTGTGAAGAAAAAGAAAAGCATAAATGGAAATTACAATAAGTGAGAAAATAGATCTCCTTTTAGTGTTAAGGCAGTAGATTGTCACGATTGTTACTGAGATTAGTTCTAACATGGAAAGTGGTTGTACTAACATGGAAGATAGTTGTTCTAATATGGAGGATAGTTGAATCATGTGGAGCATGCAAATTCTATAACTCGGTTGAAGCAGCCGTTGAATCACACAGGTGAAAGGAAACTGTGGAAATTCTCTATTCCCAGCCCTCACTCAAAGCAGGGTCAGGTAGAGCACATTGCCTAGGGCCATGTCCACTTGTATTTTGACTACCAAAATTGCCAAACCCTTTTGATGCTCCACAACCTCTCTAGGAAGCCTGTTCCTGTGTTCAGTCATCTTCGTAATGCAATGTGCAGGACAATCAGTAATTACCTTAAATTACCAGTAATTAATGGCATGCAACAAAGATATAAAGTCCTGTAGAGTGGAATACAAGCAGATAGATGTCAAAGTTCTCTATTCCTGGTCTGTAATCTGCCCAAGATTGCATTAAACTGGGTCATGCTTGAACTTTCAGGTTTTACCTAATATGCAAAAGGCCTAAAGACACTGCCTATCCTGAAGGCACTCACTGACTGCAGAGGTGTTCGTACTGGCCAACATGTCTGTTGAGTCTGATTTCAGGCATATAGAGGCTTGTATTCATTCACAGTGAGGAACACAAAAATGACAAATGGACCCCTGTATGCATTATGTCATATATATATATCTACTGATATATCTGTACTAAACTGGAGAGAGAGGCTGATGTATAAAGCCTCATCAATGTCACTGTTCCCAAAGAACAGCATCATCATCCACAGATTTCAAAAGGGCTTTTTTGTTGTTGTTGTTGTTTGGTTGGGGGGTTTTG
>JAWWEV010000115.1:77250295-77260993 GCA_035583235.1 Hafferia zeledoni
GAGGGGGGTTGGGGGGGGGGGGGGGTTGGGTTCTTTTCTTTCAGAAAAGATCAGCCTGATTTACAGTACCTCTCTTGCTCTGTATGCCAGATTAGAATATCAAGGGAGGTCAGAGAATACAGGCTTTTAATGCACAGTTCCAAATGAGAAATTGTTCCAAAGGTGCAATATAAAACAAATCTGCAGTATGCCTATTCCCTGCTGCTCACACACCTACAAAGGCTACAGTAATGGAAGAGGAGGAGTTTTGCATTTTCTGGGGGAGTGGGAAGAAGTAGAGCAGCTTGCCTTCAAGTATAGTACAAATAATGCAGTCAAGAGCATTAGTTTTCTGGAAATATTAATCCAAGAAGACTTTTTCCTCACAAATTTTAGAAAGAAATTAAGAGTCGATATTTCAATAAAAATAAAATGTGTTCAGCCAAGATTGTGATGTTTTGAATGAGTTGAAATTTTATTTCATGTTCCTACTCAGTCCAAGTGTAGGAATTCATTCAAATTAATTTCTTCTCTAAAGATATATCATGATCTCCTGCTCTGATGAGGAGATTTTTCCAAATTTATCATCCACATAGCATTCATTACCAGTTCAGCTTGTTATAATGGATAGTGGGGGCTGGAAGAACAAAGAAGCTAGAACGTACTCCCACCCTTGTTTCTGCAGGACTCTTCAATTATTTGACTGCAAGAGGTGTTTTGTGAGAGAAAGCAATTGGCTTTAAGCAGTTTACTGTAAGAGGAAAAAAAAAAATAATTAACAAAAAGGAACCCCAAAACAACAAAACAAAACAATGAAGTAATATGAAAGCTCATATTACTTTAAAAATCAATTTTGATTGAAAATGTCAGCTCTATGTTTGTACTTAGTTATGTATGCGGAGTACCTGAGAAGGGCATTAAAGCCTACTTGGCAGGCATGGACATTGGAAAGGGGCTCTGAAGCTCTGGGAGGAGCTAATGGTAACACCAGAATTGCTCCAGGAAAGTTTCATGCCTGTCCGACACCAGAGCAGGCATAGGATGTGTCTACTCCATTCTGGCCTTCAGCCTTTCTGCCTTCCTTCAACTTTCAAAATTATTTAAAACTCTTATGACTTAATTAAAACAAACACCAAT
Source organism: Hafferia zeledoni (assembly GCA_035583235.1). Classification (NCBI taxonomy): domain Eukaryota; kingdom Metazoa; phylum Chordata; class Aves; order Passeriformes; family Thamnophilidae; genus Hafferia; species Hafferia zeledoni. Next base: position 77,251,412 of record JAWWEV010000115.1, read on the forward strand.
TTTAAAAATTCCCTGTTCCTGTTTTATCTGACTCTTTTCATTTCGGGATGATTCTCGTGCAGGCTGCGCAAAGACAGAATAAATATGTTATACCTTTACAAGGTTCAGACCAATACCCATCAATTTAGTTTTATGTAAACAATGCTAATGACTAAAAATCTGCTTTGTGATTTTTGTTTTCTAGTTGTTCCCCTAAAATAAAATTTATTTGTTGTGACTTTCCTTTTCCTGTTAAAAATTTTCACAAACAGAAGACATTGATTGTCATAGTGCTCCTCTTAATTTTCAAAGAGGAAAAAAAGTCCACATGATTGACAGTATTTGAGCTTCATGGGCTTAGACACGCTTAGAAATGCTATATTCTCTTTGATTACAGATGTACAGGATGGACAGACATTTTTTAGATATACTCAATCTCTTCTCTAATTTAAATTCCTCAAAATAACTGAATGTAATATAGCCACATGACAGAATCTTTGTAATTCTCCCAAGTAATCAAGCACAGAGTAGCCAGTCTTTAACATTTACTCCATGCCACACTCATATAGAGAAGTTTTTGCATTGGATATCTCAAGGTGTATCAACACTGACAGGAATCTGCTTGTTGTACCATACTAAAAAACAGCCATCAGGGACAAAGTTTAAGAGGTTTTTTAAGTTTAAACTGGGTAAGTTCTAAATAAAGTTAACTAGTCCAGCAGTGTTCCTTAGTCTGGTAGAATTTCTAAGTAACATAGTTACGTGAAGAAAGCCTTTAAATATAGACCAAACTTAATGTCCTTTTTCTAGCTGATTGTCCTGCAGATTACAGGCTTTTTCTTTTCTTTGATATATGTGACATCTTTGGCCTGTGACAGTCAACAATGTTATTCCTGCCTTTAACTAAGGGATCCCAGATGCGATTTCTTCCTCTCACCTACTTTGCCTTCAGTTAATGTAGATACATTTTGAGAGGATAACAACAGAAAAAAAAAAATTATGTGGGAAATCTGGTTTGAATAGATAAGTTTGCATATATACATATTTATATATATAATTTTTTATATATGGAAAAGGGTAAGCAAAGGACATCTTTAAAGTAATTGACTAGAAACTAAACATGCTAATAAACATTTCTGATTACATGAGTATAGCTGTTGGACCTCAGTAAGTATATTTGCATAAATTATGTTCAAGATTCATAATACATAGCACAAGAGCCAGCTTGGTAAGGGTTTAAGTTTTACCTTAATCTTTAATGTAGACTATGAATAACCTTTTCATTCACATGCTTTGGTGATATGCTGAATGGTAGAGAGACAAATCTCCCTTAGTTAAGTGTTGTTTCGAGGACTGGTCCACAATTGCCTACAGAATCTATATTTTTAGTCAAGTCTTTTGTACTTCAGAATGTAAAACTTTTCACTTAGCTTGCAATAGATTTTCAAATACTTAGAAATCTTTATGCAGTAAGTAACAAGAATAAAAAGCTTGTATTCTACAATTGGGAGTTCTTCATTAATCACTTTTATGAGATATAACAAAGTAACATGAATGTCAAACAATAAGCATCATCACAAGTAATAAAAAAGCATAACTGTGATCTTAAGGAGATTTAATTGACCGTTGAGTAACAGCAAAAAGTTTGAAAATAGACAAGGGGTTCATTTTTAGGGCAGTATGCATCTAAATACTTCATACAAAGTAACAAATAACGGATGGATTAGAAGTAAAACAATACAAAACTCACATTGTTTGAAAATGTTCTACTAAAGCATTCTTCCTGAATAATCTATAAAGTAAATTTTCACCGTGCTGACATAACCTACTGTAACACAACGCAATTCTCTTTGACTGTCCCTTATCAGTCAGATGAGACCTGTACAGGTTAAATTAAAGGCTAGGGATGATACCAAGACTATTGGGTTTTAGATGGAGATGTGCTCAATAAGGAACATCAAATGCCCAAAAGTTAGGTCTTCCAGGTGTTCAGGTATCATGTGTGCCAAAGTAGAAAAGAAGAATAAGCCAGAAGGACAACTCCACACTAAAGTAGTTTTTTTTTTTTCCAAACTCTGACTACCTGCAGGCATTTAACAGTCTTTTTTCCCACTTATCCTTTGAATACAGTACGTTCTACATTTGTTTGGTCTCTGTAATGCTAACTTGTCAGAGCAGAGGCATTAAGAAACCAAATGTTATGGGTTTAGCCAAGTAGGCCAAAAATTTAGGCTTTAAAGTTCAGACTAGGCCTGGAATTTCAGCTGACTTGAGCTGGGCTGGGCTAGCTAACAGCTGACTTCTTCTAGCCAGTAATGTTGTATTCCATGCCATGTTACGACATCATCTCAGAAGGGGTAAGAGCCGGTGTGTGGGTGTGGCTTGGTCAGTTCCACCATGCCTGAAGTACAGACAGGACCTGCTAGAGTTGTTTTGCTATGCCAGGCCCTGCTGCTCCTGCTGCTGCCGCTACTTGCCTTTTTTTTGAGTTCAGGGAAGTAGAAATATTTTGTTGTTATACCTTCTCTTTCTTGCAGGGTGTCTTTTAGAGTACTTCTAGAGTGATACACTTTGTGTTATTTGGGGAGTGGGAAGTTATTTCTTGTTATATATATATAACTTGTATAAGTGTGTGTTATATTGTAGTTTTAATTTTCTCTTTTCTGTATAAATACATGTAGTTAGTTTCAGCATAAACCTGGTTTAGAGGATTTTTTCCCCTCTCCCCCTTCCCTTTTCACTCTGTCTTGACAGTTGGCTTTTGCCAGCTCAAACCAAGACACCAAGATATCAGAACTTCAGTTTTCTGAATTCTGAATGGACTTCACCAGAAGACAGTCTCTGAAGTCATCCCACTTTGCTGACATTACTCCTATGTCTGTGTTAGAAAACTAAACACCTTAGATTATCTCTCTGTGTATTTATACTGGAGATGTGTGAACAATTCTAAAGAGAGTTTCTACCTCATTAAGATAATTTACTTCCCTAAGAATAGATGAAGCCCTAGCTCTTGACTTAGTTACTGCAACCATGTGCCTGAGGTTATGTGATAAATTTGAGTCCAAAACTCCAGGATTAGCTGACTATACTTAAAAGACCTAGAGTATTTCACTTTGGCTATGTCTATATCCTGTTTTATTAATATTTCGCTGGGAGTATGACAAAATATTACGGAAGCAATTAAGTAGTAGGAAGCAGTGTTGAAGCAACTGCACCAGTGGTCACAGGGTTTTGTGGGCCAGACTATGAAGATGGAAGGGCATACAATCAACTTTTAATTAGATTTCATTTAATTTTGACTTACTTTATTTGATTATACTGTGTTTTCACTTGTTTGAATTGCAACAATAAGAGTTAGGAAAAAATTGAGCTATGGTTGTGCAGGACATCTTATTTGTCCTTGATCTTGTATGTGTGCACCTGTTATTATACAATCCTTCAGGATATGATCTCATGTCATTATTTTCTTGTTGTTTTTGGTTTGGTTTGGTTTGATTTTTTTTCTGAAAGTTGCTGCTCATTCAACCTCTCTATTGAAAATAAAATGTGTTTCTGTATTGAATTTGACTGCAAAATTTAGGTCCTTCACCTCAATATTATGCAAAAGTTGGCAACTATATAGAGCCTAGGCAGGAATTTGGAGGATAGTTTTCTGAATGTTATCCTAGGGGGTTGGATTCTGTATTATTCATGCTGTGTGGAAGCTTGCTTAATTCAAGTAGTGTTTCTGCAATTTGATTGAATTATTGTAAGTTTCTAAGTCATAACATAATAGAAAATGACAAATAAACGGTAATAAAGCACAGAATGGTTTTGTTCTCTATTTTGTGACTGGTCTTGTACCCGACTGCCTTGTACACTAATCCAAGGAGATCAACCCTCCAACCCAGCGATTAAACAATCTGAGAGGTCTTTTTCAAATCCAGCATTCATGCCGTTCCTGACCATAATCCAGTTCTTGTTCCTGTACATATTTTCTCATACTTAAACTTGTTTTGTAATACTAACTTCTATGAAGAACAACAATTTGAATCAATATGTTTTATAAAACACATAAGGGATTTTGTCAATAATTTTTAGATAGTGAATGCATTCAGACAGATCACTAGTTGAAATCTGAGGTTTGTTTTTTTGGTTTGGGTTGGGTTGGGTTGGGGTTTTTTTCCCAATATTCAATTTTTATGAGTCAGTTAAGGAAAAAAGTGGGCTCAAGGGTTCCAAAGAAAAACATGAAATATACTATCTACTATGATTTAGATATCATTTAAAACATTCAAACTTCTATGAATTTATCTTTAAGCTATCATGTACAGAATATAATAGAACTTTATTGAAATTAATAACATTTGGACTAATATCCTTAAAATTAAGCTTGTAGTAATGCAGTTTTCTAGCTCAGGGGCCTGACTTGTTGAAGTTTTTTTTTTGAAAATAAATATTCTGACTGTAAAAAAATGTAAATAACCTTTAAGATTAAAAAATATGCACATTGAAATAATACATTAATTTATTTTTAAACTAAGTGTTTTTTAAGAATTGAGTTCATGTTGAAATATTTAATCTATTATTTTTATTCATTAAAAATAGACTGAGAAAACAGTTGGAAGTTGTCAGAAATGTCAGTTAAGTCTTAGATATATTTTCCAACATCTAGGATATGAATTATAGGAAAATAGAAAGTGCAATTAATACAAGACTCCTTCACAGATATTTTGAGTTCATTTGTTTCAAATGAACTGCTATACAAAACTTACATACAGTGTGCCCCTTTCTATTAAATTTAGTAAAATGGATTCCTTGCTGTGATAAGTGATGCAATTTTAAATTTCAACAGAAAAGTGATTCTGATAAGCAGTGGGTAGCATTTTATTTAAGTAACAATGATGTTATTCAACAACTATTACAAGTTGTCTGAAATATGACGCTATAGTCAAAAACAACTGTGGAAAGTCAATGTTATCTTTTAGCATTGGAATTTTTGTCCTTGGGAAAAAGTCCTGGGACCTGAATTCAAGTATGAACAAACTAAGACTATCAATAAAATAGCACGTCAATATAAAAAAAGTCTTTTCTGTAATACTGTCAAGATTAAAGCAATCCTTCAAATCACCTGAAATTAAAGGAATATTATGGGCCGTATTTCTTAATTCATATTAAATACAGCTGGGTACAGAGGAAAGAGCTCATATACCTACAGAAATCTATGTTGCCCAATATACAAGTTTTGACCCTTATCATGTCTGTCTAATAGGCACACAACAAATAACAGAGACCTCTATTCTTGTGAAAATGAATAAATATTCAGAAGCAAATTACTTATCAACATTTCTTTGGCCAGTTAATGTTGAGAGGGTGAAGCAGTTGACTTAAATAGCGGCAAATCTTGGTGACTATTTGTCAACAAACATCCAGTTTCTTTCAAAACTTTATTACTCTGTCCCTGACTTGTGCCTTCATGTGGAAAGCAACAAATTACTATGTGTAAATATAATGAGTGAATAAAATATTGAGGGCTCATGCTCCTTGAATGACTCTGAAGTTTGAAGGTTGAACTCTCAAGCCTCCTGGTTTAAAGTTCTGTTACTTTAGGATAACTAAAACTTCCTGATAGTGTTTCATGCACTGATACTGGAGACAACTTTGAGTCTACATTAACTTTATTTATTTGTCTGAGAATATCAACATAAATATGAGAATATCCGGAAGAGTTCAAGTTGTGAATTTTATATATGATAATTCTAGGTTTCTAAAATATCAGATTTCCCTATGTTTGTCTCTGCAATTTTTATTATGAGCAAATAGGAAAATTATGAGATTGCAATAGGTCCTATATTATGGAAAACAGCAAAGTTCCTCAGAAATAAAAGGAAAATTTTATAGACAAAAAACTATTCTGCTTTTGCTGGGGTAGAATTAATTTTCTTCTTAGCAGATTGTATTGTCCTATGTTGTGTAGTTGTGACTAAAACAGTAATGATAACCCATGTTTTAACTATTGCTAAATAGTGCTTAAACAGCATCAAAGCCTCTTACAATTCTCACACTGCTGTACCATGGAGTAGGTTGTAGATAGTAAGTTGGGAGTGGACTCAGCCAGGAGAGCTGACTCCAGCTGACCAAGGGGTTATCCTATACCGTATGATGTCAAGTTCAAAAAACAATCTTGGGGAGGGAAGCTGGACACAGCTGCCTTGTTCTTAAGGACTGGTTGGACATCAGTTTTTTTCTTGGTTTTAGTTTTGGTGTTAGTTTTGTGTTTCAGTTTAGTGTTTTGTTTTTGTTTTTTTTTCATTAAGGAACTGTCTTTAGCTCAACCCACCTTTTTTCTGGTTTTATACTTCCACTTTTCTGCATCCCACTGAGAATGGGACACTGAGCAAGTGAATATGTGGTTTTTAGCTACCTATCAGGATTAAACCACAAAACCCTTTTATTTTTAAAATAAAATAAAATAACAAATAACTGAGATGATCACAGATTAAACGTGCCTATTACTGGAAGGCGGAATGATTATTTTGCAGATCTACTTTTAGAAATTAATGTTTTCTAGTTTTTCTATAATATTTAAATATTCTAAAATAAAAATGTCTTGCTTTTCTAATTACATGTAGTTGTAGGATATACAAAAGAAAAAAAAAGTCAAAAGTCTATTTTCCCCACAGAAACAATTTTCATATTGTTCTATCCAAAAATAGCTCTACTAAAATGCGGGTGAAAAAGCAAATCATACATTTTACATGATTATTTTAATAATAAAGCACATCCCATTTAATTTGGCCAGTCACTGTTGTTTATATGAGTGATAGCTAGAAGTTTTCCCTATTATAGGCAACTATCTGACAGAACAATTTGAATTAAGGTATAAAATGCCAAATCTGGATCAGCGTAACACAGTGTTAATACAGAATTGTAATCTGACACAAAGTATTAGTTATATAATCCTGGTAGAAATACAATTGTTAACAATCAAAAAATACAGAAATAAAACAAACCCCAAAAGAATAATAACAAAAAACCAAACAAATCAAACCAACAAACAATCAAAAAAAAACACCAAAAACCCCCCACAAAAAATTCTCAAAAAAACCCACAACCCAAACCCTTTCACAGTCCAGTAAGTGACTATCAAAAGCCTTCAGTTTTAGTGTTTGAAATGTATAAATGTGACATAAGTGCAATATAATTTTGACAATTATTATTTGCTGGATTGCTTGTTCTGGTCTTATAGTGGTTCTTTCTTAACCAGTGAAGTGAATTTGTTGTTGCTATATAAACAAGGCATGACTGTAAAGTTATGGTTTTGGAATAAAGATAAATCTCATGTGGAAGACTTTACCTAGATTATATGCTGGAAAAATCCTTGTAGAAAAACAAACAAACGAACAAACAAACATTTTTACTGTTACAGAGGAAAAATGCTTCTAAGTCATCTCTAAAAACACTTTTAAACAGAATCCTAGTGTATTATTTTAAAATTATGACCACGAGAAAGTGGATGTCATAGGAAGCATAGAGCAGTTCAAATGGTTTGAATAACAGTTGTTTACAGCATTCTTCTGAAAGATGCTTATACAAATAGCAGAAGCTGATGTCAGTCCTCTGTCATGAAAAAGAAAAGTAAGAATACACTTGAAAGACTAATTTAAAAATGTTAATTGTCCTTCCTCAGATATGCAACAAATATACAGTGAGTCGAAAATAAAGATGGGTTATACATCATGAAAATGGAGATGATTGGATTGTTGGACACTTGACATATACTGATGAATTCTAATGAAAGTTAATCTTATTGAAAACAAATTTAGCAAATCTATATATCTTGCAATAAATACGTCTAAGTAAGACCTATAGAAAATATCTTTTAATGACAGTGAAAGGTAGTTATCCATTGTGAGAGAACAGAAAACAAATTTAAAAAATCAGATGACAAACTAAGAAATGCTACTATGTCTGGCATAGTTGTATATAACTCACTAGTTGCAAATAAAAAATATATAGCAAAATAAGATATGCAAACAAGCTATTAATAACTCACATCATTAAATTAAGTTGATATTTTCAATTAAAATATCTTGTTCACTGGTGTATAATTTCATTACCTCTTAAAATAACTAATCTTAAGCAAGTCAGATACAAGAAAAAAACTCAGTTCAGGCATGCTAGATAAAGTAGTGTTAACATTTATTTAGTAGCTGAAAACTCTGAAGGCATCTTATTTGCTAAGAATATTACATCTCAGGATATGCAAGTTCTGCATAGTATTTGCAATTACTTTTTCTTATACCGCCACAGTATAAAGCTTTTTTCCTCAAAGAAAAGCAAGTACTGCCCATCTCAGTCACAAATGGAATTGGGAGTGGAATTGAAGAGCAATGACTGCGTCATGGAAGTTTAAAGGAGGAAACTTTATCTTGAGGGAAAAAATTTGGAATTAAATGTTGGAATTGCCTATGTGCTAGATCACAAATCTACTGAAAAAAAAGAAGAATGAAAATCGAAATGTGAGAAATAGCATGAAATGTGTGAAATGATGCAGAGTGTGGGTAAATCAAATCAGGATTGCTGTAAGAAGTGATGAAATCAGGTGTCATATCCTACCTTTAGGAGGTCTCAATTAGTACTTACAATAGAATTATCCAAAGATAGTGTCTTTGAATATACTACTAAACAAAAATTTTTAAGAGGGAAAAAAATCCCTAACTACAATGGGGTGGAAAAAGCTAGGGCCAGTTCTATTTGGCTTAAATCTGCGAAGTTCTATAGTAATTTCGTGTATCTGTATTTGTGTTAATCTTTTACTATCTATGTGTACATATTTAATATGGGAAGGTGGTACTCCTTAATAAAAGTTATAAAAGATGGTGAGAGGATTTTCTTTGCTAACATTTGTAAATTCTGAAATGTGTTACATACTCTTTCTCCCACCTACTCCAGAATCCTAAAGAAAAGCATGGTGATTCTCTGGAACTATTCTTTCCAGGACACCTCCTAACATATCATTTATGTGACTTTTTGCTCAGCTGTCTCTCAAAGCTACTTATAAAAGCACAGTCCCCCGCAAACAGATTTTCTTTCACAGAGTTGATTGAGTCTCCCTTCTCACTTTTGTTGAATTAATGTATTATGCTAACATCTGTCATTACTCTGTTGTATATACTTAGACTTTTTTGAACTATAGCTGCTGTTCTTAGTTGCTGCTTTAATAGGCTTTTGTATATAGTATATGTACTTGACAATGGTAAAGGTTTTCAAGAAAAGACTATTTTCATGAAAGTCAAATGTCACTCAGTGGCATTTTTTCATGTCAGAGAAAATGTCATTTTAGATGGGCAGACTTCTTTTCAGCTCCTTGCATTGTAGAATCATAGATTTGGGTACCTTAAAAATCATCTAGTTCCAACTCCTCAACAGACAGGGACACCTTCAACTAGATCAAATTGCTCAAAGCTCCGTGCAGCCTGGTCTTGAACACTTACAGGGATCATGGCACCAATCATTTTTTTAAATTAATTAATTAATCAATTAATTTAGTTAGTTAGTTAGTTAGTTAGTTAGTTAGTTAGTTAGTTAGTTAGTTAGTTAGTTAGTTAGTTAGTTAGTTAG
>JAWWEV010000115.1:77272270-77341551 GCA_035583235.1 Hafferia zeledoni
TTATTTAAATTCTGAAATCAATTTACCTGTGGTGATTTTTTTTTTTTTTTTTTTTTTTTTTTTTTAAGACCAGACATTGTCAAACTTGGTTGACAGGTTTGTTTGGTTTCTTTTTTTGAGAATATATGCACTGATTTTTTTTTTTTTATAAATATCAAAGAAAGTTAAGGAAAGTTTTATCTAAATAAATTCTTGTGGTTTGGGACCATGGGTAGCTTTAGAGTCACTTTTAGTCAAAAAGACCAATTGACTCACATGAGACATTTCTGTTTGAATTATCTGACTGGTCATTTCTTTCCACTTATGTACATCCTTTTTTTTATAACATCTTTATTTGAAAAATATTGCCTTTATATAAGAAATAGTTAACTGTATTGGAAAATTTCTCAATGTAAGTAAAAGTGTTTATAACAGGTTATTTAATAGTCAGCTACGTCAACTTTCATGCTTTCTGTATAAATAGGAAAACCCTTGAAATGATGAATTTGATTTTGTAAGAAATTTAGATTCCTCATAAATAAATGTAAGCAAAAGTCATGGGAGCTTTGTTTTGTTGCTGCGGTTTCTGTTTTTCAATAGACTATTACATAGGTACTATCAATAAATGGAAGAGGAAAAAAAATGAAAACTGGACTAAACATACTTTGATTTGTAAAGAAAAGAAGGAAACAATATCACTCAGATAAAGTAAATGAAGACCCACATGAATCATCAGGGAATGTGAAAATGTAGGAAATAAGTCAGAGAGAGAGTTTCAAGTAAGGGTAAAGGTGGAAAGTAACAGAAGAAAAGAGTCATGTGAAGGAGGAACTGCTCAGAGTGAGGGAATTAAGAGAACAGCACAGAGACAGAGAATGTGCAAAATGATTAAAGAATTAAATAAAATTAATAGAAGAATAAAATATGGAACACAAAGAGAAATTAATGTACTTCACTAAAAGTACGCTGAAGTCAGATTTTCAGCTCTATTTCCATCTCTATTTGCCTCAGCAATAACAGGTAATTCTAAGCTCACTACAAGTTACCAAGGAGCCATCCTGTGACAATCTGCACTGCCATCTATTTCACATGTGAGAAGGAGACTTTTCCACACTGTAGTGCAATGAACTAGGATCCAGGCAGCTGCACAGTTGAGAATTGGTTCTTGTCTCTATGATATTACCCATTCCCTCTCCTTAATCAAACTCGTAATCTGACACAGGAGAAGACCAGAATGATTTTACTTATATTACAAGTAATTTTCCATTTGGGAGAATGTGTAAGTAAATCTAGATTTTTGTCAGTAAAAGAAAAACTGAAGAGAGAAAACAAAACGAAGGAACACCATCAAGATGGTAAAACAACTCAGAATCTTTGGAGAGTTGGGCTTGCTCCCAGTAGAGAACTTGGAATGAAGATCAAGTCTTCAGAAGAGTTCTCCATCACATCCAGAGCTACTATTCAAACATCTTCCTTTATTTGAGGCTAAAAACAGACTACCTAACATCTCAAGACTCTCTCATAAGCAAAGCAGAAAGCACACACAAGGGCTGTTTGCTATTCCAGGAATTCTGGTGATTCAACATAACCTCAGGTGGAGCAAGCACTGCCATAACAAGGATGCCCTGTCATAAAAAGGAAAGGAGCAACAAATCTCAGTATTCAGCCCATCTAACAGTGGATGTCTAAATATACATAATTTCAGTCCCCCTCATTGTTGACAGAGAAATATGGGGAGTTCTAAGTGGAGAATTCATGACACTGATTCCAGATATCCATCTTATAATTGTATGAGTTGCTCTCTTGAGATGCCTGATTTTCCTTCCTGATTTCAAAGGAAACTTTGAATGGCTAAATCATTAAGAAAAGATTTATTTTTATGACCTTTAAGAAAGGTGAAAGAACTCTTAGAGAAATACTACATCTTTCTAATGCACATTGAAATTTCATGAGAAGCACAGTAACTCTACTTATGTGAAGATACAGTTTTTTACTGTAGCCCATTTTGGAACTGGACTATGTTCAATCTTATCTGCGCATGAAGCCTCAAAATTTGTGAAACAATCAAAAATGTATTCTATCAAAGGGGTTGAATTAAATGCAGAACAAAAATTGAAGCTCTTTCTGCTCTTAAATAAACTCAAATGGATGTATTATTCAAAAGCAAGTAACCCTGAAGGAAGAGGTAAGCAAGATCAATGCAACCAGCAATTTTCTGATATTTTAGTAAGGTCAGAATTTTTCAAGTTTTCCTGCAGAACACACTCTTCTACAAAACAGAGAATTTCACTTGCAAGCTAGTGGGTGGGGAAAAAAAGTATGAGCCCATCTGTGTTATACTGAGGTGTATTTGAAAGAAAGAATTATGTGCAGGTTTTGCAATTAAAGTTGTTCCTGCAACTAGTAGACCAGAGGAGAGATTGAATCATTTCCCTTATTCAGCTTGGAAGTTTTACTATCACTCAATGCAGTGAGTGGAGGGAAAGAGTTTGTGTAGATTTCATTACATATAACTGCATAAATTAAGATCATAGCACATCCAGAAATTGTGCCCAATTTTTTTACCTGGGCTCTAATAAATAGTTTATAGCTTTCTTTCCCTTCCAAACAAATACATTTATATCACTTGACTATATCCATAAATTATATTCCCTAAAATAAGGACTCACTGGTGTCCATATTGGCAATTGGAAATCATTGTAAATCAATCACATTTTGAAATTCTGCAATTAATCAAAAAAAAAAAAAAAAAGGAAATAAAAACTAGACTCTACAATTTGATCAGATAAGAAAAGAGGCATTACAAAATTAACAAATAGCTATTTCTATTTTTCACTTTTATCATTGATTTTTTTTTTTTTTTTTCCCATTCTGTATGGTAAGCTACACTGTTAATATCTCCCATAGCTTTCACAAAGAAGTGGTGGAGGTACTGGGATTAAGATCCCAGTTCTTGAAAGAGCAAAACTGCCTCCACTAAGGATATTTGAAATTGAGGGCATGCAGCACACTGGAAATTAGGGGACTGCAATTGTTCTCCTGAACACCTGAAGAGCTTATCTTTGCTGCACATTGATTTACCATATACTTCCAGATAACACAGGAATTTCATCCCTTAGGCACAACAATGACAAAATTCTTAGGTTTTGGTTAATTTATGTTAAGTGGTTGCAAGCATTAGACAAACTTAGAGCCTGAAGTCCACCACCGAAAAAGGACACCAATCAGTGTTGGTAATGATATATTTTATTTAAATGATGGATATGACACTTAAGATGTTTGAAATAGATGAAGATGTTTTTTAAAATAAGTAAATTTGTATTCATAAGTATATCCTAAATTAGTAATATTGATGGAAATGTTTCAAATTCTCTATTAGGCAAATTAGCAGAACTACATAAACGGGTACTGCTATAATAGCCACTTGAACTTTTGCATGCAAAATTGAAAGGATACCTTTAGTTATTAAGAATTTTAAATTTTAAATTGCCTGAGTTATTCTTATAATTTTCTTATTTTTTAAGTAGGAAAAAAAGTTTTCCTAGGCAATTATTAAGATGTTCCATAACAAAAATGACAGTCAGGAATCTAGGTCCCATTCAAAATGAGCAAGACGTAGGAAGCCAAACTTTTCTCTCACATTGAAAATTACCTTTGCATAACTTACTGAGAATCATATGTGAAGTTGTGAAAGAATCTGCTGAATAAATTATTTGTCTTTCCTCACACTCCTCACCTCAGCCACATGAAAATCATTTATATATCCTTGCAATATACTGGGATATTGTCTCATAAGCTTTACATAGGTTTATTTAAGCTCAGTACAATGTTGATTGCAAATTATTATTGACTGGAAAAGAGGGATAACAATTTTTGTTACACAAATATGCATCAGATATATCATAAATTTAAGTATTGAAGACTAGGAGTTCACTCCTTTTGTCTGGTTACATGAAAAATTCATTTTGCCATTATATTGGCAAGCAAAATATATTATGGCATTTTCTAATATTTGATAAATATATAACTGAAACCCTGACTTCTTCTTTTACAGTAATTACTTTTAACACCCTTGCTTGTGCATCGAGGGGATGTGGATATCTTGGCTATAATCTCTCCACTATTTTGCTTAGCATTTTTACACAATATAATCTTTTGAAAGATGAAATTTTTGACATCTCTCAAAGGAAATGCTGCACTTATTTTGACAGTGCTATATCTAGCATGTCTTCTTTACTAGGCAAACTGTCTGGAAGGGAAAATGGAACTAACAACACTTTGGCTTTTGTGTTTGTTGCTATGGCTAAACTGCATAGCAACAAGACTTAGGACACTTGCCTATATTCAAGGGCATAATGCATGCACACAGAGAAAACCTTATATCAAAGTAATGACCTAGCAGCTTATCCATACCTTTCATCAAGCAAGATAGATAGACCTTAACTTTCTAGGAGATTAATTAAACAAATGTAAATTAAGTAGGACTTTTCACTGTGCATTGCCTCTTCATATGAATTAAGCAAGCGTTTTAATAAGAATAAAGAAACATTAAGAAATATAAGAGGATAGACTGGTGGTGTGATATAGAAATAAGAGAAATAAAGAGAAGGACAACCTTCTGTTGACCAAATTTCTAACTGTTTTTCATGCATCTTTCAAGAGCTGGGTCTTTCCAGAGTTTCACAGTATATAGGAAAGATCAGGACATATTTTACTATTCAGTCTGGTTTTTTCTCTATTCCATATTACTTATGGTTTACTTCTAATTGTTTTGGTTGCGAGGCAGGGAAGGAGACTGGTTTTGGTTTGCTTGGAGATGTTGCCATTTTTTTTATGTGAGGGCTTTTCCAAAATTTATTGTTCTACATTCTGAACAAAAATCTTACCTCAGCTTCTAAAACATGTTTAGTCAGAACAGTAACAGAACTACTGATTGGAAGTAAAGCAGTAAAGATTAAGGTGATTTTCAATTCTTTTCCTTTATTATTTTGAAAAAAATGCAGAGCAAAACTAATTCAGAAAAAAAAAAAAAAAGTATCAACCTTAGCTGTCATTCATATCCCTAGTTTTAAATATTAGTATCTCCAGTTTTCATAAGACAACTTCTCTGCTACAGATCCAATCTTAGGATATCTGTACTGCAGACTATAAATAAACAGTGCTTTAGTATTGTTGCTGCTATATTTGAGCCATTCCATGACATATTGCCTCATCTCTGTAGCATATTTTTACTCTCAAATGTCTCAATCATTGTAACAAAAGTGAGAGTTTAGTTTTCAAGATTGATTTTGCGCTTTAAGGATATCTCCACCTCCTCCTTGATTATATACTTAGCTACTTTTGCTTGACTAAAACTGTTATATAGAATATAATCTATAGTACTTGTGGACATATGTAAATGGAAACAAGGAGAGAGAAAAATAACTCATGCTGAGGGACATGTACATTTCCAAAAGACTGAGCAGGAGGTATGTAGACAAATCCTATTATTGGGTAATGAGATTTGTGCACGGACCCGGACACTATTATGAAAATGTAACTCTTTTTCAAAACAAAATGAAAGAAGGGGGCAATCTTTTCAGCTGAGGTCAAATTCTGCTTCCAGTAAGGATGTAATAAGTTCCAATAAAATCAACCTTATTAGTGTCCAGAAGGAGCTGAAAGAAAGAGGTGGCCTTTACATCCACAGAATTTTCATATGACTTTGAGCCTGACCATGCTCACATGGAAAGTAACAGGAATTTCACCACTGGGATGTGACATCAGTCTTATTAGTTACTGATCTGCTAAAGCTCTCTCAGCATCAAGAAGTTTGCATTTCTTACAATAGCCTTCTATGAAGTGAAACAATTCTTATGAAATCAGAAATGTTATGAATAAAAGATTCAACCATTACATCATAGATGGACTTGGAAGAAAATTCTGTCGTGTATTTTAAAATCATCCATTAAGATCTTGAAAGTCACGTAAAAGAGTGAGTTTTAATATACAATAAATATTGTATATCTACTCCATATCTTCTGCTACTGGAGAACATAGTTATGTTTTCAAAGGTTTTTTTATAATCACGCTAATATGCTTTCCCATAAAGGAAAACTGTGACTCTTTGGTAATAAAAGGTAACTTTAGATAGTGCTGGTGGCATTTTTGGTTTACCACCTCATATTCTGAAAAAATATTTTATAAATAAAATATCCCTTTGTTTGGTTTAACCTTCCTGGTAACCCAGAACTATTTAATAGCAGTAAGGAAGGTAGATAACTCACACAAAGTAATAATTTACTATTTGTAATTTTACCAATAGGCAGCTGTTAAGTATTTCATACATGAAAGAATAAGGTCTCCATACATATTAGTTCCCTTTTTACAGTGCAGGTTCTTTTCTCCCAGGGAATTTCCTAGTAAGAAAACCACTCACTCCTCTCTCAGCTTGATGAGTTCCAGCTTCAGAAGCTTCAGTGAGTACAATGCTGACAGTGGGGTTAGGGTTTTCACTATCCTGTCCAAAGTTAAGTCATGCAGCAGAAAGTCTTAATGTTCTGAGATCACACTATTATTTGTAAACACAGTGCGTATCTGGTATATTCTGTCTCCAAGATGTGTGTTAAAACAGTAATTGTTCAAATCATTGGATGACCAGTTTTAAGGAATATTTCTAATCCAGCTTATGGTCTTATTTATAGATCCTTTCTGCTGAATGTATCATTGGATAGTTACTAAAAATTGGAAGGAAGGTAAAAAAAATTACTTGGTGGTACAAAGGGAACAAATACGTAAATTATGCACATACATTTGTAACTACATAAGCTAATACCTGCATTAAACTGATCATGAATGCATGTTCAGACCAGATACCACTTCTTTTTTCAACAACTGTGTGATAGATTTGAGAAGAAAATAAAAAAAAACAAAATGACAGAGGAATAATTTGGATGTTATTTAACACAGCATCTCTTCTTCGTTCACCAGCTGAATTTTCAAGCAAATGCTTATATGTACAAATTGTGCAAGAAAGCGTTTGGCTATGAAAAATATGACTAAATCTGTCAGTGGCTAGAGTTTCCTCACACTGGTTCAAGGGGAGGGACACCTTGTCATAAAAGGTATAGCTCTATGCGTACTTTGCTGGCATGTGTTATAGGATGTCTAGCACCTTCCTTTTTTCCTTCCCAATGGAACTGCCATTCAGTTGAGGTGATCTAATTTTTCTTAAATATGTATTTATGGTATATATGCATATTCTATGAAGGAGTGTGACTCTGCAGGAAAGAATACAGCTGGAAGAGCTGTGAGGCAAGTTTTGAGTGATGAGAACTCTGTCATTATGTCAGTTTCAACATGACCTTATTTCTGATCTCTTTTTCATTGCTGTGAGTCAACCTGAACATTTTTTTTCCTACATAAGAGTGACACCCATGTAAAACTAATGGAGACAAGTTCAGTATAAGGCTTCATCTCTCTAGAAAAATAGGTATAACACAAAATAATTATTTAAAAACAAGGCACTGGTGAAACATTTCTTCCATGCAGACAGGAATTTTATGCTAAGACTGTGTGGCAGAAGCCTACTGTTGTCATGGAGACTGAAAAATAATTGTTAACAACTTCTAAAAGCAAAAAATACATGTGTTTGGAATCTATCTCATCATCCTCCTTGAAAGTACTAATATATAATTCTGTGATGTTTGGTTTAGACCTTGATGAAAAAATAATAAATTGAAAATTATGTCCCAAATGTTTGCTTCTTCTTTTTTTTTTTTACCAGAACCAAATTTTTCTATAAATAATTGAAACAAAAAACTATGCATATTTTCAAATGCATACACAGCCAGTAGATAGGAAGTTAGCATCACAAAATTGTGCAGAAGTTACAGAGCTCAGCAGTTACCTTACACAAGGGAATCCACAAGCAAGAATCTGGCTGAATGCTCCTTACACAGGGCTTGAGGGGATTGAAGGAATTGCAAAGAATTTTGCGGGAGACATTTTGCTGCATGAGGGTGATACCTGAACTACAGAGTACAAAAATTCTTCTCTCCAATTCATCTTGAAAATGCCAGCTTCTCAGTTGCAGCAATTTCGAGTCATAGCATGGAGACATCATCACCTGCCATGTGAGGTCTGTGACGTGCTTCAGGAGATGTCACTCGTTTCTTTCGAGTCACACCTAGACAAGACAGTTTCTATTCCCCCTTTTTTCATATATAAAGAAATTAGTGAGTATTCACCTAGAAATAAATGCTCAATTTATTTAATAAAATATGTAAATGATATCAAGGTCAAGTAGAGGAAGAATGTGTGTTTGCAAGTTTAAGGTAAACATGAGATGATGAAGGAGGCCAGCTTTTACTCCCTATGCCTAGACATGTTAAGCAATAATTCTGCACTGTAAGATGGGTGATCTCAAGCCCTTTTTTAGGAAAAGCTTTCAGCTATACAGTCAGCACTACATGTTCCTATACTGTTTGCTGAGCTATGTTGACATGCTATCACAGATCTGAGATAAAATGAACTTTCAAAAATCTCCTAATTTATTCTTGCCCAGAAATGAAGTTACACTTCTGTACTTCTCCAGCAGAATTCCCTACCAACATTTAGAAATCTTAGGGGTAGTAAGTTATCACCTACTGTAAAAAAGGCAATTCATAGAGCCCATGCAAACTCAGGAGAAAATTCCCTTTATGAAATATATATGAACAAATGCAGATGTATGAGTGATTAAAGACAATTTTGATGAGCTGGTACTCATGTAGAGTAAGACTATAGCTTTGCAATGATGATTTTTTGTTGTTCAGATTGCAGTTCTTGAAGCTAATTGTAAGACCTTTGAGTTTCTATATTTTGTATACTGAAAACAAAAATAAATACACTATAAAATTCATTTGTACTGTAAAAGAAATCTTAAATGAAAGAGAAGGGAGAATACAAAACAGAGTTTAACAATTGTTTGAAACCAAACTAAAGCCAAGACTCTGAATGATTGTATTGTCTGCCTGCAATTACTCAAAATTTAGCAGACAATCAAAATGAGATCAAAATTTTGGTTCAGTAGAGGTATTTTTGCTGTATCAACTGGTAAATTATTGCTAGTTAGTGTCTTAAACTAAACTTAAATTGTAATTTATTGCATTTCAGAGCTGAGAGTTTGACTTCCTTTAGACAAAGCTGTTTTTAAGTTTACAGGTATTGTTATCACAGCAGAATGTCACTTGAAATCTATTATTTCGTCTAAATGATGGCTAAAATCAATAGTAGTTCCTGAATAGTTTCCCACCCTTCTTGGCTTAGTGGATAAACAGAGGCCTCATTCAAGACAAGGTAGAATTTTCAGGCTCAAAGTCACCTTTCAAAAAGAGAGAGACAGAATTTTTTTTCCATTAATTTCATTTCCATTAGTGTTGTCATTTATTTATATCACCTGGACAACTGCTGCCAGAAGGATGCCCCAGGACAAGAGAATATATTCTTACTGCTCCAAACTGATCTCTTTAGAAAGCAGGCTAACACTTAGCTCCATATAGATATATGCTGTTATGCCAATATCTGGGTGCAGTGAATCATTAAATAAAGAGACAAAGTCACAGCTAGTGTGAGAAGGCTGTACTTGTGAAATGAATGGATCCAAGCTTGCCTTTTTCAGCAAAATATTTTGCCTGAGGCTTTTTAGCACCCAAAGCACAAAGAGCCAGCAGGCTACTATTCTGCCTGAACTGTACAGTTTTGCTACGAAACAAAAGACCTTTTTCATTAGCAACAAGCCCATTGAAAAGAGAAGCAGTGGATCTTTTTAGCTATTAATGGAAAAAACATTAGCATAATGTTAAGTACACAACTGGGGAAGTCCCCAAATTAAAATTCCTCACTTGATGTTGGTTCAGCCACACTTTCTATAATTTGCATCATACTCTAAAGCACAGTGGTCTGATTTTCCCAAATTCATATGCATACAACTTCAGGTGATTAATGTCAACCCAATGTGTAAGTACAATTTCAGTAATTGTAAAAACAAATCATATATTTTCCTGTAAATTGCCATCTATTCCTTTAGAGATGGTGAAAAATTGGTTTAATTAGAACTGAAATATTGCCTTTAGGTAGCATTTAACCTGTTGGTAGACCCAAATACAGCATCTGTGTGATGATGCAGGAAAACTTCTGTGTCTAGTCTTATAAGATGATGTTTAAATAGTCCTTGAATTTTACTGGGTAAAATGCATGCCTTTTTTTTTTTTTTTTTTTTTTGACAAGAGATATTCATCTGGATTTCAACTTACATGCATAACTGCAGACTTATTTCATGTGCCAATTATTTTGTTATTTAGAACCCACAGTGCACTAGCAGGGAACTTACAATTAGAGATAGGAGATTACTGAAAATGAACCATTCCCCGCCTTTAAGTGTAGTCCTGCTGATCCAATTGAAATGGATAAGATTTACAAAACTGGCACCCTAGAGCCTGAGGCCCTAAAATTTAGCAAAATAATACATATAAACAAAAGTTTCTGTTGGTCACTGTAACTGTGCACAAGACTCCATTACAGGTCATAGATCACTATTAAGAAGTTCATTGATTTCTATGGAAGCTGGATAAGATCCAGAAAATAATACCTTTTGACACATTTTGAGGAAAGCTAAATCAACAGAACATGAGATAAGTTAAACAGATCTCAAATCAGTTTCTGATCTCTGACATTGGTAGCAGATTTGAGAACTAAAAAGCAAAATCTTCTGCCAGTTACATCTGTGTAACATTGACTTCAATGGCATTTCACAGTTAACAGAAACGGAATTAGATCCAACATGTCACTTCTCACTAAACACATCCCAACATCTTTGTGTTTCAGGATTTAAACATCCTGTTTGCAAAAGAGGGTGAAATAGAGCCATATGATGTTCCTATTACCTTTTGCAATGGCATAAAGGAGTCAAGCAACGCAGATGGAAAAAATCCTTTAGCAACAGCAGGAGTGTTTGTTGCCAATGAAAGCTATAATTCATAGGGATGGTATAATCTCAAGTCTCCCCGGAAAACAAGTCCTCTGCCTTACCTATCATATTTACCTTTCTCTCTTCCTTCCGTTTTTTATTTCATTTTGTAATTATTTTGCCTATCTCTGTTAGAACATTTAGGGATCATTTGCTTGAAAGATGTTACATACAATACATTTTCATCCTATTGTGCTATCTATAAATGTGAATCTATTTTCTGTAACTGTGAAAGCTGGTAAACCCAGCTCTAATAAAAACTGTAACAGGTAAAAGCTGTCAGACACAAAAGCTGTCTTGACTGCTGGTTTATTCCATTTTCTTCATTGCTATATGAAATTGGTTTCTCTTGTCCTCCAGAATAGGCAAAAGTTTTTCATCTTTTATCGTGACTCCTTTTGACTTCAGCAGTTCAGTCAAATTTTTCCTTTGAAGCTCAGTAAAGTCAAAGGGATTTTTATAGGTGTAGAAGGATCAGAATTTGCTCCATTTATTCCAAACATGCTGTGAAAATACTAATGTGTTTACATAAAAGCAGAAGTCTGAAAACACAGTAAATCAACCCCATGCTGTTTCAGTGTCAAAAGCAAGAATTACTGAAAATGTCATTAAATTATTGCAAAAATGGTAAATTAAATCTAAACTATAAACAATCAACAAATTATAAGGGTTTTGAGTACAGCTGGCAATGTTTGTTTTATGTCTCTGTAAATGTCAAAATTTAAATGTACATCCTGAAAGTGTAAACTAAATTTAGATTTGGTGGGGGGGTTTACAAGTAAATATGTTTTCTTTCTTTCTTAGGCTACAATGCATTCAGTGTGGGTTTTTTAGCAAGGCATTCAGACATTCATAGTATTTCACTGCCTTTAGATATTTTTAAAACTTTAGAGTTTGAGGATGATGGGTAGTCATACTGCACCTTTAATCAAATAAAGAAAACATTTTTTCTACAAATCCATTAGTCTATTACTTTTAGCACTAAATATCACATTGTTGTAGACTGCTATATTGTGCCTGGGGAAAAATACATAAAGAAAAAGTATATCATCTTCTGTCTGAATAATAGAAAGATTATTATATTACTAAATTATTTTTTAAGTTTGCACATTGCATAGAGATTGATTGACTGCAATAAGTAGATTGCTCACTTGCCTTTTCCAACAGCAAGTCCAAAAGGTTAACTGGCTGATTGTAAACTTTTCAGAAATAGGTTTCTTTTCCCATGAAGAAATATGAGTATGGAATATTATGAAAAACTTCAAAAATTCTTCCAAAGATGTGACCTTTCATGTCTTCTGCCACAATTCAAACACAGATGTTAATGATACTGAAGATATTTAAAATTGTTTTTTTAAAGATTCATGCAGATGTTCATAACTTTACAGGAACAAAATGTTCTTTTAATTGAATTGTGTTTTCAATTAAATTTTACAGTGTAAGTTCAAAAGAAAAGCACAAGGAACAACGAAGAATTTTAATGCTAAATCTCCAAAGGAAATACAGATACTGCCATAATCCAGGCTGCACAGTTAAGGAACCTGAGGTAGTTGTTATGTCAAGAAGACTTTGAAGACCCATCTTGTGATGAGTCAATTCCCTAAGTCTAGGCTAGAATGAAAGTGTTAAGGATGAAATTCACAAAACTTGATCATATTTCTGAAGAGGCCACCTTGACATTAAGCACCATAGCACTAATTGCCATGTCCAGTCATTTCTTGAACATCTCCAGAGATGCTGACCACACCATCTCCCTAGGCAGCCTATTCCAATGCTTAACAACCCTTCCCATGAAGAAATTCTTCCTGATGTCCAACCTGAACCTCCCCTGGCACAGCTTGAGGTTATGTTCTCTTGTCCTGTCACTAGTTGCCTAGATTGACTCCCACCTTGATACAGTCTGCTTTCAGGTAGTTGTAGGAAGCAATAAGGTCACCCCTGAACCTACTTTTCTCCAAACTGAACAAACTGAGCTCCCTCTGCCACTCCTCATAAGGTTTGTGCTGCAGACCCTTCCCCAGTTCTGTTGCCCTTTTTCTGGACATGCTCCAGCACCTCAATGTGGCCCAGAATGGGACATAGGACTCAAGGTGCAGCTTCACCACTGCTTAGTACAGGGGGAATATGACACTTTCCTGGTCTTGCTGGCCACACTGTTCTTGATACAAGACAAGATGCTATTGGCTTTCTTGGCCACCTGGACATATTTGTGGCTCATGTTCAGCTGATTGTCAACAAGCAGCCCCAAGTCCTTAGCCACCGAGCATCTTTCCAGCCCGTATTCCCCAATCCTTAGTGCTGTATGGGGATGTTGTGAATAGAACAGAATGGTGAAAAGGAAGGCAGGTAATACAGGAATGCTTACATACTCAGAAAAAACTATACAGAGCCTGAAAATTAAGAATATATGAGAAGGGAAAGTACCACAATACCACCTCTTGATTTTCTCAACATATATTACCTCAGGAACTACTACTGCAAACCATATGTGGCCTCTATGTTATTGATAATCCTTTATTGATTTCTCTTCCATAAATTTAATGTCTTAAACAATGCAAACTAGTTATCTTATGTATTGTAACAAATGATACATAACTAAACACAAGGTTTGTATTTTCCAGTATACCTTTAGTTATGCTAAGATTTTACAGGTGTCTGGAAAACTCAGTGAGCAAGATCTCAAAAAACTTATTCTGTGTCTAAACTGGTAAGTAAGGCAGTGACCATGAATGTTCCTAGGTGTTAGATCTTTATTATATGCATCATTAAAGACTTTAAATAGACACTGTAACTGTTTTGGCCTGAGCTACCACTTTCTCAAGCATTCCCTAGGCATGAACAAAGAGTCTGGAGGTCAGAGAAGCTCTTCTCAATAGGCAACCTGAACAAAGATTTTAATATTATGAATGTGGATCATGCTGTGTCTATTAGTCTCTTTCTCAGAGAACAAACCTAAGCACATCCAATTTACCAATGTAATTTACAGAGTATCACTAGGGACTGTCACTATCTCTAGCACAAATGCCTCTACTAGTGAATTCAGAGATGCTTCACAGAAAACAAGGGGTGACTTGTCAGTGAATGCAAATTATTTAATTGTCAACATTTTATGAAAATGCAATGGAAATACTGATAAAGCATATAATGTGGTTAAAAAAAAATAGGATGTACACATTACAATGTCAATGTGAAAAAAACTGGTGAGGGGAGGAAGTTTTATGAAAAGAGTATCTTGCTGTTTCTGTATTCAATTAACAGCTTCTGACAGTGAATTGTCATCTCACTTGAGTGCCTAATGGATAGCTCAGTTTAGCTTTGGACATAATTTTAAAGAGTTGTCTCAGCTGGAATGTATTTGTGCTATTGATCCTCTGTCTACAAATATTTAAGATGAGAGCAATGAAAATAAGGTTTATATTTCTACTAGCATTGACAAACCTCAAACTTTCCTTTCTAAACTGCAGCGTAACAAGTATTTCTACTGAGTAAGTATAGTTTATCCTGACAATTTTGAAATCCCTCTGATAAGCCCAGAAAGTGTTTAGACTTTGCAGTATCCTGTGGAGAAACACTAAGTGCTTTTAGCTGTGGCAAAATGACCTGTGAGTAAGTGCTGACTTGAAATAAACAAGAAATGGCCTAAGAATCGCTTGACAAAAGGAGATGGTCTGACAGTGACTTTTCTACTACAGCTCAGTAAGGTGTAAAATGAGGCATAGGAGCTGTTCCACTGTGCACAGCAAGATAAAAAAAAGAATAGGACAAAGAAAAGAATACAATCTTATTCTAGCAAACAGTGAAGAAGAAATGTGCACAAGGTGAAGGGTAGTTACCTGAGCTGAGACCTGGAGTGATCTGTGCCCTGACTCGAAAAAGCAATACAAGGTTTCAAATGCCAACAAATAAAACATTGATAAGTAAATGTATAAACTTCATTGCTATGGATACTTTTCATTGAGATCTCAATGAATTTTTCGTAAAAGGAAAGAAGTATTAAATACATGATTAGCCTTGCCTCAGCCTCTCAAGGAAACAGACTAAACCAACATTACCTCCAGAATTTTTTAAGCTGTGATATTCATGCAGTGATCTGAAGAGCACATAGAGGAATGACAGATTCTCTTTAGTGAGAAAGCACTGTTTTCTGTGCTTAGTTTAATTCACTATTTGTTTTAAAGTAACTAATTTTTACTGAGTTCCATTTGATGATGAAACAATAGTAACTTCCAAGGAGATCAACAGTAGTCAACTTGACCTCATAAAGACAGTAAGAGTGTTCGAAATTTTTTGTCTTATACAATGATAGGCCTAGATTTTTAGATTCCTTTGTGAGCCCTTTATAAAAGAAATTACTCATAATCCAGTGATTACTTTTCCATATTCTATTGTCAAGTTAATTTTGTTGCCTGCACCCTAAATTGAATGCTAAGCTTTAGAGTTTTCATCTTGGGAAATGAGACCACATGGAATGCTGGGCTGTCTTAACCACATACCTGAACTTTTACAGATGAGTATTTTACAGCTAAAAAAACCACCCCAAAACAAGTAAAAAAAAAACCAAACAACAAGCCCCCAACAAACCAAAACCAAACAGACAAAAACATAATGTAAATGAGTTAGTGCAAAAGTTTAATTTTCCACACAGTATCTATTTCATGAATATCAATTTAAATGACATTTGAAAACACTGTCAGTCATGTATGAACTGACTTAGAGAGACCTTCAGTCTGGATTATATCCAAGTGGTCAACTTTTACTTTCTTTCCTCACCCAAAACAGGAAGCATCCCTGCAGTTTATCACCATGGAACCTGATCCCTTTTCCAATAAAAGTGAAGGTAAGAATCCCATTAACTTAAGAAGTATTGAGATTACACATACAGAGACTTTGGACATGTTCTTTTCTCTCTGTAGCACTCATCAATCTATTAAAACATGTATATCCATCAGACTTCAGTTGATATCTCCTTCATTACTTACTTAGGTGAGGGTCTTGACAGATTTCCTCAGTTCACTAATAATTCTACAAATTTACTCAGAGCAGTAGAAAATCACCTCTTTACCCTCTTAGCTCCTGAAATGTGATGGCAATACCAAATATGTATTTGACCAACTATGCATACACTGTGGATTTATTATAAACTGGTGGTTAATTGAAAGAAGACTGTGCAAGATAGAGCATATATATGTAAAAGACCTGTCGCTTGAGTTCAAAACATATTCTGAAGGGCAAATGGAAATAAGGCAAGCTTTATTTGCTTCCTAACACATTCATCACTGTAGTCACCTTGTAAGTATTGATATCTATCGAAAACCCCTTCAACTTAGAATGTGCAGTCCACATGCAGATGCTTTGGTCTAGATTAATCTGATCCAATTTTAGATGTCTAGGTCAGTTGCAAAAGCTGGATAACTAACCTCAAGGTTTCTTCTGTAGTTGATGGGGAGAAAGAAAGAGGGGTTTCTAAAATATGGTTCAGCCAAACTGAGGTCTGAATTATAAGCTGAGAATTAAATGCCTATATCACTCTGTCAGCTCTATAGAATTATCTCCATCGGCCTTCAGTGGAACCTACAACATCAAACAAAGATATCTTGAATGCCTCAAGTGAAGTGAAGTGAATCTTTGTCCCTAAACAATTTATTGTTTTGAATAATTTGAATAGAGAAAAATAAGACACTAGAAAACTATATGACTCTTTTTCAGTTCACATGCAGAATGTATGTGTGACAGAAAACTGACAATAAAAAGCAGTTGTCTAACTTGCCTGGTATTTCTCCCTGGGGCTACATTCACAGATGTTGAGATATCCACTTAGGTCACAGACAGAAGGTGAAGAGTATGCACAAGGCTAAAAAGTCTAAAAAAAATTACTTACATAGGATTCAAGTGATGAACCTATTCAGATCTTGGTGAGAATATCAGGAGCAGTTTGACATACTTACTCTTAGTCTTGCAGCTGTTCCTTTGTGTGTCTCTGTCAGCATAAGAAACATTGCAGAAACAGCCAGGCTCTGTCTTAGTTTTTCCTGTTCTGCTTGGACCTTAGAATGAAATATGTTTGACTTGGTGGATATCAGAAAATTGATAGCTGTGAGTATTTAAATGTCTTGTCAAAACTTGTATTCCCTGCTTTAAGCTATCTTTACATGCAGTAGAGGGCAAATGATTTTTACAGTGTTGTGGCTTGTCTTGTACTTGATTTTGTCATGTTGACAGCATGGCACTCTTTCTGAAGCAAACACACAATGAGCTCTGTCTTGTTATATATGTCTGACTTTAAAAAGCAAAGTCAGACAAAATATATGCTTTTGAATGGGCATCAACTGCTGAGGTGCTAGAGAGTACTGACAAGTCTACCTTGTCTGAAAGTTTTGCAGGACAGTGTGCATCAGTGTGAGAGGAGGATATAAACACCTACAATTTTGCTACTAGGAGAGATTCACAAGAGATGCAAATCATCATAAATTTACTTAGACAGAATATCTTCCAGTTACAATATGACATTCAAAAACATCAATGCAAATGCAATGTTTAAAAATGTACATGTATCTGTGTTTAATACTGAAGAGATGTCTGAATAGTTTAGAAGTAAAATCATGCCTTTTATTTGTCTTTAATGAGAGACATTTTGGAGAAAAAGATTTATAGCATAGGAACGGTAATCTTGTCCTCTGTTTTTGCCCTATAGTTCCTCGGAGCATGGAATATGATAATCAAAGAGTCTATATGAAATGTCATTCATTTACAATGGTTCAATTGTTATTTAAATTACCTTTTCAGAGCTACTACCCTGCTTCTGCCTCTCAAGGGATCTGTGGGGAAGAAAGCTTCCTATCATAGCTATGGATTTCACCCACATACAAGAGTGTGATTATAAGAGCTAAATCTGGATGTGTTATTGCGGAAGAGGAATATTTCTAATCTAGGGGTGGAAGTAATATTCATTTTTTAAAATATATATTAAAAAAAAACCAACAAAAAAAAGAGATAAGGCTTATGAATTTTGAACTGATAATATGTTCCACAAGACTCCTTGGCTCACCTTTTAGACTGACATTAGAAAAGCTGTTTATTAGCCTTAATTTTTATTGTGTTTGATCACAAGTGTGGTAAATCTTGAATTTTCTCCTTTCTGAAGCATTATCAAAACCCTTGGGAGTTCTAAACTTTTTGCTTATCTCTGACAGCAATTTGTCTACTAAATAAACTTCAAAACAAATTTACTCCTCTTTGAAGTACAGAACTGCAGTGTTGAGGTCATTTGCATTTACCCATTAAGCTATAGTGTTTCTCTCTTTTTCTTTTTTTAATCAAAATGACAACCATTAATGACAAAAAAACCTATTCAGTCTTTCATTCTCTTTCTGCCTACTGTGGAAGTTATAGAATGAGAATAAGGAATCACCTCAGACAAGCACAGATGAAAATGAGTTCTGCCCACTACTGTATCTGAGCAGCTAAACATTTCCCAACTGCTTTGATGGCTCTTACTTTCTAAAAGGCTTTATCTGAGTTTTCATATTCTCAACCACATTGAACTGTGTGTTATTAAAAAGTAGTTAAAGTTCTCTTTCTAAAGTGATTAATCTCACCCCAGCTAATCTCCTCATCCACACTCTGCTTCTAAGGCATAACAGAAGCTATTTTTCATTGGATTTCAGTTGATTAGATAGTCTGATTTAAGGCTAGTTAAGCGGTGTTTCAATAGTAGTGGGGAGATTACCTCTGAGTGCTAAAATCCCACTGTGTCTTCTGGGGGTGTGGGGCCATGGGATTGTTTTCCCTTTTTTTTTTTTTTTTTTCTTTATTTTTTTTAATCCATTGAGCTAAAGAAGAGACCAGTCCCAGCTGGATGCAAGAGCACATCCTTAGAAATCCTTTCCCTCGGGCTAATGCATTTACTTACTTACTTTCTTTTCTCCCTCTAGCTTCTCACGACGTTCACAAATAAAGCTGTTCCACTATTTGGGGAAAAGTTCTGTCCCCTCTCCTCCTCCTACTTTTTGCTTTGGTTATAAGTTCAGAGCCAAAAATGTCGGGAACAGAAAACCCACACAAATAATTAACATTTGTCAACAAGCACCATTATGCTGCTGGGTGAAAACCAAAATTGCATTTGCTGCTGAAGAAATCAAGTATGTCCTGAGGAAGGGTGAAATTAATGATGTTTCAAAAGTGACTGAAATGCTGAATTCTTTTTTTTTTTTTAAGCGAATAAATAAATAATACTAATAAGCTAACTGTATAAACAGGAGATATGACTATTATGTTGAAATATTTTGTTCTGGTGAGAAGTGTGTTAGGGAATAATGGGGGAATATGGAGGTATATCATTCAGAAAATATGAATGGTTTTTCATCCTACTGTGTTAACACGTGTTACTTCAAAAACATATTGTGTCACTGCTTCAAATATCAGTAAGAATGAAGGGAGCTTTGAAAGGTTGGTGAAGCTATTTTTAAATACAAAAGGAAATATGAGACGATTAGCACATGATCCTTTTATATATTCAGGACAGCAGCCTTGGGCTGGCAGATACTACTTTCAAGCAGGCAAGTATTTCTATTGACTCCAGAGAGATTACGTCTGCAATTAAAGATGGCTGTGTGTTTCACTGCTTTGCTGGATTGGGGCCATCCTGTTCACTGTCTTGCTCTGCTTTGTCCTTATTCTTCCTCAAATTGTAAAGCTCATAGTAGAGAAAAAACCACTGACATCTATAGGCTAATGCACCTAGTAGCAAGAGGCAGAGTAGATTCAGAAAGAACAAAGGGGTAGAAGATAAATCTGATTTATTTTTTAATGAGAGCTGCAAAGAAAAATGGGGACATGAAAAACAATAGCTGCAATATATTTGGTTTGCAATACATGTTAAAATCTTTGTCAACATTAATTAAAATTGGCTTCAAGAGAAACACTGTCTCATTGAAAGACTGAAAGAGGATGAAAGAGCATAAACAAAGGATAATGTCAGCAATATATCCAGATGGAAAGAGGTGTGTAGCATGGTGCTGCAGGGATCTGTATTAAGTAAGGGATTAATATCTTCACTAACCCATGAGAGAAGTAAATAGCATTAATTACATTCACATATAATACTAAAGAGATGCTTGGAGGACAGGAAAGTTATACAAGGAGACTTAATTATCTTAGAACCAGCATCAGAAAATACCTGTATGCTCTCATAATACCTGACAAGAGTAGGTCACTGATCTTGACTGAAGCTCCAAAAAAGCAATATAATACAAAAAAAGAGTGAATTGCTATAACAATAAACGAGGGTAAAACATTCATTTTTTATTCTTTTTAAATGTAAGTATAAGAGGCAATGGTGACAAGTTCCTTCCTAGCACAATAGGCATGTCTCCTGTGTGACTGCCCCTGTTTCCCTGTCATAATGCATGTGAGGCTCTGCAAATGGAACTAAACAATGATGAGGATTATGGTTCTAGCATGGAGGTGTTACTGAGGTTAAGCCAGTCCACACTTTATGTCAAAACTTCTTCCATAACAAAAAAACCATCACTCACTGTAATAGAAGACTCCCTTCTGATGGGAACAGAAGGCCTGATATGCCGACTTCCTAGACAAGTCTGCAACCTCCCTGGGGCCCAGGTTAAAGATATGATGAGAAATGTTCCTGTCCTGGTAAAGCCCTCAGGTTATGACCCATTATTGATTTTTCAGGTGGGTATCAATGAAGTTACAAGAAATCAAAGGGTAAACAAGGGAGACTTCAGGGCCTTTGGATGACTGCTTTAGGAATCAGGAGCAAAGGTATTCTCCTCAATCCTTCCACATGCAAGGAAGGATATGGGAAGAAAAATCATCAGATCAATAAATACGTGTTTCCAAGTTTGGTGTTACCAAAAGAATTTTGGAGTTTTTTGATCATAGATTGGTTTACAAGACCCAGGGCCTGCTGGTGACAGACAGGGTAAAACAGAGGAAAAGGATCTTTGCACAGGAGTTATAAGGAGTCATTGAAACAGCTTTAAAGTAAATATGAAAATAAATAAAGTAAATAAAACAAGGCTGGTTAGAGGTAAGCCTGGGGACAGCATGCTCTGAGCGATGCTAGGATGCCTGAGGGATGATGGGCTAAAGAGGTCCTTTGGTCTGCTGAGGCAGGACACTCAAGAGAGCTACAAGTCATGAAGTTATGCAGGGCACAGATTAGATGGTCCAAAGTCCAGCTAGAAGTTAATCTCGCTACTGCCTTAAAAGACAATAAGAAATATTCATATAAATACATTAGCAAAAAAAGGATGGCTAAGGAGAACCTCCAATCTACTGGACATGGGGAAAACAGTGACGAAGGATGAGGAAAGACAGAGGTACTTAATGCCTTTTTTGCCTTGGTCTTTAACAATGACCAATTGATCTCTAGGTACCCAGTCCCCTGAGCTTGGAGACAAGTACAAGGAGCAGAATGAAACTCATGTAATTCCAGGATAATTGGTCAGCAACATCCTACAACACTTAGGTCTATACAAACCACCCAGGAGAACCGAGGTTGCTGGCAGAAGTGCTCACTGAGCCCTTTTCCAACATGTAAACGGTCTTGTCTTATCAGGTTGGTCACAGTTGAGTATAAGATAGCAAATGTGATGCCTATCTACAAGAAGGGTCAGAAGGAGGATGCTGGGAGCTATAGGTCCATCAGCCTGACCTTCGTGCTGAGGAAAGTAAGGGAGCTGATCATTTGAGATGTCCAGGACAACGAAGGTGTCAGGCCCAGGCAGCGTGGATTTAGGAAAGGGGGATTCTGCTTGACCAACCTGGTCCTCTATGACAGTGTCTTGGGTTGAGCTGGCAGAATGCCAACTCTCCAAGGCAGAGTGAAAAGGGAAGAAGAAGGAGACGGAAAAAAAACTCTAAACCAGTTCTATGCTGAAACTAACTATATGTATTTATACAGAAAAGAGAAAATTAAGAGAAAACTGCAATACAGCACACACTTACACAAGTTATATACAACAAGAAATAACCTCCCACTCCCTAGTTAATACAAAGTCTATTACTCTGAGTCTATAAGTACTCTAAAGGACTCCTAGCAAGAAACAGAAAGAGTAACAACAAAATATTTCTACTTCCCTGAACTCAAAAAAAAAAAAAGGCAAGCAGCAGCAGCAGCAGCAGCGGGATCAAGGCCTAGCACAGGAAAACAACTCTAGCAGGTCTTGCTTGTCCATTGACCATGGTGGAACTGACTAAGCCACTCCCACACACTGGATTTTACCCCTTTTGAGATGATGTCATAATATGGTATGGAATACAATATTATTGGCTAGAAGAAGTCAGCTGTTAGCTAGCTCAGCCCAGCTCAAGTCAGCTGACAATTCCAGACCTAGTCTGAACTTTAAAACCTAAATTTTAGGCCTATCTGGCTAAACCCATAACAGACAGGGTGACACATTTAGTGGATGAGGGAAAAGCTGTGGGTGTTGTGCACTTAGACTTCAGGAAAACCTTTGACACCATTTCCCACAGCATTTTCCTAGAGAAACTGCTCATGGCTTGGAGGGATGTGCTGTTTTCTGGGTAAAACTTGACTGGATGACCAGGCCCACAACATGGTGGTAAATTGAATTACATCCCTTTGATGATCATTCATCAGTTTTTGCCAAAGGCTCAGCACCAGCACCAGTCCTTTTAAATATCTTTGCTGACAGCCTGGACAAAGACAAATTAAGTGCACCCTCAATAAGTTTGCAGATGACACCAGGTTAGGTGGGAGTTTCAATTTGCTGGAGGACAAGAAGGCTCTAGAGAGGAATCTGGAGAGGTTGGATCAATGAGCTGAGGCCAATTGTATGAGATTCAACAGGGCAAAATGACAAGTCCTGTACTTGTGTCACAACAATCCCTTGAAGAATTATAGGTTTGGGGAAGAGTGACTGGAAAGCTGCCCAGTGGAAAAGGACCTTGGAGTGCTGATTGGCAGCAAGCTGAACATAAGCCAGCAGTGTGTCCTGGTGGTCAAGAAGGCCAGTGGCATCCTGGCTTGTATCAAGAATAGTGTGACAAGCAGGACCAGGGAAGTCTGATTTTCCCCATGTACTCGGCACTGATGAAGCCACACCTTGAGTCCTGTGACCAGTTCTGGGCCCCTCATTACAAGACACACATTGAGGTGCTGGAGCATGTCAAGAGAAGGGCAACAGAGGATCTGAAGCACAAGCATTTTGAGGAGTGGCTGAGGGAGCTGAAGTTGTTCAGACTGGTGAAAGTGAGGCTCGGGGGAAGAACTTATCACTTTTTCTTTCTACAAATATGTGAAAGGAAGTTGTAGCAAGATGGGGGTCACCCTCTTATCCCAGGTGACAAATTATACTCCAGGAAAAAAATGGCCTTAACTTGATCCAGGACAGGTTTAGATTAGATGTTAGGGAAAAAAAATTGTTATGAGAAAGATTGTCAAGCACTGGAACAGGGTGCCCAGAGAAGTGCTGGGTCAACATGCCTGGAGGTATGTAAAAGATGTGTTGATGTGGTTTAGTGGCAGATTTGGCAGTGCTGGGTTAACAGTTGATAATGATCTTAGAACTCTTTTCCAAACTGAGTAATTCTACCATTCCACAATTCCGAAAGACAAGAAGTATCACAGGCATTCCACAGAAACAGCAAATTGAACAGCAGTGGTTCTGAAAACAGCTGCAAGTGGAAGGGTCATTTACACATGTTTTCCATATCATGTGATATGAAGAAATCAATTCATTTTTGAGGCAAGCATGTAAAAAAGTGTTAGGTCTTGTGGCTGGAAGATAAAAGCACCATAGTACATGATTGAAGTGTTACTGTCTTTAGAAAAATACATACTATTCTGAGCAAACGATTATGAAGAAATATTGAGACAAATAGAAGAGTGCCCTAACAAGAGATACAATAATTTTAAAGTGCCTGAATGGGTAATTATGCCTTTATGACTTTTTTTTTAATTAAAGAATTTATTCATACTCTTTTGTGCTTTTATAGAATGGTATGAATATATGAAAACACACATGTATAAAAGTCTCAACTATTTAAGATAGAATATAGGAAGGTAGGGGAAAAAACATGTTTAGATAACATTATTTTGATTTAGAACTTTTACATTCAGACAAGAAAGCCATAAAAATATTGTTATAAAAAGACTCCTCCTTTTCCTACAATTTCATTTGGGTATGTTCAGAAAGTACTATTTAAGTTGATTAATTTGGTTTATATTATACATGCAATTATTTTTATATACCATTGTATTTCATATATTATGTACTGTCAGATGATAATGTTTTACTTTAAGTCAGATTCCTTATCCCTTTCTTGTGGTATTTGAAAAATTAATTATATTTATTATGATTACTAATTTGGATTGCTTCATCATGTAGATGAATAGGGGCAGTACAGAAATTATAAGTCAATCAACGTTTAACATCTGAAGGAAAAAAAAAGAAACAAAACAAAACCCCAGACTTTCTAGCACTTCAATAGACGACTGTGTTAAATGGGATTCAGATGAACATTTCCATGTCTTGAAACACTCAAACTGAAAATTAATAGTGCGCTACAAGTATCCCAGTGTGAAAAGTCACAATTAGCCAGGGAGATAGGCAGCATGATTCAATAGGGTTTTTTCCGTGTCTAATTTGTAAGACTGATGTTATTATCAATATACTCTGAACAAGTGGGGTTAGGGGATGTTTGAACCACATGTGATCTATAACCTCACTCCCCTGCAGACTGATGAAGTGCTTTGCTGAACCAGGTCTTAATACTTGCAGCCTTGTTAACCTGCAGGGTAAGAGCCCTGGGAGGACCAAGATCACTTTTGAACTCAGGCAACAGCTGAATTTTTAATAAAGTGACTGCTGGAGAGAGAGGTTGTAGATCTGGATTTGTTTCATTAATGTTGTGGCTGACAATAATTATTCCTAAGCTACCATTCTATAGTCCAGATTTCTCTGAATGGGCTACTTTAAATGGTCCTGTAAGTATGACACCCTCGTCAATTCTTTTTCTTTTTCTTTTCTTTTTTTTTTTTTTTTTTTTTTCAATATAAGAAAGCAAAACATGGTAAAGGAAGACTGCAGTTCAGCTTTTTCTGAGTTATGTGAAAAAGCATATTAATTTTCATTAAATACAATAAATCAGAGTTTACTATTATTAGATTAAAAGGTATAGTTTCTTTATTTTTCATTTTTATTAGAAGAAACTGTAAATAAAAGTATTATCTTTGATAGATAACTTAAACCTCACTATTTTAAATCTATATCCAAGAAATAGGTCAAAATAAAAGTACAATTAAAGTGGCAGCCTTTCTTCATAAGAGACAGTACTGACAGCACCTGATTGACTCAAATAACATCTATGATCATTGTTTATGGGAGATAAACCACTTCTGGTAACAGAATGACAGTAAAACCATTTTGCAGTTTTATAGCTTACCATGTTTTCAAAGCAGAGTGAAGATGTTAAATAAAGATGTCCAGCAATTTCCTTTGCAGTAGATCATTTTACTGTGTTCTATTGTACAGACAAAAAGATCAGATGAATCACCCAAGAGAAATAATGGTAGAGTCAGAGCCAGGATTAGAAGACTGAAACCTAGCAAGCAGGGACTTAGGCAAGCAGAAGTCTTTCCTTGCTTACCAAATGGTTACAGTTGTTTCTAAATCCAGATGAGTAGTTTAAGAACAAAACTGAAGTCAAAGCTATAATTATGTGTTCTGTTTAATATAGGGAGAGACTTTAAAGTCCCAATAATCATAATATTTCTACATCTAAATCCAATAGTGATGTATAATTCAACAGAATCACTTTATGTGGTATTCAGTGTCTCACAATTTCAACCCTGTATGGAACATTTCCAATCAAATGCAGCAATATTTTATCAAAATGTGTTCTCGTTTATGTTTTGCAAAACACTGAAGTAGCTTTTCTCTGTAGAAGTGTAATTTATGATACCAATTTCTAACACAATAACAAATGTGTTTTGATTAGATTAAATATCTGCAGAAGATCTGGGTCACAGAAGGTGATTCTTAATTCAAGTCACTAATATGTCAACAGTCGTTTAGGTGGGAAGGTTCACCCTGTGTTTTAAATTACCTCAAGTTTTGAAGGTATGCACTAGTCAAACCTTTTTTTTTTTTTTTTTTAAAGCTATAACTTGGTCTTTTTGTTCACAGGTTGCACATTGTCATTTTGGAGTTGATACAAAATTAAACATTGAGAGAAAGAGAGAGGTGGCAACACTCTTTTCAGTTTGCAATTGAATTACCTTGACATCACATGAGCTTTGCTTCAGCACTAAAGAAACATTTTAGGGAGGGTAGAACAGAGCTTCAAAGAGTTCCTAGAATCCCCAATAAAATCATTTGTACTGGGTCCTCTGACAACTGTGCTTTGCAAATTCTTCTGTAGGTAGTTGGCTTGCTTCCTGATCACTGATACAGATTAAGACTTTGCTTGTCTCTGTAGATTGTTTGTTTTCATATGCCTTCTTTCAATAGCACTGAAATAAATTGCTAGTATGACATTTATGTCTCTCCTACTGATTTAATCTTCTGTTACTCTGAATAGAACAGGGAAGGGGGGAAGGTGCACTCAAATTAATGTGTTTTTCAGTGCTTCTTTTTCTAATGTTTCTTTGGCCATAAACTTTGTATTGAATGTTTTTTTTGTTTTTTTTTTGTTTGTTTGGTTTTTTTGTTTTTTTTTTTTTCTACTTGATGATAACTGAAAAGTATTTTTTACCTTTTGGCCTAATTTTTTCAGTGAATTTACTGCTCATGAAAATTCCTGAGTTAATGACTGAGACTGAATTACACTAATTTACTCACGGGCTTCAGCAAGCTGTAGTGTAGAAGAAAATATTAGTCATTATAAATCCTCTGTCCCCCTTTTCATCCTCTTTAATTAAGTGATTCCTCTCGAAAGATAATACGGATTGAGGTTTACCAGTGTTTTCACAACAGTTGTGACTTTGGAAACCATTCACAGTGGGAGGTGTCTGAAAGGCTAAACCCCACTGGGAGAAGGCTGTGAGGGAACCAAGGAAGAAGAGGATATATGTTACAGTCTTGCCATCAAAAATTACTTTACACATAGCCCTCCCTGTTCAGTACCTCCTAGTGTCTATCAATTTCCTCCATGGAAATGAAGGGATAAGAGACAGAGAAGAAAGAGAGAAATAAAAGTAAATTAATTGACTGAGCAGTAGATACCTAGGAAGCTTAGGACGGCATCACACTGGTAAGTGATTGAGCATCAAGATCTACTGTGATGTATGAAACATCTCTTCCACAGGCTTTCCTCTCAGCAGTGCTGTAGCAGAGAAAGGTGGTCAATAATTTAGACAGTTCCCTCTGCATGAGAAGATTGTGCTTGTCTGGTGCTGCACCAGCCCCTAAAGATGCAGTCAGACTTTCAGTAGTGCTAGGGACAAGGTTGGCACATGGGTGGGTATGAGCCTTGCCCTGTTATACCTTCTATACCCCAGCCATTATGTACCTCTTTAGTCTTCACCAAAGGCAAATCCTTTGAGATTAGTTTTTGCAGCTATACAATTTTCTTATCCTTTCCTTTGCATTAGGGAAAATGGAGGATGAAGAAAGGATTCTGGTGCTACTTTGCTTCAGTGTTTTCATGTACTTTAACTGGTAGAAGAAATGAAACAAAAAATTGTTCAATTGTTAATGGAGAACCATTAATGAAGAATAAATCAAAGTCCATACTTACTCATATAGATAAAATATGTTTTGTTTAGGAGAATATCTTTCATCGAAACTGTGTTTTAATGAGAAAATACTCTCAAAGTTTTAATGTAGAATATTACATTAATATGTACTTCCACACAGCAAAATATTAATAAGATAGATGTGTTTTACAGTTTCATGATGGTTATTATAGGTGCATATTTTTAACTTATATTTTAGTTTTTTATATACTTAGACCCATTCGAAATATAGATGTCAAAATCTGATTAAGAGAGGCATTTTTTCCCCCAACATTTTCATGCTGAGCACAGCAGTTAAAGTAATTGCTTCTCTCTCTGAGAAGAAACATGTGGGTTCTTAAATTCTAAAGTAATAGACACCTTCTTTAGACTGAAATAATATGGCTTTCCTCAGGAGGGAAAATTGCTGTCCCATGGAGAAGGTTAATCTTTTCTGAAAACTGTTCCAGTTTGGAATTCTGACCGTTTTCATGGACAAAATTGTCCTTGAGAATCAATATAGGACACGGAGGAGAGGACAGTGCAGAATAATGCCCTTCACCTTTCAGAAATTGCCCAAATGGCAATTCTGCTGTGGTTTGCAGCTTTCCCATGCACGTATCACTGAGTATGTAAAGCTTCAAACTCATTTATACAAATGTTGGTAGTGAATGTTTGGGATGCATATAGAGGTGTGACTACCCATCCCAGATAAGGTTTTGACTTGCTAAGTGGCCTCTATG
Organism: Hafferia zeledoni; assembly: GCA_035583235.1. Taxonomy (NCBI): domain Eukaryota; kingdom Metazoa; phylum Chordata; class Aves; order Passeriformes; family Thamnophilidae; genus Hafferia; species Hafferia zeledoni. Next base: position 77,300,682 of record JAWWEV010000115.1, read on the forward strand.
ATGAGATACCTCATGCCGCTCGTGAACGGGGGTTCCAGTGTCAGCATTGAAAACACTGTACTCCATTCAAGTCTAGAGGGAGATAGTTTGGCATGAGTTTGAAGTAATTGCACAGTGTAGTTATGATACTAACCATGTACACAGTTCTCCAGAGCATATTCCAGGCATCTTAAACGAGGGTGTAGGCAGAAAAATGATCTTGCTTGGAACCTTCAGCAACAGCCCTTCCTTGGGAAATATGTCTATGTACTTTTTTTTATTAGCTAGCAACTAAGCAGGAACAGTGTCTTATTTGGAAATGTTGCTGAAGAAATAAATATTGAGTGACAGACCCATTTTACTTGTTCATTAGAAACTGTGCAGGCGTAACTTGCTCCTTTGCCTGAGACTATGCTAAAACACATCTGCTCTAAGGAGAGCATTTCATGAAGGTGTAAGACAACCTGAATACTCTCAGACCTTTTTTTTTTTTTTTTTTTTAAAGTTGTGCCACTGCTTAAAATGAAAGTCTACATCTGCTGGAAAGTCTACATCTGCTGGATCAAAATAGTAAGGATCAAATAGGTAAGATTAAGACAGGATATAGCCATCTGACCTAATTATCATAATACTAACTATAAAGTCTTTTGTGCGGATTTTTTTTTCTGGGCTTGTTTCAGTTTTATTTAAACTACAGTCTTGTTTCAGTACTTTATTTAAACCACAGGAGGAAGTGAATACCATTATCAATGAATAAAAGAGGGAATCTAGGGCAGCTGAGAGATGGAGTGTGTCCCGTTTACTTCCACTGAGTAACCAACTCAGTGCTGGGTAGTCCCCTTTTGGGAGTATCCAAAGACTGTTGTCACAGATAGTACGACACTGAGGCTGATCTCTGATTTTCTGCACAGCTTCTGTCATTCCTGGGCTGATGCATACAAGTCATACATCAACATCTTTTAACTAAGTCAGAGGAATGCAAACTTCTCTGAAAAAAAAACAACAAAACAAAAAACAGCCATGAGAATATACAGTACAACTTTGACAATTGTAAGGAATGACAATAAAGTAATATATATCAGAGAATTTAAATGGAAAACTGAATGGATACTAATTTCAATAATAGCTACATAGCAGCCATATTTAGCTAAAAACCTTTTTCTAGAGACCCTAATAAAATAAATTTAGTGGCTGGGTTGTACCTGCAAAACAATTACTGCAAGAAAATAAAGAAGTGGGAAGGTAAGAAATTTAAAAACCCAGGACTGAAATGTAATTAGTTATTTTTCTGTGGTTCGAGGAAACTTGTTTATACTTGACTACCTATTCACATCATTATGTAGACATTGTTTTTTGCCTGCTTTGAGACATTTTTGTTCTGCTTTTTTTCTTGCAGAATTGAGAACATAGTAACATATTTAGTTACCTTAGAGTTCAGTAAATTAAGTAAATTAAGTGCTGTTTAGTATGGGAGTGTAGCTTATACATTTATGGTGGTTTAAAAAATGGAGAGCAATTTGTGGCACATGTTTGTATCACTATAAAAGAATTGAGCAAAGCAAGATTAATGCAAATTAGGCATTATTGTGCTTAGAGGCATTTAATACTAACAATGTTCAGTGTAATGAAGGGTGAATGTTGTGCATGATTAAACTAGGCATATACAACAATAGCTCAAAGAAACAAAGCATAATTTTAGAATGTGATTTCCTTCTCACACATCCTTCAACTCCCTTCAGTAAAGAGAAAGAACATGAGGAAAGGAAGAGAAGAGCTCGTAGAAACAGAAACAAAAATATTTACTTCACTACGGAAAGCAGAGCTGTTCAAGGTGAAAATGGACCCCAAAGTGATCCAGTGATAGACCCAGTAATCAAAAATGGGCTTCTGTGAAGTTTACAGACAACTTGGAGGTGGTGTAACAATTCAGTCCAGCACTGCTTAAGCAAATAGGTCTGAGGTATTATTCTCAGGAGGTTTTTTTTTGTTTTAGTTGTTGTTTTATGTGTTTGTGTAAGCCAAAGTTGGTGTCTCTATGCTTCCTTTACAGTAAGCAGAGTAAAATAGCATTTCTAGATGGCAGTTCAGGTTAGTGACCTTAGACATTTCTTGAAAGTGCCTCTTTATCTCTGTTGGCTATAGAAGGAGCATATGAGAGCTACCTCAGACTCGAACAACTAATATCTTGCAGGTTCAATGACAAGAGATTAATCCCTTGGATTCTGATATCAAGTGAAATCTGCTATATAACTGACTAAACAAATAATATCTGGTCTTGTAATGACCTCAGTATATGCTCATTCTTCTGTCAATAAGGATTGGATCAGGTTGGACACATAAGTAGTAGGACCAAGAAAGAATCTCAGTATCAATTGCAAATTTCTGGATTATTTAGTCATAGGGATTTAAATCCCAGAGCTTCCAACTGTTGGTTTATGTAGCAATTAGTGAGTGTTAAAGCCATTTTCCACATTCAGAGCACCTTGTAAGAGTATATCTAAAAGTTAAAACTAAAGATGAATTCCAGTGGCATCAGTTCCATTCAAACATTGCAACTCAGTGGTCTTTTGAACAATGTTCACGAAGTTACTAAACTAGGATTTATTTAGATTAGGATTTAAAAATTCTATTTTACTTTTGTGAATAGAAAGAATTAAGAACTTCTTGATTTTCCTTCTATAATTTAAGTATCACTCACATTCACTGAGTTTCCAGAAATAGAATTGTCTGTTTAATTATGCTTAGGAAATTTTGTGAAGAGTGACACATGTTCATGATTCACTTCTTTTGCAATTGTAGAAAAAAATAATATTCTGATTTTCTGCAGCAACATGGACCCTCACCATTCAATAAGCTTTCCCTTAGTTACTGACTATAAAAAGCTCTGATGCATTCTTTTGCTCCAAGTCTGGGAGTGGGAACTGTACCCTGAAGTCCTTGTCTGATTTCACCAAAGAGATTCAAGCAGTCAGACACTTCTGGATATCTTAAAAATTAAATGAACCAAGTCTGAGCTCTTACAGTATTCTCATTAAGGAGGAGCTGCCCTCTATTTATTGCATAGGTTGTTCATATTAATACCTTAGTTGGTTTTAGGAGTTAATCTGAGAAACAAATCTCCTAGTTGTTCTTATTTTTTTATATACTTGTGCTGTCATTGTAGAGAGGTTCTGGAGTGCAAGAGCTGGATGCCTTTCTGATGAAATTAAATCAAAAGACACATGCCAGGAGCACATGCAGAATCCTACAACCATTAATGGGCATTCAGACTAGAGCTAATCCTAAGTACTCCATTATGCCCCCATCCTCTCCCACCCTGAAACATGTACAGGATGCACATTGAGTCCTCAGCACTGCTAGTCTACGGGATTTCACTACAGGTCTTCCCTTCATACTGCATAGCCTGCTTAGGCAGACATAGCTTCAATCACTTAATGTTTTCTCCCTTGCTTATTGTTTAATAGTACAAATGAATTTTGAGAGATGTTTTTCTTAGACAAAATTTTTTTTTTCTGTTTTGCTAATGCAACATACTGGCTTTCATGTTCCCTCCTCTCCACACACTATTTTTCTTCATTCTCTTATTCACTTAGTCATAATTAAATTCAAAGAAAATAACTTGATTCTCTATGACTATAATGGCAATTCTTTCAACAAAAATATTTTCTATCTTCTTTTCCATTTAATATGTGGCTAGTTTTGAACAACATCCCACTTTGCACTACCTTTAAATAGTTACACATGAATAAATTAAGTTAAAAAGGCACTGATAGCATTACTTGAACTCCTCAAAGCCTAAATCATTTCAAGAATCTCAATCTGTATTCCATTTTATTTTTCCATATGAATCACAGCATATGACCTATCTTGACCTGTATTATTATTGTTATTCTAATTCTGAGGTATAGCTAAACACCTGTTGGATGGGGTTTTAGATTTTCTGTTTGACACAAGTAAAATTTTTTCTGCTTTGTACTTACTAATTATTTACCTTGTTACTGCACAAAGTTTTACAAATATTACTTAAAATTAGAGTTGGTTTTCTTTATCCATACACTAATCAATTATTTGATTGTCATCAGCATTCAAGGAACTGACTGTATCTTCCCTCATAGAAAAGATTTTTATTTTTTTTTCAGAGACTAGATGTACTGTTCTAAAAAGCCCACAAAGAAGTTTTTCAAGCACTTGATTAACTTTCACATTGGATGTGTACAGAGAGGACTCTTAATTTTTCAGTCAATCTGTTGCATAAAACATATAATAATCTAATTCTGATTCTGTTTCTAAAGGAGATTTGTTGGTTCAGAACTGTCCTATGCAACTGACTTGCTGCTTTTCCCTAAGAAATATAGATATCTAGCTGTATTTTAAGGACTGTCTATACTAGCGTTCACTCAGATTAAGCTCAGGGAGAAAAATTTGGGAGCACTTAGAAGACTGGCTCTTAAAGGAAAGAAAGCAAATTATGTGGGAAGACCTGTAGCATAAGGAAGTGAATAGAAATATGAAGAATAATGACATATAGACTCAATTATAAACTTTGAGTCATAAATGGGGCAACAAGGTTATTGCTAGCATGTCTCTGTTGGATGGGTGGAGTGAACATTTTTGTGCTTTTTGGAAACCGGGTTGTGTCACCTGAGTATTAACAACCTCTGCATTCTGGGACAGCAGATATAGACAGGCTCTGAGCTGAGTGTTATGAGAACAGCACTCCAGTTTAGTCAATATGCATGTTTTTATTAATTAACTCTACAAGGGATTAAGGATTAATCATATCAGTGTTAGAAACCACAGAGATCCTTAATAATAGTATTTTAGTCATTTCTTTTGTAAACAAAGAAAATGTTTTGTTTACAGTTGAAAATAAGCCTCTATTAATTACTAAGTGACCTCTATAATTGAAATATTCCTAGAACTAATACGGAAATATAATGGTCTTGATAGCACCAGCAGGAAAGAGAACTGTATTAATTGGGTTTGAAATAAAGAATCAAAACAAATTTCTTTATTAAGCATGATTATTTATTCTCAGAATATATGACATCTTGAAGATAAAGAAATAAACTAATAGACTTCTTACAGCACTTTAAGCAAGACAATACAATGAGAATTTTCAGCATCAGAATCTATACACAGAAGTCCCAAGGGCAGAATACATTGGGATTTACTGACCTTTGAAAAATCTGATACAGCAAATGCTTTTCATTCCAGAGTGTACCCAGGAGACAGAAAGTAAACATGTTGAAATATGAACAATGATTTCAAATTTACTACTACAAAAGAAAGGAAAAACTTCAGACCAAATACTCCCTTGAGAGAAGAAGTTTGAGTTCTATTCATTCAGTATAATTGAGTTCAATTCTGATGGTTTCTAACAGTCTTTGGAATTCCATTAGAATTCCAACTATATGACTATCTTCACTAAATGTGACTGTGCCGTTTTATCTCCAACACTTTTTAAGGCAAGCAAAAGACCAGGAAGATGCTTATGTTTTCCTTTCAGATAAAGCCAGAGGATTTCTACACATCATTATTTCTCTGCAAGTAAACCTGATCTTTGAAGTTCGATGTCTGACAATTATTATTATTAGTTTTCTTTCGTAATGTCTGTCAATGTTAGATAAAAATCAGTCAGCTGATGTTGGCAGAATTGTAAACATATTTTGGAGAACTTTATTCCTTTGCTTACTATTTATGATTCACACTTTCAAGTTGCTTGAAGCTAGCAAGTTATATGAAGATCCTGGGCTTGTTTGTCTGCTTAGTTGGCTATAGTAGACAGTAAAACAACCAAAAATAGTTACTTTTTGTAACTGGTCAGAAGCAGTGTTAGAGATTCATATATTTATAACCTCAGTGTTCAGTCACATATTCTTTCTCCTGGGTCCATCATTCTACAATTCCTGTGCTGTCAGAATTACAAAGAGCAATCAGCTTCACCCCTTTACTGCAACTATGTGCTACCTAAGCCCTATCATGAATTTAATGCATCAGATTATTTACTGCAACATAAAGAGATCATAATAGAGTTGATGCATTTGCTAAGCTGTTTAGAGTGAAGGAAAATCCTGTTTGTGGGGGGAAAAAAAATAACAACCAACAACAAAAAACCAAAACAACTTCTGCTCAGTTTTTCTTAGCATCAAATAAGTCATACTTTTAGTGGAAGTAGTGGGCATTGAATAAATGCCCATCACTGATTAATGTTTTTACCCCCCACATTTTGTACTTTATATTTTCTTTACTTTTTTGAGAGGTAAAGACAAAAAGTTTAAAAAAAGCCCACTGGCCTTATTTCATTCTGTATGATAAATGATTTTTCAATATTTTTGTTTACAGTATTTGTGTGTTATTTCTACTTTTGAATTTTAGGCTTTGCTAAATTCCCAGTTTTTTTCAAGAAGCTGTGGTAGAATCACAAACTTTGACCTGAACAAAAGAAAAAGCTTCATCTTTATCAGGAAGTTGTGTTTTAAAGCACCATTATTGAGAGGCAATTGTATGAGCATATGTTATCTTAATATTAACAGAATAACTTTTACGCTAGAACCTTTATAATCATGAAATCTTACCCTAAACAGATTAATTGCACCATTTCTGTGTTTAAGTGAAAACTGGACACACTGCAAAGCTTCATTCTACAAAAATAGCTCTTTTAATGAAGAAAACTTAAAAGCTTGATATGCGTGAAGCAGAATTAGCTTCTCTGAAGTTATTAAACCTGATAATTACATTAAATCACTTTTTCAAATGAGGAAATAGATTATTTCTACACTACAGTGCTTTCTGGGCCAGTGCAGGAGCCAGTAATATGGCACAGCATCCCTTATGTGCCTAAAGATAAACAGCAAGTGTCTGAGGTAAAAGCATAGAAAAAGAAAGAGCCAAAATTTAGCTTCTATAGCTGAATCCACGCTTAAAGGGAAGAGAAAGAATGATACTAAAAACACCAAGTTAGGCTCACTGTTCTTTAGAACTTTTGGTTGGTAGTAATCACTCCTCATGTGTAACTGAAATTTGGCATAAACCCTGTTAATAATATTAACTAATATAAAGGCAGATACTTTTGGTTTCTTGCTTGTTCTAAGCTTGATTAGACTTACTTTCATGGTGTGCAGCACTTTCTTAATTCTAATGCTAAAATTAGCCTTATCAAGGAAAATAAAAGCACTGGATTTCTTATGCTTAAAACACTGTACATTAAAGTTTCTGGTGTTAGAGTGGTTTATTTAATTCTTCTCTGATCACCTAAAGACAATTAATCTATTTTTTCACATAGTTTTCTTTTCAAAAGAGATATAAATTAAATTATGGTATATAAATTAATATATTAATTTCTGCTGCAGCTGCTGCTCTGTTTTTCTACTATGGAAGGAAACATTTCTGCATATGTAGCTGAATAGCTTGTGCTGGTATTTGTTCATAGTATGTGCCTGTATGCATACACAGATACCAAACTGAAAGGAGAAAAAAAAAAGAATTAAAAGGCTTATGAGTACTTTTTCATGTGAGAAGGTATTGAACAGATTGGGACTTTCCAGCTTTGAAAAGAAATTACATAAAGGGGAATACAAAAGGGATCTATAACACAATGGATTCAGCATAGGAAGTCATCTGAAGTTGATTGATGAGGTTTTGTTAGTGGGGTGGGTGCAGAAGTAGGAAGCTGCCAGAAACTTCCTTTATGTCAGACATAGCCAATGCCAGCCATCTCTAAGAGGGATCCACTGCTAGCCAAGGCCAAGCCCATCAGTGGTGGTAGTAGCATCTCTGGGATAGCACAATTTAGGACAGGAAAAGAAACCTGCTCAGTTGCAGCTGAAGACAAGAGGGATAATGTGACAGAAACAGCTCTGCAGACACCAAGGTCAGTGTAGAAGGATTGGGTGGAGGTGTTCCAGGTGCTAGAGCTGAGATTCCCCTGCAGTCCATGGTGAATACCATGTGTGGTGGTACATTTCCTCACCCCACAGGCCTTACTATTATCTGATTGTCATGGTGGGGCAGGCTGTCCCCCTGCAGCCCTTGGAGGTCCACAGTGGAGCAGAGATCTGCTTGCAGTCAGTGGAGGACCACATGCTGGAGAACAAGGATGCATGAAGGATTCTCTGACCCCACGGAAAGCCCATGATGAAGCAGGCATGGCAGGACCTGGGGAACTATGGAGAGAGGAGCCCATATTGGAGCAGGTTTGCTGTCAGGACTTATGACCCTGTGGGGGACCAATACTGGACCAGCCTGTTCCTGAATGACTGCACCCCATAGGAGGGACTCACACTGGAGCAGTTCATGAAGAACTGAAGCCCATGGGAAGAACACACATTGGAGGACTGTCACCCATGGGAGGGACCCAATGCTGGAGTAGAGAAAGAGTATGTGGAGGGAATAGCCGAGAGAACGGGTGATGAACTCATCATAATCCATATTCACTGATGAAGTGGAGACGATAGAGAATTCAGGAGTAAAGTTGAGCCCAGGAAGGAGTAAGGCGTAAGGTGTTTAATATTTTTGGTTTAGTTCTTATTGCTCTCATCTGATTTGACTGGTAATATATTAAACTAATTTCCCTAAGTCAAATCTGTTTTGCCCATGATGATAATTGGTGAGTGATCTCTCCCTGTCCTTATCTCAACCCTTCCATTGTATTTTTCTCCATCTGTCCAGCCGCAGAGGGCTATGATATATTGGCTTTGGTGGACACCAGGCATCCAGGCAGGGCCAGCCCGCCATACAGGTGAATAGGGGTAGAGTAACCTATGTTAAAAAAAACCCCTCAACATTGAATACAATGAAATTGTAACAGACCACTGGAACAAATTAGGCATACAGTATACACACATTGCAGAATGCATGATGACAGGACAGTGCAGCATAGATTCAAGAAGGAACTGCATAACTTCATGAAATGCAAAATACATGGATGCAATCTCTTGCTTCTGAAGTTATGTTTCAGGTTTCAAAAAGCTGAAACATATGCCTAAGAAATAAGCTCTTGCCCTCTCTCCTTAAGCATTGACTGCTATCACTGTCAGAAATAGCCTACTGACACAGGTGGACCTTCATTATAACAGAAAAACTCACCTTGAAATAGAAAAAGGAAAAAAGTATGAACAATTTAAGGAAGACATATTGACTATATCTAGTATACTAAATTGAATGGTCTCTGTGACCACTTTTAGAGGTTTAGTGCCCACCAGGACAAAGCAGCATAGGTTTTGTTATATTAACCTCCTACCCTTTAAAGAAAGTGGCTAAATCCAAACAGTTTATTCAGAAATATTCCTTGTTAGTGGTAAATCCCAAAAAATGTCCAGGAATTTTGTTGCAGAGTACCAGTAAGCCAAGGCCAAAGGCATGCCTTGTACTGTTCAAGCAATTTAATTGCAGGAATAGTTGGATGCCATTATCCAGGAATTGTTTAATATCCTACTGTAGATATAAACCTCTTATACTGCACATACACCACTAAAAAGACAGCAGTGATCAATATAGCAGGAAGGTGAACCTCATTCTTCATTAATGTACAGCAGATGATTTATATTTTATGGTGTAGTCCTACTACACAGAAGAGAACTATTGACAGAAATAAAAAAATAATTGCTGAACATTTTATATATTTTCTAAATATTCCTTTCCCATGCCTTTGCATTTTTAGGATCCAGTTCTGTTAAGACCAGTAAAGCAACAGAAAGGAAAGCAAGATCTTTATCAGTAGTGCTTTGAATTTGCTGGTATTTCCTCCTGAAGTTAGCAGTGACAATGCATCAGAACGTGTGTTATACAACAGCACAAGTGCTAAAATTGTATCAGTAGAGCATAATATATTTTATTTTATGGTAAACAAAATATTTGTGCTATTCCAAATACTGTACTCCAAAACCAAATCTTGGGAAAGCAACGTTATCCCAGATAAACCCTGGACAAGCCAAATCATAGCAAAAGCATCACCTACAGGGCACCTCATATTTATCATGCCCACTGAAATATGGAATAATAAAATAAAACGTAACCCCATTACATGATAATAAAATAAAGTTTCAGTTTAAAAAAAAAAAAAAGCTTTGGCCTTCTCTTTGTATCCTTATCAATCTGCTAATCTAAGAATGGCTAGTTCTACACAGACCAAATAACTCTAATTGCATAATTACAGCATTACTACTATTCCATTTAGGCAGCAAATTGATTGGCTAAACATACCTAAGTACTTTATTATAATATAGAATTTCATAAGAATCTAAAAGCAATGTTGATATTCAGGACTGTTGAGAAGAAAATGCAGGGCCAGGGTTTTAGTTAATGTAGATTGGTAAGGTTCCACTAACTTAAATGGGCTTCCCTGATTTACACTGGCTGAAGCAGAGCACTGTACTTACCCATATCTTTTGCATACTCTTTCTTCTTTGGTATAATCATACTTAGCTAATCATGATGTTTGTTTTGCTATGTTTAAGATGGACTAAATTCTAGAGGCACACTTACAGAAAAGGCTGTCAGTTTGCACAATGTTATTGAAATTGCAACTAAATCACTCCAGTAAGCAAACTCTTAAAGATTTAGTTGCTTTGTAATGAAGCTAACTAGAATCAATTAAAATGTAAATGTCAGCCTTGTGTAACATTTAAATGTTCAAACTTAAACATCAGTACAGCTTAAAACTAATTTTTAAAATACAGGAATGGTACTGTAATAGTATGCATTTTTCAAGAAGTTGCAGAACAATATTTGGAAATATGTTTTGTGGTCAGACCATTAATACACTTATTCTACATTTTAAGGAGAAGAAGTAGAACCATATTAGTTAATGTTTCTTTTGTGTCTTGAACTGTAAATTAAACCTCTCTTTACTAGGCTGATATTTTTTTACTACAAAAACTAAGAGTTAAAAGGGTAATGCTGTTTAAGTAGAGCAAATATGATTTATTTTGTTCTTTGTAGTGTAGTGAAGCATAATTCAGGAAGACTCTAATGTGAGGTCTCTTTTGTGACATCATTGCAATATTGGTTGGTACTGTGGCTGTTATTGCTCCAGGATTTTGGTAGTCTTTATAAATAATCATATTATAAAAAATACAGTTACCTAAAACAGTTGGGTAGTTTTAGATGTCTTGGGGTACTGTGGCTGGCCTCTAGCTGTCCCTCTTGAAAGGCATCTATCTTCTGCAGGATAATCTCAAAAGACAGTAAAGGTTTATGCATAAGGCACTGAACACCTTAGATGTTTATATTAAATTGAGCTGAATTACTCTGCTGAAGTTATCATCTAGGTTTTCTTTAAGTCACCAAAATGATGTTCAGTTGCTAAAACTTGTCTTTCTAGTACCATTTTAGTGATCTTGTGCATCACCATATATATTTTTCGAGCAACTAAACAAGATTGGCAGCTATACCACAATACCTTCAGGAGATCCATACCTTCTGGAACAAGAACCAGAAGCCAGGTGGGTTATATTAGGATGTTTCAAATGTCACTGGATGCTTCTGTTTAAGCAACTAAATCCTACATGCACATTTCTAAATATGCAAGCCTAGGTGTTTCACTCTCTGACTGAAGCCCATCCTGTTCTGTGTTGAATACTGATGTCTATAAATAAAGTACAACGGGATTAAAAAAAAATTAAAAAAAAAAAGAAGGGGGTAAAGCTGTTTGTGTTTAGTAAAGTAGCAGTTGCAACCACTTGTGCATTTGTTAACAGACTTTGATACAAGCAAATGAATCAACTTTCAGAACCAATCACTGACCAAACCCTGAAATCTATGACATGAGGGGCTTGTTTTAGAAAAGAATGTACAAAATTTCTTAAATGAACTAGGATTTTTTCTAATTCCTGCTTTCATGCTTAAATCATGAACTGTTGTTGCTTGAGTTTACAGAATGATTGTACAGGACTATTCAGATTAAGTTACAAATTGATAAATTATTTATATATTCTGGATCATAATTTTAATATTTATATAACAGTAACCGTACCAAGTATATATATATATATATATATATATATATATATACACACATATTTAGTATATAACATGAGCTTGTCTACATTTCCTAAGTTTTTAAAATAGATCTTGTTTTAGGCACCTGAAAAGTGATCAGGTTCACCTTCATGCAAAGATTGTAGATGAGATTCAGTTACTTACAAGGAACATGTATACGTAATATTTAAAATAATTACCATCAATACAAATTTTAGGACTAGGCTTTAATAAAAGATTTCAGGAAAAATTCATGTTTTTCAGGGCTGCAAATTTCACTAGTTCCTAGAGCTATCTTTTGAGATGTATCCTTTTTCCAGCCTTTTCACAAGTATATAGAGAAACCATATTCTACTGACCTGTGCCAGCTTATAGTATAATGCCTCGAGTTTCTTGATCACTGGCATAGAGTTGCAGAGAGGTAAAAGTTTCTTTATTCTCTTCTATAATCTACTTTGTATATGGATGTTTTCTCACTACTCACTACTTCTTAACACACTGAAGACTGAGATAATTTTAATTTAAAGATTTAATATGACATATCACAAAGTTAGGGACAGATTTTAATTTGGGATTCTGTTATGCTGAATGGCAGTGCAATTTTTAAAAAATAATATATTTACAAAAAATGCATCATTTGACATATCATTCCATATATGATAATATTCTCAGTATATTACATTCTCAACCATGTGTTATTTAAAACTTATTCTTGTTTGGAAACCATATTCAAGTAATTTTTTTTTTTTTTTAAATTAAGAAAACCTTCATATTCTGAATGAAAAACATTAAGCATCAAGTTATCGTCTCTGGTTAATTATTTTTCCTGACCTATCTTATATTTTAATGACTGATTATATTTAATTCACAAGCTTCAATATATTGAAGTTTATTAAAAATGCCTTTTCCTTAATTCAATGTTTACATTAATTTTTCTTACTTTAAATCAAGGAGGGGTGAGAAGTGCAAATTCCTTGATATGAATTAGATTTCTCCATTCTTGATGGAGAAGTCTGGAGTTTAGGCTTGTTTTCTATTCTACTTTCCCCCCAGGTCTTACAGGAAGCAAACATATATTGCACTGTTTGAAATCACAGATTTTCAGTCAAAATGAGATGTCTGGGATGTTTCAGGACTGTTTTCAGGACTTATCCCTGTAGTCTTATTACTCACAAAACTCAGTGAACCTGCCAGCCTCACAGATATCAAAGCTGAACCCCTGATTTAGTTCTACATGGGACAGGACTTCATCTAAAGGCTGAGAGATTGAAAAGTTATGGAGAACAATGTTTCTTTCTTTTTTTTTTCTTTTTTTTTTTTTTTCCTAGAGGTCTCTTGTGTCTGTTTTTCTCCTTCTCGCGCCTCCCCCCCCCCAACCCTTGCACTATTACAGATACTGACTATAGAAGTATATTGATCTAAAATTATTCATTTGATGTTCTCTTAAAAGATTGAAAAAAAAAAAAAGATGAAACAAATAGGTCTTTCTCCTGCATTTTACTTTCTAAAGAATTTCCTGGCAAATTAAGCGATATATGGACTGCTGAGAAGGCAGTATAATAACTAGATTTTAGTGAATAACATCAGGAAATATTCTATGAAAATGATTTTGCACTGAAATGACAGTTTTCTTCAATAGAGTGAGAAACCATTTTGAAATTTACCACCGGCCATTTTTGATGCTTCTCTTTGATCCATTAAGTCATCCATATTTCTATAACCGGAAAGTTATATGATTGTTTTTTCTTACATTGAGAAAGGGTTCAGTAAAGAAGAGCCCAGCAGCTTCACATTCTATGGAATAAAAAAGAGCAATAAGTAAGGGAAAGTTGTAATTTGTTAATGATTAGTTATCCTCTGGAAGTGAGTTGCTCCCTCTCCATTGGCTGCAAAACATATCTAGTAATGAAGTTTTTGCTAGAAGATTGAGGTTATAAATTAAACTCGTCCTCCAATATTCCAATATTGAGTTCAGTGCCTCTGAAGTTGCTTGTTTCTTGGATGCCTAAGGATTTTAGTGTATATTTTGCAGATTCGGGGGATTATATAGGTTACATGGATTCTCCTACGTTGCTCATATCTTAGGTGAATTACTAAAGCTCTTTCTCAAAGGTTCGTGAGCTTTCTCATGCCCTGCCAAGGCCATAGTGTTTGTGAGAAACCACTTGTAGATAGCATGAAGATAAAACACAAGAAAAAGGCCTGGAGGTCCTGGAACTTCTCCAAGGGGTCAGTTCTGAAGACCCCTATGGGTGGGGGACGGAGGGAAAAAAGAATCATAGTTGGTCCTAGATATCTCATATGTTAATTGCTGGCGAGGTTATAAAAGCCGTGCATGTCTGTGTGCATGTGTGGGCCTGTGTGTGTGTGTGCATGCAGACCTCAGGTATGCACCTTGAAAGCTTTCAATAAAGGTATACCATCTGTCTTTCTCCATTAATACTGTTCCTGAATGTCTGTTTCCACAGGAATTTAGGCTTTAGGTAGCATCTGTCTATATAAATATGATTACATTAGACTTAGAAATTTACCCTTAATATTTAAAACCAAGTAAAATGAATTCTTTATAAACAGATATTATTAGAACATGGTTTTACCTGTTAAGTTTCAAATTACATAGGACAACTTTCCTTGCATCATTGCCCAATTATATCATTTAAAGAACTGTAGTTAAAGATGTGGTCAAAATAAAAAGAATTGTACTACCTAAAGTACTTTTCAAGTGAATCTTTCAGCTTCATTTGAAACCGTATAGGTCTGCTGACATTGAAAACATTCTGACTTCACAGTCAGTCTGTTGGTTATGTTACTCAGTAAAGACATGACTGTTTACAGACATTTATGTTTAGAAATATTTGTTGGTCTATTCCGCAGCAGTTGTGCTATCTTGTTTGATTTTTGTTATCCTCCTTTAGACTTCTGTTGCAGAATCTCTCAGGGTGTCCAGGACTGCTAATGAGTGCCTTTGTTTGTCAGGTAATTGAATAAAACCAAACTAAATGTAAAACAAAGAAACAAACAAACAAAACCCACACAAAACAACAAATAAATGCTCAAAATATTAATTCTTATCTTCAATGCTCCGATTTTCATCAAATTTCATCTGTGGAATGAATAAGTACATAAATGAATAAGTACATAATTGCAGGCTCAGCTGATTAGGGAAGTTTGTCAGTTCAGTTCCTCCTCATTACTGTCTTCAACAGGGATCCAGAACGCAGTGCTGGAAAAGTTTCATGCAATACATTATTCAATAGATAATGCTGAGAAAGCTCTTTTATGTTTTATCATGTATTTCATAAGGATTTTTTTTTCCTTACGTAGGCCAGCTCAGCACATAGGCATACATTTAACTATAAACATAAAAGTCCCTTTAAATCCATTCAAAACACTGAGATATTTTCTTTCTGCAGATGGTTTCGATCTATGTTCATATTTACATCTATGTCTCACAGGGGTTGTGTGAAGAAAATTTCTGGACCAAGAAAGATAAGAAAATATTTTTACTCTGACAAACTCACCAGAATCTACTTGCTGCTTCCCTTTCCAGAAATAAATCCTAGCAGGCTACTATCTATTTACTTCCAAATTAGTACAGGGAGCTATACAAAGATATTTTCCTATTTCTTTTCTAGTTGGTCTTCACCTTTCTAGCAATAATCCATTTTATTTAAACTCCAGAACTTAGATGTACTTTTATATTTATTCTTAGCTTCCATAAGCTTACTTGCTAAGTCTGATAAAACACAATTGTTACAATAAATTATTTCCCCCTATTTTATATCATATATCTAGTTTTACATAACAGGAAGAAAATATTGCATAGTTAAATATCTTGTTGTAATAAAAATGTCATTCTTGAATGGTCCCTTTATTGAATTTAAAATTTATGCTTTGGTAAATTGGCACCACTATAGTTTTAGTTCACCAACATAAATTTCAGGATGCCACAAAAATCACAACCATTCAGACTAACCTGGGGCCTGAAATTCAAAAATATTATACATAGAACAAAAAGTTTGAAAAATTTCTTCTATCACCAACTAAAGTCAGAAAAGGTGCAACAGGAACATGTAGATCTGATTTAAATTATCAAAAAATATTTTTCCTGGGACTTTCATGTAAAATGTGCATTAACCCATTGTAACTTCCTGAAAGAGAAATCTGATGAAGAAATCTAAGAAATAACCTTGTTCATTCTTATGGTTACACTATGTTTTAACATTGTTAATGCAAAAATTATTGTGAATGGAATACATCCAGGAGAGAGTTTACTTACTCTTGATGTAGACTTCAACAACTAGGGAAGATAATTCTTATCCTTGAAGTTTTTAAAAGGCCTAAATTCTGCTCCTCAGCAGAGCAGCAAAGAGAAATATACTGCAGGAACTAGCTGAGAGTCAATTCGGAATCATCAGTCATAGAAAAATAAGTTTCAAGAAAGCATGAAGAAAGTTAAAAGCCAAATCCCTGTGAAAAATCTGTCTTTCACAGACTGAAAAATATTGCCTTGGTTTTTTTTCTTTATTTACTTAGGGGAAAAAAAAAAACAAAACCAAACACAACAAACCAAACTTGAAAATAACTGACTTGTAACCCCAACAAAAAAAGGCAAAAGACTGAAACGACTTTGACTTATCAAACTGACAGAGCTGGTCCTAAAGAGATTACTGAAGCTGTAATCAGTGCAGTTTACCCACAGTTCAGCTTCTAGAACCCCTGAGAACAAAAAAAAAACTAAATATGAAATAATGTTATGAAGTCATCAGAGGTTACATAGATCTACATCAAGTTCATATCAGAAGTAGGACACATCTGAAAGTTACCTGCAAGTTTTAAGGCAGCACAAAAGACACCTCAGAACTTCATAATCATTTTATTAAACTTGATTCATTTTGTAAGAAGTTGAATTTGGTTTCAGGATTCTTAAGCACGAAAAAACTTGGTCCCCCATTTAGTTTAGGTCAGTTTGAGAACTGTAGTATTGGACTGTGATGAAATTTTAGTTCCAAGTCAAGTTTTAGGGAAGACATAGATGCATATTTCTGTAAGCAGAAATGGAATTGGAAGTACAAAGGCATAAAAAAATAACTGTTCTTTGAGGTCCACTGGATGTGGAAAAAGGCCTTTTTAGCATAATCAAGCACTGGAAAAATTTGGAGAGGTTGTGGAGTTCTTGGAGATGCTCACAAAGAAGTGGACAAGGTCTTGGGCAACCTGCACTATCTTTGTTCCATGTAAGCATGGAATGTTGGAATTAGATTTTCTCCAGAGATCCTTTCCCACTTCAACCATTCAGACCTTTTGTCATATTTATTTTAGTGTTTTCTTTTTTTCCCCAGTACAATCCATTTAGAGATGAGCACAGGCATACCCAAATACTGTTTCTGGGAAAAGATTGCTTAATTTGGCCAGGTATGTGGAGCAAATGATAACAAATTAAGAGGATTTAGGCAGAGATATAGGTCGTGTTACCTAAGAAAATTACAACCTATGTCACAGTTTCTAGCCCTTTCAATACTGGAAGAAAAGAGACTAAGTTGAACTGTCACAATTACAGGACAAGATGTCTCAGACCTTTCTTGATTAAGTAATTGATTCCCCATAGCTATGTCATACTGAATTAATGTACTGGACAAGTGAAAGCAAATATCTTTCATGGGCAATTCAAAGCCTCAGTACTGAGTCATATCTTTAATCTGCAAGATCAACATGAAAGTATAAAAGTGGTGGTGGTGTAGATACAGACACTACAGTTAACATATTTACCATTGTTTAAGCAATATTGCAGATGTGTGGTGCATTATTATATATTGATACTATCAAAGGAAAATCAAGCAATTTAAGAGGCAAATTTGAGAAGATATATGGGATTTCAGATTGTCTTCCGAAGTCTATTAGGTACTTTCCTCCTTTGGTATTACAACTGCGTAGGTAATCGATAATCTTTATTTTTCCATTGCCTTAGATATGCAGGTTACACTCCCAGAAGCACACAGAAAAGCTTCAAAGGGAAGGATAAATAAATAAATAAATAAATAAATCGGAAGAGCCAATCTTGAGTATGCTGTAACCATAGCTTTAATATATACTGCAGGAGCAAGTGTCAGAACTGCGTCATGCAAGTCCAGAACTCCGGGGAAATCAGATATCAGTATTGGCACACAGGCTTTCCACATTCTAGTTGGACACTGGAAGTACTGTCTCCTTGCGTGTGTGTGTGTGTGTGTGTGTGTGTGTGTGTGTGTATGTGTGTATTATGGAACCACAGAATGGGTAAGGTGCAAAGGAACATCTTGTGATCATGCAACCCAACTATTCCTCTCAATTAGAAACCTGGGAAAATGTCCTTCTGGGTTTTGAAAATATTCAAGGTTGGAGACTCCACTACCCCTCTGGACAACCTGTGCCAGGGTTTGACTATTTTCAAAGTAAAAACTTATTTCTTGTGTTTGATTGGAAATTCCGGAATTTTGTCCATTCACTTTTGTCCCGTCAATGGGCATTGCTGAGAAGAGTCTGGATCCTTCATTCCCTCCTATCAGGTATTAATACACACTGAGATCCCCCTGAGCCTTCTCTTCTCCAAGATGAGCAGTTTCAGTTCTCTCAGCCTCATCCTCATCTGAAAGATTCTCCAGTTGGAAGATTCAGGTCATAATGTGACTGCTGAAAACAATCTCCAAATCTAGTCCAAGCTGGGTGGAAAACTACTTTAGGAGTTGCTTTGTATTTAGGCACCAAATCATTTACCTATTTCAGAATTTTATAGATATGCAGTGGAACAAGGTAACTTCAGAATTCATTAACACACAAAAATTTTAATGTCTTAAATTTTGGATCTAGCTTCCTGAGATAGGGAATCCTTTCTATCTCTTTGTAATCGTAGCCCATAAATAATGTCTGTTGTTTGAAAATTGTATTCAGTATCTTTATCTGCTAAGTATACACAGACCTTCAGTGTCATACTGTAGAACTAATCCCTCTAAAATACATATGCATAATTTGCCACAGTATTACACACCTCAAAATATGATTAATATTTTTTTAAGTCGCCAACAATTTTTTAACAAAGAGAAAAAAAGATTGAAGGAAAAATTACATCAGTAAATCTAAGAATATAAACACAAATGCCAGGCCATTTCTGATCAGCATGAAACTTCTTGATAATACCATGCAAAATGTAGCATTCATTTCACAAATCTGGATAATGAAGATGTGAGTGACAGATAGTGTGTCAAAAGTATGTAAATGAATTGATGTTTAATCTACCTATGCCTAAGAAAAGCGATGACCTCCTGCAGAAGGATTGCTTTTATTTAAGTAATGTTAGCTGATGAAATCCCAGCACTCTAACAAGGGTTTATAATTTGATAAAAATTACTGGTGACTGGATCTGCATTTTCTTCAAACTGTTGCCCTGCTTCTTGCTAAGTGCACTGCTGACATGTTTGATATTGAACTTGAACTTAAAAATTACTATCCCAGTAGATGTTTATTAGATTTAGTGGCTGAAGTAAACCTAGACATGGTGCCCGCAATACAGTCTAAAAACAGACCTTATTTATGTGTGCCGGGAAATGTTGCACATTTCTTCCAGGAAAAAGAGAAAATCAGAAATAACAAGAACAAAACCACCCACAAAGCTAGGTATTATCTATGCTATTAGAGGAGTAGAGAAAATTGACCTGTGTTAGACTAATGCAATGTCATCTTTGAAAACATTACAATACTGTGTAATGCAATTAGTTTTTATATAATCATTTTAATACACATTATTGGGAAAAAGCTTGACAGAAAAAAAACAGTTATAAATTCAATACGTTCATACATGAGCTGAAGCAGAAGAATCTCAGTACAGGGATCTAATTTTTCATGTAAAAATATGACACAATTTTTAGTAGGAACTCAGTGCCTATTTTTCATTTCCAATTGTTTTAAACAATACCTAAAAAGTCAGCAGAAGTGGTAATTTATGAAGGAAGACGCTCTCAGAAATATTTGCACTCTAATAATATATGCTTATCCCTAAAAAATAAATATAACTTTTTGAAATGGAATATAAGAGAATATTCTGACAAATACTGCAAAACCTTTTTTCTACCTATGGATGACTATAGTGTTATAACCCAAACAACCATGTAATTTCTTTGCTAATACTATTTTTTTTTTCAATCAGACATGCAATTGTGTGCCTATACCTAATAAATTGACTGGAGAAATATACACTGTAGTGACCTGTGTTCACTGGTGTTGAATGTCATGTGCCTGTAGGAATCTTTCTGCTGGGATTCTGCATGATTTCTGTCATTCCATCATCTCCTTTTGTTCTACAGTTCTTTGCTGTTGCTGATCAATAACACTGAGCTGGTATTAGCAGATCACATCTCAGAAGTATTCAGTGTTGAATTTCAAGTGAAGTTTGACAGTGTTATATATCATTTAGTCTGAACTGTTGTACAAATGTCATAAGATTTGTCTGGATGAAGGAGAAGGAATGATAAATATAGAAAAGAAAAAAAAAGGCCAAAAGGCATAAAAAGAGGACAAAAAGAGTAAGGAAAGGAAGAATGTGCATCTAAAGGAAACAGAAGACGACCCACGTGAATTGGCATGCATATGGAAAAAAAGTAGGAGAATGCAGAGCATGGCACAGCAAACACAAGATTCAGAAGAAATCAAGTCAGGGAAAATTGTAGTATGATTGTAGAATAAATACTTAAGTGCTACATGTATGCCAGTGTTTTACCTCTAAAATGCTTTGATGAGACAACATAAGAGGATTCTAAAAATCTTAGAAGCAACATTGGTGACTATCAGCTCACTGACCTGGCTGGCTCCGAAGGACTATGGGCAAAACTGTCCAAAAATGGAGCAATTTTTCCCAAAGGATTCACATCTCTAAAGCATTTCACTAGGTTAAATGATTATCCTGAAAACTTATGATTAGCTCCTGCTCAGCTGAAAAGAAACTATGGTTCTGTTAGTATCCCAGTTTCAGTACAAAAACTACCTAGACACCATAATTTTCTCTGTATGGTCAAAGCATTTTTGTGTGGATAAATTTTCTTCATATTTTCTTCATATTTTATGCCCAGACTTGACTGAGACCCTAAAAGTACACACTAACCCCTAAGTTCACCATTCTGGAACTTATTCTTGGAATTGTTGTCAAAACATAGCTCTTGGGGCAGTATTCTTTCAAGAAGCAGTGACACCAACCTAATTTCCTGGTGCAATATTCCTACACTTAGAACACTCATGGAGCAGAAAGTTTGCATTCAAATCTCTCCTTTCACTAAGTACTTACAACCTACATTTCTTACCCTAAAAAATAGGTTAAACACCACATTTTGTGAAAGGATTCAGAGTTGTCAATATGAGGTGGAGTGCTCAGCAAGCACTGAAAAGTGTTTCAAGAAACACCTGTCCATAGAATTTCAGATGAGTCTTCTCAACCACTCTAGTCCATCTGAGCTGTATCTCATTCAGCCTGCTGACTTCTGGGTCTTCTTTTCTGAGGTACATGATTTTGCCCCAACCCATCATTGTTGTGAAAACCTAACACACAGGGTGTTGCTTCTTGTGCCAGACACCATCCCAGTTATACTCCTGTTATTAATTTTGAAGGGATTAAGATACTTTCTAAGTTTATATTTAAATTACACATCAACAATATGGTAATTTTGCAAAGCTCTGAATATTTCAATTTGCTGGAAATTTCCCAAGAAAATAGGAGTGCTGTGTACTTTGTGCTAAAAATCAGGTCCCAAGAGCTCTGGGATTTTTTCACAGATTTTAGGAAGATCGGACCAGGCTCTGGACAATAGCTATTTACAGAATCACTGAATGAGTTTAGTTGGAAGGAACTAAAGTTGATCATCTGGTGTAATCTTTCTGTTCATTCTACAGAACATTGCACAAGATTGCATCCAGACAGTTCTTGAGTATCTCCAGTGAGGGAGACTCCACAACCTCTCTGGGTGATCTGTTTCAGTGTCTAGTCACTCTCACAGTAGAGAAGTTCTTCCTCGTGTTCTGGTGCAAATTCCTGTGCATTAGTTTCTGCCTGTTGCCTCTTGTCCTGTTGTTTTGCACCACTAAGAGCCTGGCTCCATCCTCTTGACATCCTCGCTTCAGATACTTAGAGACATTGTTAAGATCCCATCTCAGTTTTCTCTTCTCCAGACCAAACAGGCCCAGTGTCCTCAGCCTTTCCTCATAGGAGAAATGCTCTGATCTCTTAATTAACTTTGTAGCCCTGCACTGCACTCTCTCCAGGAGCTCCATGTCTCTCTTGTACTGGGGAACCCAAAACTGGACACAGCACTCCAGATGTGGCCTCATCGGTCTAAGTAGAGAGAAAGAACTACCTCCCTTGACCTTCAGGAAATGGTCTTCCTAATGCATACGAGGATACCATTGACCTCCTTGACAACAACGCCACACTGTTGGCTTTAATAAATTTATTTATTAGTATATAAATTTAATAAATAATTAATAAATTGTTAATAAATTTGATAAATTATTTTATTAGAGAATAAAGGACATCTTAGATATGTAACTCAATAAAACAACAGTGTTACAAAATAAAGGAAAAGGTGAAAATATTATATGGTCCTGACTTACTAATATAACTTCCTCCATTTAGGTAAAATGTTTCTTAAAATCTCTGAATTTAGGGAAAGAGGAAGCATACATGTGAAAACCCTAAAGATTACTCAAAACAGATTGTGATACACATGCTTATATTTCCATAAGATGACTCTAATCATAAAGTTTGCTGCTCGTAATTCAGATAGAAGATAATCTTCTGTCCTTAGTATTTCACACATTTAGATACATAGCTTGAGACTCATGCCTGGGTAAAAATACCTTTTTGTGAGCTTTGTATCTTCAATCCTTACATTGTGGAGCTAAAAGGAACTAAGCTGGAGCTGAGATCTTGTGCCTGTTGCTTCTTATAAAATGAGAAAAAAATCCTTATAATTCATAACTAATACATTTTAAAACTATTGATTATTAGAAAAAAAAAATTCACAGCCATAACGGTTCCAATTGATGTTTAGTTGCTGTGAAACCAATCACTATTATTTTGGTCTTGTCCTTGTATTGATGTAAAAAGTCATGGTTTCATATGTGCAAGACTGTCAGTGCTTCCAATGGTATATTGACTCATCTGAACACATTGAAGAGATGTGAATGCCCTGCAGGACTTACAAATCCTAAGCTGAAAAATCACCACTGTGACATTTCCTTATCCAGTGACATCTTTGTTGGCTTTATATTTGATTGAGTGCTCACTGGTACAAAGTGTGTCCTGTTTGCTTTCATGGGAACAGAGGAAAGAGCAATGGCCACTTCATAAGGAGGGAACTATATCCCAGCCCGTGACTCATGTCATCGAGAAATGCTCTTGCCCCCTAATATTACTGGGGAATTCTATTGCTCTTCTCATGTCTTCCCTACACAGATAGTAGCATATATGGTGCTGAATTTATGACAGTTTTTGTCATTTCACTGTAAAGGACATCAGAAAACAAGAGAGTTTTTTTGCCTAGATTTTCCATTCAAATAATTATACGAGAAAGGCTCTTGACAATAAAAATAACTAAAATCAACAGTGATTAGAGTTTTAGGGATAATAATAGCAAGAATAAAAACTTTGTATATGCTGTTATAATTCGGATGTCCATATGACAACTCTGTTACCATAAGCACAGTCTTAAAAGATCTAGAGTGTGCACGAGGTTTAAAGCGGTTTGAGTTGAACTCTATGGTTTAAAATCAAGTTACATCATGGATTTGTGTTAAAGGAGTCTGTCAAACCTTCTCAGGGCACATGAGCATTAGTTCATCAGATTTAGGAGTCTGAGGTGACTGGCACAAAGACTAAATCCCCCCATTTTATGCTGTTGGTCTCAGAAGCAGAACCTTTGTCACATTGCCTGATGAAATACCTGGAGCACTCTGATGTGGACAACAGGGTGCTTCTGTGGCAGGTTCGCACTGTGTGTGGACATCCATGCTTTGTGTTTAATGTAGTCTTTAATATTAACACTGAGTCTTTAACAATATTGTATGCTACTCAAACAACAAGCAAACAAACTCCACCACCATCTCTTTTTTTAGTGCTTATGAAAGTATAGATATGGATTTATGCCTTCCTGACTTGTGTTTCTTAAAATACACTATCTCAGATTATTTTATACATATAATCATAGAATCAACTCGGTTGGAAAAGACCTCTGAGATCAAGTCCAATCTTTCACCTAACACCACCCTACCTACTAGACCATGGCACTGAGTGCCACATTCTGTCTCTTCTTAAATACCTCCAGGGACAGTGACTCGATCACCTCACTGGGCAGGTCATTCAATTGACCAATCACTCTTTCTATAAAGAACTTCTTTCTAATGCCCAACCTAAACCTTCCCTGGTACAGCTTAAAACTGTGCCCTCTTATTCTACTCCTTGCTGACTGGGAGAAGAGACCAACATACACCTTGCTACAACCTCCTTTCAGTTGGTTGTAAAGAGTGATGAGGTCTCCCCTGAGCCTCCTTTGTTCCAGGCTGAACAACCCCAGCTCCCTCAGCTGCTCCTCATAGGCCCTGTGCTCCAGTCCCTTCACCAGTGCTGTTGCCCTTCTCTGGACCTGCTCCAGCACCTCAATATCTTTCCTGAACTGAGGGGCCCAGAACTGGACACAGTACTCAAAGTGTAGCCTCACCAGTGCTGAGTACAGGGGAAGAATCACTTCCCTGTTTCTGCTGGCCACACTGTTCCTGATACAGGCCAGGATGACATTGGCCTTCTTGGCCACCTGGGCACACTGCTGGCTCATGTTCAGGTATCCTCCAATAAAAACAAAACAAAACAAAACAAAACAAAACAAAAACCTATGAAAAATACAACTAGAAAAAATACATTAAGAGTTATAAAGACAAGAAAATTCTTTTCATTTCTGCTGTTCATATGTTTAATTGCAAGGTTTGATGAATACTGTCCCAGGTAGTACCACACCTTCCAGGAATAAAATGCTTTGAATTTTTTTTTTTGTTGTTAGTAATAATAAAAATGAACAGAAGAAACAGAATTTGTCTTTTCATATAATTTACTTTATGACAAAAATGTCTAATGCTGTCATTTTCAAGATTAATCCAGGGATCAAATCTTGATAAAGCAAAAACTTCATGTATTGAAAACAACATATCAACTTTTTCTAGTTTGAAAAAGAAAAACAAAAACAAACGAACCAACCAACCAACAAACAAACAAACAAAAGAACCAAAAAATACTCCAAACCAGTTAATTTGCTGAAAACTCTATATCAAGCAGAAATACAGTGAAATTTGTAATCCTTGCACACTTGAAAGAGGTCAATCCACAGTTTGCCTGATTACCTTCAGGACACTGATGAAAGTGAATTAGGAGTATTTGAAGAAAGAAAAATTATATGACAATCAACTGGTTTGAACTTTGACAACATACCATCATTTGCAACAAATACCCCTAAGATTAATTTCAGAGAACATTCCTATGACTACAGAGTTAATGGGAAATGAAAATGAGTATTTGCTTGAAGTTAATTGCTTGCCTCATATATTGCATAATGCAGTGAAGTACATCACAGACGAATTTTTATTTGGCTTTTAAAGCTGTGTAACAAAAGTTTTCAATTAGTTTATGTTCATCTATCAAAACAATTTCAGAACTACGAAAAGTATTTCACTTTTTCAATGTTTGATATGCTGGAAAACTGAGGCACATTTACAAAGTTATAATACCACCTATGAAAAGTATTCTATGTTTTCTATATGAGGCTGGTTTTGTACACTCAGACATTGTATTCTGAAGTTTTTTTAAGTACAGTGAACATCTCTCTATTTCCAAGTTCACTAGAGTTTAAAAAACTATCCTTTGAATAATTTGGACAGGCATTTTCTTACCAATGGATCTGTTCAGATCAAGTTTCAAATTAATTTCCTATGTAAATGAATTGATTTTTTTAAATGTTGAAATGCAGTGAAATTGATAAATACCTTTTAAAACAATAAATGAAAGTATATGATAGTATAATGATGCACCTAAGAACAACAATTTTAAGTAGGTGAGCAAAAATACATGTAATATGCTAAAATGTTTTTTTTTTCAACCCTGAAGTGAAATTTCCCTCTATTTTCTGTAACATACAAGGAAAGTTGGTGAAGCCTAGACCTATTTATTTCAGAGAGGCTATGCAGTTCTCTAAGCTTTCAGTTTCTTATATGTAAATCCTTTCCAAATACTATTTTACTGCAGTTTATTTATTTTAAAATTGTACTTTAAAATTAAACAATTGAAAAATTTTAAGGAAACTAGTGTTAACAAGGAAAAATTGTTTCTTAGCTTACATTAAAATTTATGTGGATCAAAATAAGTTCCACTTCATCATGAACTAAGAACACAATACGATGAATAGATAGAAAAACCTTAAAAGAAAATAAGTTATGTCATTGTAAAATTCATAAAGGTAAGAAAGGAAATGAACTTCAGTAGGTAGGAGTATTGTATCAGATATCAAAAATAAACACAAAGACCCCTCTGACAGATTCAATGAAATTCAGTATGATATCTTAATAGTTATCATCAGAACTTTGCCCTTAAAATTCACTGGGAATTTCCAGAGGAAAGTACCATTTTTAGTGATTCCTGCCATTATAGACAGGTACTGATGCCTCTGAAGAAAATAAATATATTTTTCAGGAATTCAGTTGACTTTGCCTACACACAAGTTCATTCAAATCTTTAGACAACCCCAAATAAAATGTTAAAATTAATGACAACTGCAACAACTGTGATAAATTGGAGATTGAAAGGGCTTTTTGACATCCTCTTGACAATGTCCAACACAGCAGGCACTCTCACAGCAGGTAATATATCCAGGATCACATAATTTCCATCCACCTCTCCTTTTATTTTGGACTTAGTTCTGTATGGATTGTGGTCCTAAACTGCTATAAATGTTGACCTATATCAAGTAATTTTAGATTGAATTGTATGTAGAGAAAGCTTAACCACCTTCTTTACCCAAATAATTATTTTGGAAGTGTGAGAAGAGAGGCTTGTCTAACATTTCATATGTGCATATGTTAATACGAAAGTATTTGGTGATGTTCAGAAATTATTAAAATTATTCAGAATGGGACAAATATGAGGAATGCTGCAGCAGAGTAGATATTTCACTGGATTCAACTGATGTTCATGTTGGGCAAAGACCAACTCTTCCAGTGTCAGGTCTGCTTAAAGTGAAACATCTCCACTGAATAAGGGATCTCAGATAATACTGAGAAGGAGATTTTATATAAAAGTACAAATACGTGGATAATTCAATGCCAAAACTGACTAGCACTATATGTACACTACACTGAGAGCTGAATCCATGGACTCTTTCCAATACATTAAATGTTGCTCACTGTGGGCAAGGTCTCCATCATAATCTTTGAGATCTCCTTGAGTTCAGGAGCAAAACTTATTTCCAATGGTGCTTTTAATTATAACAGTGAATTAATTTCTATTGTATATATTTGATGACTTATAAGTAATGAGTAATCCCCACGCTATCTATAAGATACTTTGAACTTGAAACCCTGAGACATTTTCTGGATATGCTCAAAGAATTCTTGCAAATATGATGGAACCATGACAGAACTATGACAGCATAAAATATGACAGTCACATTTTTTTTCATATGTGTGCAGTGCATATATAGATAGGTATAAACATATAAATTCATGTGTTTACACATACATTTTGTCTCATGTGCACATACAAACCCATCCATGCTCTTGCTCATCTTCCCTTCTTTTCTCTTTGCTTGGATGGTTAAGTAATTTTATTGCATATGGCTTTATGCTTGCAATTTACTTCTTCTCTCTTTATTTCCATTCTGTCATTTTGAAATGTAAGTTCCACACCTTTTTGCAGAAGTGCACTGTGTCTTGCAATTCCCTGATTGTTTAATTGACACTTATTTTTCTTTACTATTATCATAATGCCTTCAGAAGATTTAGTAGACCTTTAAGAACTCGTGCCATCTATTTCCCATATTATTAAAGGAAAATACTAGGGTTTGTTTATTTGGGGGTTTTGGTGTTTTTTAAATTGTTGTTGTTGTTGTTGTTGTTGTTGTTTTTTCCCTGAGAAAACAACACAATGAGAAAGAGATACTGAGATTCTTTGATAAAAGTCACAGTGGATGTGTGCGGTATCTTGCTTCTATGATATGCATCAGTGATATGAGGAGGTAAAAACTTCTTAGACTATTGTTAAAGAAAAGTGGAGCTAAGCTCCATTAAAAAGAAAAAAAAAAAAAGAAAAGGGTATGACGTTTCTCTTTATTTTTTTAAAAGTATAACATACATCTACAGGTTTCATATGCTTCTTAACATATTCAGAAACTAGACTTAATCCTGTAATCCATTTATATTTCAGGTGGTACAAGTGGTATTAACCAGAACAGACTATGACCTCTGACTGGTTAATCCTAATTAAAGCTGAGCAAGAGATTTCTTTGCAAAGTTTTCTGATGAATTCAGTACTAGGCTGAACTATAACTCTTCTGGGCTGTGTTATTCCCAGTACATGAACAAAGAAGGCTGTGAGGTCACCCATGTGTTGGATCAATTTGGAGAGATTCAATAGGACCTCTGCAATGAACTGAGCTGAAGTGGGAACAGCATAGCAGGACAAAATAAGGTTTCCAGGGGAAAAGAGTTAGCAGGGGATGATAACATTAACCTCTACTTGATAGGGTATTAAAATTCCTGTCCTAGCCCATACACTCCCCTACTCATAAGAGTATGTTAAACCAACACTTCAGATGTTTTAAACCTCCTGCATGACAAGGACAAACCAAAAAGACCCCAGAAGTAGAAAAAGGTTAGGCTGAGTTTGCAATTCTAGCTTGTATTGCTCCTGAGATGGACAGGAGCCCAAAGGGCAGTTTAAATATGAGGTGTGGTTTATGGCTTCTTTCCTGATTTAGAGCAGGATAAAGAAGCTGAAAGGAATACTGCAACTCAACCCAAAAGTGACATGCCTACAACATTTACTTTTATCCTGTCCGTGTGATGGGGTGGGTGGCAGTTGGTAATGGTAGATTTATCTGCCAAGTCATTTCTGTCTTCTAACTGTTCTCCAGATGCCATCAAGCTACCAGGATAAATTCCTATGACACTGCGTTATTCAGGTGAGGCTCTAATACTGGGGGATATCAGTGCCAAAAGTGCTCTCAGCCCAATCTCAAATCCACTGACAAGATGGTAATCAACCAAAAAACCCAAAGAAATAAAAAACTGCAATAAATAAACAAACAAAAAACAACACCCCCTCAAAAACAAAACAAAACACAAGCAACCAAAAAATCCAAGAATAAGGCTCTGGACTCACTTTAGTGTTCTTTGAAAGAGAGGTTTCCAGGGTTTAAAACTATCAATTATAGATTATCCTTAGATTAATTTTGACAAATCAGCAAAATGACGTTTAAATATTTTCCTCTAGTAGAAAATAGATGCCATAAGAAGTATGTGAATTCTGTTTAGCACCAGTTATTTTTGGCTTCATGATCCTCACTTTGAATACTACCCAATTGTACAAATATCTAAAGATTTAATTTGCTACTCATACTTTTTTTCTACTGTTGAAAAAGAGGATTAGAGAAATACTGCTCCTTTTACATTGGCAAAAATTAGTTATTTAGAATTTGAGACAATAGAGTTGTGTCTCAGAACAGGTTTATAAAGCATTCTTTGTGATGGAAAAAAAGCTTGTCAGTAAAACTTGAATGTTTCTACTGAAAGATTAAAATACCAAAACCCATTTCTATAAGAAATTTTAAATTAAAATAAATGAATAAATATGCAAATGAAAATAGAATTGCTGGGGTTTTTTTTAATGTAACTTTGTTGTGTTCAGGTTTCCAAAAGATGTTTTGTACTTCTGATCTATACTTTCCTAATTATGCTTTTATAGGAGAGATTCTTTTCCCTTTAAGTAGGTGGCAAAGGTTACAGAAGATCTAGCTACTTATTGACCTGGGTTTTTTTGGCTGTGAGGTCAGCCAGAGTGGTCTGGCTCTGTGTGGCTGTTAAACTCTCTTTGAGAGGGTCAAATCCAAACTGACTGGAAGGAGCTTCTGGACTAAATCAGCTAAATGCCTGAGGGTGCTATCGAACCTTGCCCACAAATGCCCCAACATCCTTTTGGTAGCATGACAGAGACATGGTGGTGTCCCACTGGAACACCAGCCAGTACCGAGCATGAGATCCATGACTTGTTAGAATGTTTTTCCATCTCTGACCAAACAATCTTATTACAATGATCCTAATACACATAGATTTGAAATAGAAGCAGTATATTAAAAAACTGTATTTGAAGACCATGGTCAGCTTTAATTAGATTAAAAGAAATCTGATGTCAGTTTGTTATCACAGTAGTAACTTGAGTATTATGCAAACTGGAATTTGGAACATTGTGTTTGGATACTCAAAATATCTGGAGTTGGTGGAAGGTACTGGGACACCAAGAAAGTGGCTACCTTGTGGCCAAGAAGGTCAACAGAATCCAGGAATGCATTAGGGAGGGTACTGCCAGCAGGGCAAGGGAGGTGATCCTACCCCTCTACTCAGCCCTGGTAAGGCAGCATCTGGAGTGCTGTGTCTAGTTTTGGGCTCCTCAGTACAAAAGAGACATGGAGCTCCTGAAGCAGATCCAGCAGAGGGCTACAAAGGTGATTAGGGAACTGGACCATCTCTCTTATGAAGAAAGGCTGAGAGAGTTGGGCCTGTTCAGCCTTGAGAAGAAAAGACTGAGAGGGGGCCTCATTAATATGTATAAATATCTAAAGGGGGCTGCAAAGAAGATGGATCCAGGCTCTTCTCAGTAGTGCAAACCACTAGGAAAAGAGGCAATGGGCAGAAACTGATGAATAGAAAGTTCCACCTGAATATGAGAAAGAACTTATTTATTGTGTGGTTGACTGTGTGCTGGAACAGACTGCCCAGGGATGCTGTGGAGTTTCCTTCACTGAAGATATTCAAAAACCATCTGGATGCAATTCTATGCCATGTGCTCTAGGATGACCCTGCCTGAGCAGGGAGGTTGGACCAGATAACCCACTGTAGTCCCTTCCAACCTGCCCAATTATGAATCTAGTTCTTCACTGAACAAAAATGAACTTGGTTCCACCCATTCTTATGACAGTAAATGTAATGTACATTTCTAAATTTCAAAACATGTAGATAGATATTTAACTCTGCAAAAATTAGATGAGTGCATGTTGTTCTGCACTTGACATTTCAGTCACTAAGTCAGATCATACTGTGACCTTTACAGTGATCTGGTCAGCAACTTAGATGTCCATATTGCATGGCTGCAGATGGCCATTGAGTGAAAAGCTGCTATTTCCCACTACTTTAGCTTGATTTTCATGTAGTCTCTTTTCCCCATTTTTATTTAATCTGTAACAGCCACAGAAATAATAATTACTCATACACAACTTTACTAGGGGAATGAAAGAAAGAGCACTGAGTTCCCTGAAGTGCATTGCAGACCCTTCTCTATAGCAAGGTATAGTCCTTTGACCTATACTGAAATCAGTTATTTATATGGTTTGTTACAGTTTCTTTAGATTTCTGTCATGGGTTGACCCTGGCTGGACACCAGGTGCCCACCAAAGCTGCCCTATTACTCCTCTCCACAGCTGAACAGGAGACAGAAAACATAACAAAAGGCTTGTGAGATGAGATAAGGGCAGGAAGCAAACACTCACTAATTAGCATCATGGGCAAAACAGACCCAGCTTGGGAAAAATTAATTTAATTTATTACCAAACAAATCAAAGTAGGTTAATGAGAAATGAAACTAAATCTTAAAACACCTTCACCTCATCCCTCCTTTCTTTTTGAGCTAAACTTCACTCCTGAATTCTCTACCTTCTTCCCCACAGTGTCACAGGGGAATATGGAATTGCAGTTGTGGTCAGTTAATCATAAGTTGTCTCTGGCACTCCTTTCTCCTCAGAGGGATGACTCTTCACGCTCTTCCCCTGCTGCAGCATGTGGTCCCTCCCACTGGAGACAGTTTTCCATGAACTTCTCCAATATGAGTCCTTCCCACAGGCTGAAGTTCATCATGAGCTACTCCAACATGGCTCATCTGTGGAGTCACAAGTCCTGCCAGGAGCCTGCTCTAGCAAAGGATTCCCAGAGGGTTAAAACCTCCTTTGGGCATCCACCTGCTTTGGTGTGGGTTCCTCCATGGACTGCACGTGGGTATCTGCTCCACTGTGGACCTCAATTGGCTGTAGGAACACAGCCTGCCTCATGGTGGTCTGCGCCACAGGCTGCACAGGACTCTGCTATGGCCCCTGGAGCA
This sequence comes from Hafferia zeledoni, assembly GCA_035583235.1. Taxonomy (NCBI): domain Eukaryota; kingdom Metazoa; phylum Chordata; class Aves; order Passeriformes; family Thamnophilidae; genus Hafferia; species Hafferia zeledoni. The sequence goes on from JAWWEV010000115.1 coordinate 77,333,059, forward strand.
CCTGCTCTGCCACCTTCATGATAGACTTTGGTGCCTGCAGAGCTGTTTCTCTCACATTGTTTCACTCGTCTCTTTGGCTGAAGTTGTACAGATTTTTTTTTCCTGGCTCGATCATTGGCTCTGTCAGACTTAGCATCTTCTCACAGAAGCCACCCCTTTTAGAACCCCCTACTAACAAAATCTTGCCGCATGAACCCAATACACCTTTTAGCTGTAAAGAAAATATGAAAATGTTTTTTTAATGGCAGAACGTTAGGTCCAAACATTTTGCAACCTGTACTCATGCTGAACTTAACTTCAAGAGATATTTTTAGTTCAGCTTTGCAAGCATTAAAAGAAAACAACTGCAGTAACTACTAGTCAAGAAGTAGAATCTGAACCAAGTAAAAATAATTTATTTAAAACTCCTGATATATTCCCTCATCCAGCAAATATAAAACCAAACAAATTATATGAATATGTCAACCCAAAATACATACAAGGAAAGGGACACAAGAGAGTTAAAGAGGCAAGGAGAGAGTTTTGCAGTTGTTTGGGGGTTTTTTGTTGGTTTTTTTTTCTTTTTGGTAAATGTTTAAATTGTAATAAATAGGATGGGGTAAATACCCTAACCTGCAGTTTCATGAGAGTATCTTCAATTTACACTTCTGTTTATTCCTTTTTCATTAAGACAGAAATGAAAAATATAATCTCTTGCTAAGTTTATTATGTAACATTAAAAAGCAGTCATAATTTAAGTCAAATATAAAGTTTTTAAAGGTGGGATTGAGAATGAAAAACAACTGTGATGTCTCACAGCTTGCATTACAAGAAACTTAATCCATTTACTCAATACTATGATGTCCTGCTAGCAGGAAGCAAGTGCATACTACCTAAATGCTTCAATTCTTTATTTAAATGCTTGCATTGCATCCCCAAAGAAAAGGATGTCCACTGTAAATTGTTCTTGCAGAATTTACTTGGATTTTTAAGTTTTGGTTGTAACAGATGTGTAGTGGTTGCTAGCAAATTAGTAGTTATGGTTACAGTAAATGGAAAACAGAGAAGCAATTATGGCAACAAATTATTTCAAAAGTATTAGAAAAGCAAGAGGAGCTGTTATGTTTCTAATGGCAACTGGATGAAACTAGAGCTGTAAACCTATAGAACAAGACTATTTTATAGGAAGATGTAATGTTTCCAGGTGCCAGCTGAAGTTCATACTCCATGAACACCAGTTGGGCTTATACTCCATGAAAACTGCTTATCATAATTTGTGTTTTAAATATTTGTAATCCTAAAGTTTTAATTGCATTACATAATTGTGACATGGACGATTACTTTTGTTTCATACCAGCATACCCAAGTGAGATTAGTAAGCTCCCAGAAGAGTGTGAATGAAGAAAGAACGTGTTGTGGGGGTTTTTTGTTTGATTTTCTTTTGTTTTGTTTTTGTTTCTTTTTTTTTTTTTTTTTCTTTTTCAGGAAACAATTTCACTCCAGCCCTCGAACTAATTGATTTTTAGAAATAATTTATTTGCAGAATTTACTTCGATCATACGTAAGGGTTTTGCTTGTATTTTCTAAATAACTCTTTGGTTTACTTTACTATTTGTATTATACCAACAGATTTATAAAGCTTGAGACAGGTTCCTTTAGTTGGAGAGAATGACAGAGTCCTCTAATGAAGGGTGTCTGACACTGCAGATAAAGAAGAGAAGTACATACCAGTCTTGTAGCAGAAAGTGCATCAACTGAAAATATTTACTGTTCCTATTAAAAATGAATTAACAAAAACAGGTGGCCTTTTAATTGAAGCCTTTATCACTCTTTGCTCAATTTCATTTAAATGCAAATTTGAAATCCTTTCTCTAAGCCAATAGAAAGTTGTAACTGAACATGAACACTCTTTTACTAATGATGCAATTACGTGGCAAACCATTAGGCTTATTATGGGACACGACATATACTGGAAATATTAAGACAACCAGTGAGGGTTCTTCTTTGAGTATAAATGTGTAAACTGTTAAACTCATCACCAATACAACATACTTTGCTTGAGTTTGGTAGGACATTTATTTCAATTCAGCATTAAACATGGTGCCCGGTATTTCTTTTGAGCTGCATATCTCCCTTGTCCCATAGCAGGGGAACTTTACACTCAGAAGAGCCAAATCTTGTCACAGCTGTAAAAAAAGCAAGTTCAATTATGCTCAGATCTGACATTCCAGAGTCTGTTGAATTTCCAGGTAGGAGGTAGTAAGTTAAGGGCCATAAGGGAAAACTGAAGCCTTCAGCTGCTTGCTAAGTGGTGGAGATTTCCATGCAGCGTGCCTCCTCCTCTGAGTGAATATGATAGAAGTGATTTATGGGTCCTGGAATACATTTCCTCTTCTTCTCCCTCTTCTTCTCCTCTTCTCTCTCTTCTTTCTCTTCTATTTAACTGGCAAAGCAAAATATTACTCTCGTCACAGAGATCTCTAATACACTAACTGGCTTCTAAGGAAGAAGATTTAGTCTCTTGGAGCTGGTAGCACTATGTAGAGTCTGCATGATATGCTCACTGCTTAATTGTGACCCTTTATTTGGGTGTTTGTTTGGGTTTTTTCATCAAGGTTATAATAAATATATATTAACTAAATAAATAAAGAACCAAAACAAAAAGCAGTAAACAAAGAAAAAATAGCAAAACATGGAGATATCAGTATAAAAGAGGAAAAAAAAATGAGTCACAGCTAGACAAATATAAGGATTTATGCCTTAGAGATAGTTAGAGACAAAGAAACAGTAAGAGATATTTTTTCCTCTGTAAGTTTGATCCCTCCTTGGATATTAGGGAATATTTCTATTGAGTTTGCCACTTCTGTGCTGCACCTTCATACTAGAAGAAATTAGAACAAACATTTTAGAAAGGGGTCATATATACCTTCTGTGATTCAGTTATCACAGGTTAGTGTGGTAATTTCTGACCATGAACAGGGATATTTTTCATCTGTCAGGGAAAAAAACAGTAGTAGGCCCTATCAAAACCCTCATAACTGCATAAAAAGCAAATTTTACAGCTTCCATGTTCAAAAGTTCATATCAGAGGTGTGGTTGCATTCAATTTATTTTGCATATGAAAGAAATAATCTTGTGACTTTCCATATTAATAGTCCTCTTTCATTATAATATTAAGTAGACTTGGAAGGATGATACATTGCCCAGGATAATATAAGTTGACATATACAAAGGAAGCATAAGAAAGCTTAGCTCCTGATACTGCTATTTTGCTTCTGGGTATCTCTAAAATGCTGAATACATTTTTCATTTGATCTTAGCTTAATGCAGGCATCAGCTGTTTGCAGAGGGAAAAGCAGAATTAAAAAACATCCAGCCATCATTCAGCCAAGCATTTAACTCAAATAGTTTTCCAGTAATTGGTGAACTATTGAGATTCCTCTGACACCAACTATTGTGCAGAAAATGGGTAACTTGAGGCATATAGTTAACAGCTGTCTCCATAGAAGCCCCTTTAATTTTTTACTAACCTGTTTTTTCCATAACTAAGTCAAAGACACAGTATTTGGATTTTTACTCTCTGCTTTCCTTGGTATCAGGAGGAGTCCTTTGCAGGCTGCAGTCAGACAAGGCAGCAGGCAATCTGCAACAGCTGATTCAGCTTCTTCTCCCTGAATAAGGAACTAATCCGATTGACACATGGTGAAGTGAACACATAGTGACATATTTGTAGACAAACTGTCATACTCTCAATTATTTCCCCCCAAAAATTATTTCTGAATTGCAGGCATGGTATTTTAAAAGTCTGCCAGCCTCAGCAGCTGGTACATTTCTATGAGACTCAACCATTGAGGGGAAAGTTAATTTCAGTGTTATGTAGTATCTTTCATTTCCTAGTAAATCTCTCTTGCACACTGCACTGAAGAAATGTGAAAATGTTCTTTTCACACTATAAAAACTGCACTGTGGCTTGTATTTCACAAATTTTAAATTTCTGTTTTGTTTTTGTCTTTTGTTGCATATTTGAATAAAACTTTGAAAAGCAAGTTGACTTTGTCCTGTCTTACTTAAAATGTCTTTTCATAGTGCAAAACATATGCAGAATATATTTGAAAATATTTGTCTTTGCCTGGCATGTACTAAATAGGTTGGATTTTCAAAAGCAGAACTGGTTTAGTATTTTTCCTACTGAATGCTAAACTTGTGCAGGGTGATGAAATTGGAACTCCACCTGCTTTGCAAGGAGCCTCTCAGCTACAGTGTTACTGTTGTAGAGGCTACCTGCCCACCCTTCTGAGCCTTTATGGCAAATAAAAGCTATTTAAACGGAGTGATGTAATTATCTGTCAAACTGTATCACACATTCTTCTAGTGTGAGTGCCTCCTTTCTGAACAGAAGCAAAGAGGAGTGTTATCATGCCTTGCCACTATCTATTTGTAAGGGATAAAGAATGAGTTCTTCTACTAGTGCATTACTGAAATTCCCTTAGTCTGAAAATACTTTTAACTACAATGCTGTTAAAAACAGGGCCAAGCAAAAAGTTGATGTGTCCAAGTTCATTAACCCAGCTGCAGGATTTGGAGTAAAGATAAATTTCCCTCAGCACTACAGAAATAAAACATCCAAAGGTGTCCACATGGCATGGTGAATACTTCTTGGGCAAGTACCTAGGGTATTTTTCTTCTCTATTTTCTTCTGTTTATGCAAAATTCCTTGTGGAGGGTTTTTGAAACAGTGATTTAGGAGTCAGATCATCAAACATATTCAGTTACTGCAATAATTCATGCCTAATCTTCAGTTAACTCTAGATTAGTTGATGAGATTTATGTGTCTGAGGAAAGAACAAAATAACTGAACATCTGAAGAGAGAGGGAATTAGTAGCTTGGCAGGTTATTCACTTGTAGGAAACTTAAATCCCTTATGTAGATGCAGACAAGTGATATGAACGCCAAGAACATTTCTATTACAAGACTGTCCTGAGCAAACTAAAGGGTGAACTTTTTGGTCTTGAGTATTTTGTATTTGACTGTCTTCATCATAGTCTGTTTTCTACTGTGGTAAAAAATTGACTTTTTAATTTTCTTTTGGAGCTAATACACCAAATGTAAATAAGTCTTACTTATTGGAAGAGAGAGAAATATGCTGCATTGTCTGGTGAGCACTCCCACAGTGTATGTGTGCAGGTCTGCCCTGTTATGTAATCTGTCAGGCTGTTGCTTTGTTAAGGATTTTTTTCCTGGGCATGATATGAAGCTAAAGAACCATGTTCTTGTAATAAGCAATCTTTTCTCCAGGCAGAGTTTGAGACTCAGGGATTTTAACATGAACAAGAGTTTCAAATAAGTAATTAACTCCTGGCAAGGTTCAGCTTCAGCACCTTGTGTACACAGGGACTTATGGTTTAGGCAACAGAATGGATTTTAAGGATTTTAGTAGTGGTTAAGTAGGAACTGAAGAGGAGGATAAAGAAGGACACTTTTTAAGAATAAGTACTGAGGTGCAGAGTGAAAAGGATGAAGTACTTTTTTGGGTACAAAAATTACTCAGAATTGACATGAGAGGTGAATATATTTAATTCTGAACACTTAAGCGTTCTCTACTAGAATTTACAGAATAGATATTGAATAGCCATGGTGGAACCTCTGTGGCAACAATGCTCTTGTGATCTATCAGAGTACTTAATGCTTTCAGTTACCTATAAAATCAAGACTGAGGCAAATGGCATCTACACATCTCATTGCTGAGAACATCCTTGTGTTTCAGAATTTGGTTTTTTTTAAACATGCTAATGTTTACTTTTTCATTGAAAAGGGGTTCTGCTTAGCTAAGCCATGTACTGTGGCATTGAGTCTCAGACAGTTTTTTCCATCTTGTCGTCTCTGCTAATTAGCTCTGTCACTGAGAATACTGGGATTTTCTTCATGATTAATTTTCCAAACTGTATGTCTCTCATTTGTATTACTCAGTCCCCAATTCTCTTCAGCATTTGTAAAAGACAGCCTTTCAAAGTGTGATGTAAGAGATCTTTGAGCCTCTAATTTTTGCTTTGGATTAACTTTAATAAAACCTATAACAAAAAAGAACAGTGGAGTCTCTTGCAGACAGCCTGAAATAAATCTTTATGGCTCTAGAACCCAAAATGTCAGACGTTTTGCAGTCAGTAGGCTTGTAGCAATGCATAGGCTCAAATAAAGGGTTGTGAAAGAAAAATCACGATGCTTAGGTGAAGAATGCCATTTACATACAGTGGCTGGCTTCATGAAACACTTCCTAGTATGTAGCCTGACCACCTTTGCCTTGCCTTATAGAGGGTTGTTTCCATCTATAGAAAAAAATTTTGCCCCAGCAATTTTTCCCCACTCAGTTTTGTTTTATAGAAAAGCGACTTCATAATTTGTAAAGGAGTTAAGAATCAAATTGCAAATGTGCATGTCCACATGTGCATGCACACACAAACACACACACAGACACAGGAGAATTGCCAAGACCCCATTCGCATGCCACACTGCCATGAAAGGAACATGATGACAGCTCAGTATCACACTCTGTCCCCAAGCTGGGGTCATAGGAAATAAGTACTTTATCCAGCTGCAAGTACATTTGGGAGAGCATTAGAGACAGAACATGGGTAGGACTCAGCTGTTAACACCTCTCACAAAAAGAGACATGCACCAGATCTTTAAAGACAGGAGATGAGCTTAGTTTTTCACCATAGTGGTGTCTTTACCAGAAATGTGTTCCCACAGTTATAATCACTAGCAGCATTGGAATGCTTCACAGGGTGAAATCAGCAGCTGAAGTGCTGTAGCTTCAGATTTCTTCTCTAAATATCAGTCTCTGTTTTGCTGATAGGGGATATGAAGGGCTTTTTGAAGGTCACAGAGAGGCCTGGACAGGAGGAACAGCAAGAACTACTAAGGCTCTCCAGCCTAGTCCCAGATACGTACACTTTTCAGATGTATGTGCATTGTGAGGCATAATATGCCTATATTCATACTCATAAAAAGGATCTTCAAATTTCAATGGACCTTATTTTGTTTTCCTTTGCTGATATTTGGATGCCAGTGTTTCTGGTATTTTAGTTTTCTTTATATATTAATGTCTTGATTTTTATTTTAGACTACACAACTATCTTATAAACAAAGAAATACTATTTCTAACCATATAAATTACACTAAAAAAAATCCAACTAAATCTTTCTTTCTCTCTTCCTTTCTTCCTTCTTTCTTCCAGCTACCTTTGGGACAAGACAAATCTTTTGTTTGTTTGTAATTTTTGTGTTTTGGTTTGGTTTCTCCAAAATTGTTGCTGTTATTTTTCTACCTTGTTTTAAGAGCAACAAGTAACACCTTTTCTGCTTTGATTTAATGATTCTATAATACATTTACTGTTTGTGAAATTTGTCATCTTGGAAAACCTGGAGACAAAAAAGACCTCTTCCAAATCCATCCATCCAACTTCCTAGCACACCTGAAATCAATGGATTTTTTTTTTATTTTTTTTTTCCACTCAGGAAGCTTTGATGATTCGGAAAAGAAATAAATATGTAAACAAATAGCACTATCCCAGACTTCTGAGAATGGTGGTTTCAAATATTGACTCATCAAATACTTAATTTCTATTAAGTTCCTGGAGATAATTTATGAGAGATTGTATTAGTCAGAGAATAAAAAACTTTCAAATAGTCCTTTAGAGCTATGCCCAAGCCCTAAATCTACACACCATTAAAATGTAAAACTTAAGCTTGAGATGTAAGAAAAAGGGGAAAATAAAAATAAAATCTGATAGTAATTACAGGAAAAGAAAAAATAAAACTGGAGTAACAAGGACAGAAAAAGGAGGCAGAAGAACACTGTGTAAGAAAATAGATGACCAAATTTCCAGAAAAAAGTAACCTAATTAAATTAAGGAAAAAAAGAAGAAATTATTACACTAAAGTAAGGGTCCAATGATTTAAATTGTGAACTTGTTAAAGTTTAGTGAAGGAGACCTTTTGAGGCTCTCTCATCTATTACATTCTTTTTGCAAAACATTTCTTGCTGACTGCAAAATGAAAGGATGTGAAGGTTGATATTTAATAGCCTGGAGCAGATACAATCCACAAGCCACAAAGGTATAAGGCTGACACAATATAGAAATATGCTTCTGATGAGGATTCTTGATATGTTCCAGGAAAACAACAGAATATTTATCCATTCCATCAATAATTTTTTATGTCAGACAACAAAAGTGTAATGCTATATTCTGTGATTAAGAATTAAGTAAATTTACTAAATTTCCAAGTCAAGATTATTTTCATTGTCCTTCACAATCTATATGGGTAACATACCATTCCAGGAAAAACTGTCTTAGACCTTTTGCATAACACAAGCTTGTTTTCCTTGCTTGTGACAGCCAGGAATCAGGGCAGAACACACTTCTAATCTCCACATTAGCTGTCGGAGGAGACCCGACCAGGGAACAACTCATCAAATGGCAGAGATGTTATAAACGCTGGATGAGCGGGGATGCG
>JAWWEV010000115.1:77343676-77356024 GCA_035583235.1 Hafferia zeledoni
TCATAAGTAGCCAGCCCTTTTTTCCACAGTCTGTAAACTTTCTTTTTATCCCTGATTTCTTTCAGAATCTCCCTATTCATCTACTAAGTGGGTTACTTAGTCTTAGAAGGAGGTCAGACTGGTCAAGCAGGAGCTGCATGTTGCAAATTCATGTTGGCTGGGCTTGATCCTGTGGTTGTCCTGCATGTGCCATGTAATGGCAGTTAGGATGATCTCTTCCATAACCTTGTCCAAAATCAAGGTTAGGCTGACAGGCCTGTAGTTGCCCAGATCATCCTTCTGACCCTGCTTGTAATTGGTTCTACATTTGCTAATTTCCAATCAACTGAAATTTCTTAACCAGGACTGCTGGTAGAAGATACAGTTAAGCATTTATCTACTGCCAACAAATTAAAGTTATTTTTGCACATAAACACAGTAAATGAACCAACAAAATGTTATCAAAGCAGTTATTTACTTACATTTTCTAGGGAAAAACCCCAACCAATAAAGAAACCACTCAAACTAAACAACTACTACAATCCCATTCCTTGTCTTCCTCCTATCAACAAACAAAACATCTTCCCAAATATAGAGAAAAAAATAGAGTCAATGTAAAGACTTTTCTTTGCAAAGGGACTGTAGGGATGCTGGACAAGGCTGCGTGGATTTCATCTCATCTACCCTTGAGCCATAGGAAGGCCTAGCCATGTACATTCAGCTCACCACCTATACTACTTCTGTGATTTAGTGGAAAGACAAGACTCTCCAGAGGGTGATTTATCCAGCTAACTTAGACACCTGTCCAGAGATGAAGTAGATGAATCACTCTCTGTAGTCCCCTTTCTCTCCACTGACAACTACTGTCTGAAAAGGTATGAGCAGAACCCTGATGCTTGTGGACCATAGTTAGGCAACATTATCCTTAGACCCCACAGCAGTCTGCTGCGTAAAAGCTGTAGAAGAACAAAGTGTTTGTTTAGTGACTGTAAGAATTTCTTCAGTTTTGTGTTAAGAAATAAAACAACATTTTCGCCTTTTGGAAGAGTTCTGCATATTGAACAGAAAAGACTAAGGAAAAAAATTATTATTCAGGTTGCTATTGAGCTAAACCAGTGGTTGCAGTTTCTGTGCAGTAGAATCTTCCTGAAATATCACAAGTCAAAGTGGTCCTTGAAGCTCTTGGTGCCCGTTAGTTTTATCACATACTCCCTTTTCAATGCTAGATTTGCAAAAACACAACATAATCTCTGTAGCCGCTAAATCTCCTAGCAGTGTAAATATCTCAAGGATGAAACACTTTAACTGCTGCCCTGAACATTGGCAGAATGTTCTTGACAGTGCAGTGACAGCTGATGTCAGACTCAAAGCCCAACATCATAAGAGCAGCGAAAAAATTAAGAATTATTTTATCTTTTACATCTCTAGGGCCTACTGTATCTGTGCATAATTAGGAGAAAAAAGTACCTTTTACTACTAAGTGTAATGGTTAGACCGTCATCCTTCTTTACGGAATTTGATTTGTGGGCGTCTGCAGAATCAAGCATGCTGGGCTCTTAAATATTGTGAAGTGGGTCTTTGTCACTGTTCCCTGCTTGTGTTATTCCTCCTGATATACCTTTTCATCAAAACATGTAGTGAGCTGACACTCCAGCTTTGTATGACTTAATCAACTGGTAAGGAAATCTTGCTTTTGCCATTTGTTTGGGGTTTTTTTCCCCTCCCTGAATGAATAGTGCCTTTTTTTTTTTTTTTTTTTTTTTGTTATTCAAAGTGAAACAGGTTTAAGCAAGACTCACTCTATTAGGGTACTTTATCATTAAGGTTAGAGACTTGGAGATGGATTCATCTGTCCTACCTCTGGCAAATAAAAACTTCATTTATATGCCTGAAATACTCGCCCTAGGCTGACTATATAATCAATAGTGAAATAGACATATCCAGAGATATCTCCTAGAATAGCTGTTCAGGACAGTCAGCAGAAGCCCCCATCCTCTTTCCACTAACCACAAAGGGAAACTAGACAGATTAACCCAGATTTAAATGTCTTAATTTCAAATATCTAATTAGGCAGCGTGAAACTCTCACTGGGACTCAACCCTGGCAGGTCAGCAGAGGAATTTGGACTTTAGCCCTTTGTAGAATAGAAGAGAGTTCTTGATCCAGAAACCTCTGTTTGAGAAGCGCCCCTCCTTCACAAATTTAAACTGCCTGTGGAGTCTAAGTCCAGGGCAGAGCTAGGTCCTCTTTACTCCAGGTAGAGGGAGGTGTCCCTCATTAGTCTAGAGACAAACATTTTGTCCTTGTTGAACTCTAGTCACATCACACTTTTTGACATATTTTTCTGAAAAAATAAAGCAGTTCCTTATCAGCTGAGTGGTCGATGTGAAGGACCCCTATAGGAATTTAATGCTTGCCAGCATCTTAAGTAACAAGTGAAAAAATATTACTTCAGTGGTGGTTGGTCTTAAATTTGTGTAATGGGAAAAAAAATGGGATCTAATTCAGCTTATATTAAACTGGGGACCTGGCAGCCAAGTACAGTGTTAACTGTGACCTTTATGATACGAGCTCATCTTTTATGCTGAATCAGTGATCCTAAGACATTGTTTGAAAGGAAACCTTTTATACAGAGTTCATTGCTAAGCATTAATCTTTTTCAAAGCACACTAAGAATCTATCAACACTGACCTTCACTGCTCTATATTACAGTAGAGTGAGAGTTTGATGACTGAAGGGAATGTTGCAACAGATTTGTTTCGAACTCAGAATAAAAAACTAATGTAGGAACATCTGGGTTTTGTTCATTTTCAGCCCTGTTGGCTTGTACTGCTGCATGGTAAATATATACTTGAATGCATTTATTTACAGATATATATGTACGTATGCACGTACACGCAGAATAAGGATTCAGATTTCTATGCCCACTAAAACCACTGAGGCAAGTAACTAACTTGCTAGGTGAATGGAAGTCAGCAATGTCTTTTTTTTTTTTTTTTTTTTTTTTTTTTTTTTTAATTCCCATGAAAGGAAAGGTATTCATAGTCCTTTTCCTATTCCAATGAAGGCAACAGATAAATTTTCCTACTGACTATAATGAAAACAGAAGCAAAAGCAAAGTTCTCTTCATAGGGAAACTAATACCTATATTCACGGCCTTGCACTGCCATTCTCCGCACTTCATGCCTGTAGCTCACCCAAATTCCACCCACTCTTATTTTCTCTAAAACTTTGATTACAAACTCATTCATAAATGTCCATATTGTCCTTTCTTTACTCCATTGCCTACAAATAATACCATAAACCCTGAAAACTTCTCATGATTATCCTAACTTTTCTCACATTTCACATAGAAAACTGGAGTATTATCTATATGTATATTTTTATTTTAAAAAATAGAATCAGAGTACTTTGTAGATTTTGAGAGTAAGATGTATATGTATGTGTGGATGTTGAGGTGAGAAAACAGACCATTTCAATAAGAAATTTTTATAAAATATCTCCTTAAATATAGATAAATATCTCACAAATTTAAAATAATCTGAAAATTCATATTGTCTATTATCCTTACAAATTAAAGACTGAAACAAATTTAATCTTGCCTTAAGTATCCCTTTCACTGTACCCATAAGAAAACATTCACACTTTTCTGGTTCTTCCCAATGAAATGCACCACACAGAGAGAAACTAACATCTACTGTCATCTTTCAATTTAAAAATAATCTTCACTGATTAGACTTCAGGGAGAAACTCACAAAAAGACTCTCAGAAAGTCAGGTACACATTCAACAGAAATCTTCCTATTGCCAAACTGCTGATATTTTCATTTATTTCCTGACATTTAAAATCCCATCATCCAAGTACTGGACATATGATGATAACTCATTGCATATATCACACAAGAGAAAAGACATGTCTGTTTCCACAGCTGAGCAGACTGATTTTTACCAAATTGAATCAGTGGTGTATTATCATTTCAAACAAGGACAAGTTATTGAGGGGGCTTTTTTGCCTGAGAAGCAGGCATACATTAACTTTAGGCTGCTAACAGAACAGTGACAAAAGATGCACAATGCTTTTTCTGATTCCCTGCTTCCTCCTCCTGAGACTAAAGCTCATTTGGATCATTGATGCTTACCAGACTCTACAGAAAACAGAGCAGCTGTTTTTGACAGAGAAATCTCCATTTGCAACAACACTAATAACAAAATCAATTAAACAAGCACTTTAAAAGAGAACTGAAAAGAGCTTCATATTTTGCAGTCTGATATATATAGAGAGATATTCTAGTTTTAAACACACTTAAAAATACCTCTGTAAAAACAACAACCCTTTCTAGAGCTACAGCATCTCAGAGGGATTTAGCTCAAAACTTGAAAGCAGATTAGTTACTTTTTGTTCGCTTTGATAGAAATCTTTTGTTTGTCTGCACAGCCATGACTTTTACTAATAATATAGGGATGGAAATAATTTCTTGTATGCTTAGCTCTTAGGTCCCAAACAAGACTTTTCATGAGACTGTATCTCTGGGAAGCCAAAGGTTGGTACTTGATGTCTGATTTACTTTCAGCCATTTCAAAACCTCTTCAAAGTATTAAGAGGGAGGAGATTCAATGTATTGAGCTGAACGTTTAAAAGGGGGGAATTGTGGGTCTTACTTTCCATTTAGCTCCTATTTCTGTGTTCTCTTTAATAACATAAAATCAGGCTTTGAAATCATAAAAGTAATTTGGAGGACTTCTTGTGAGTGTTTATTTTGTGTTGTTGAGCATCTTCTCTGAGATCCATGCTTTTATGACTATACCTAACTTCTTTCTGATGTAACAACTTAACTATTGACCAAATATACATTTAGCATATGCAGAGTAATTTCTACTCCAAAGAATACTATAGACAGTTGGAAAAAATTATAACCTGCTCAAATAAGAAAGAGATTTTATTTATAATAATGTATACTGTACATTTGCTTATTTCCTCTCAAAAATGCTTAAAGTTCTGTTCTAAGATAAGTCATTGAGTTTCATTTGTATGGTGCTGTGTATATAAAGTGAGACACTTTCCTACTGTGAACATAAAGGCATTTTCTATATCCCAATTAATAATCTCAGAAAACTGTGCTGCAGCACTATGTTTTTGCAAGTTTGGGTGGGTTTTGCAAAAATTGCAAAATTGTGGCTCCAGAAAGGCAAATATTTCAAGCTTTAAAGCTAGAATGCTAAAATCATGCCCTCTACATAACTAGAACGAAAGAAACACAAATGCCACGTTATAAACTGAAGTTGAAATAATGGACAGGAAAAAAAAAATAATATGGTCCAGGATTTTATGAAATAAACCAATCCAGTCTTAAAATATATATATATCTATGTGCATGCTCACACGTCTGTATATACTCACAATTTAACATACACAGTAATATTTAGTAATAATTTCAGTTCCACATTTCAATGAAAAATGCATGTATTCTGACAGAAAGCTTTGTCTTGGTTTGCCAAGAAAATCTGAGGTCAACTAAAGCATTGATCTTTTTCTGCAGTCAATAAAAACATTATTTCTCCACCTATTTCATGGTGGTAAATCCCCAACCAAAGGAAGAGGTTGAGTTTTCGTCCTAGTTCAGCAAGCCGGGACCAGTTAATCAGTGTGTGGGTGTGACCAAAACTGTGTATTCTAAAACCCTCTGTCATTTCTCATGAACTATTAACAATGAACCACTTGCAGTAGCTGTCCAGGGCACACCCAACCCCTCAGGATGTAAGCTGGATGTGAAAGAAACCTATGAGATAGCTGTGATAACTCCCTTCCAGGAAGTCATTAACACCTTCACACCCAGCCTAAGGAGGCATGTCTGCTAATGGGCCATCAACGATTCCAAAAACACCCTATGACTCACAGAGTTAGATCACCCATTGTGTAATTGCCTGTCCTGGGGGAGGTACTGGGCATTCCCACCTGAACATGAGGGTACATAATCTCTGGATTTTTTGGGACTGTGGAACCACTTGTTGGATCCAGAGGAGGACCAGAATCTCAACAGGAGTAGACCACCACTCCTCACCAGACTGCAACTATCATCTGCACCAACAGCTTTTTCACTTCCTTTTACTTTGGTCTTAGGGGAACCACATGGGTCTCAGAACAGGGGTTTACAAACACTATTCTGTTTGTGCTCCAGGGTGCTCGGTTATACTTCTTGGGTTTGTGGGTTAAAACCAATTTCTCTTTGTGCCACTGCATTTATGGCAATACTGTTATTAAATTGTAACTCTGATTTATAATCTCTTTTGTGTTGGGATTGTTTCTCCTGCTGGTTTACCTTTAAACCAGCACAGTTTTACAGGGTCATTTGACAAAAGCAGAAGTACTGAATGGTAATTTCTTATCTATGGTCACTTCTAATTTGACTGTTCTTTGGTTAAGAAGCATGTAGGAAGATTACACTAATTCATTTTATTTTTCTCATGAAAAAAGAAGCTTGTTTCTTTCTAAGTGCACTTGTTCCACTCTGAAGCTGAAGTTCTGAAACACAGTATGCCAGTCTGTCCAAATGGCAGTGTACAAAGTGGCTGACATTTGGCATTTCCATGTAAGACTCAGAGGGATGAACACATCTGTTTGCAACCAGGCCTGAGTGAAGCAGTTTGGTTTTGGTTTGTCAAATTTGAGACAATATCTTGAAGCCCAAGGTTCATCTCATGCTGGTATAAATCAGTTGTGATCTCTTGACCGCAGCGAAGTCAGTGGGAGTTATGACTTCAGCAGTGCCAGGATTCTTATCACAGAAGTAATTGTTTTGAGAGTAATGATGTTACACTTCCAAAGAATTAGCATTTAAAGACAGAAAATCCTCTTTACTTTCAATTCCTTTACTTTCAAAAAGCCATGAGAATTCTTTCCTTTAAATAATTTTTTTTTCCCTAAAGTTAAAACCTCTCTCTGTACAGCAATCCAATAGTTAAACAAAAACTATTTAAAGCTGAATAAGAGTGAAGAGGAAGTCTACATTTGCTTAAAAAGTGGCTGCTTACTTATTTGATTGCATAAAATACATGCTTTTTCAAGAATATTTACTTCTCATGACTCCCTCAGTAACATGAGACCAAAATGAACTTTTAAGACACAGCCAATCTCTCTCATTTGATTTGTTCTGCCTGTATCTTTGTCCATCATACTAATTAAAGCACTACTATGACCGCATGAAAGTGTCTTGTTTAAAAATGTTAATTTATTCATGCATGTAGAAAGCTATGTAAAGAAAAAATAGAAACAATTTAAAGCATTCTTAAAATGTGTGTTACAGTATAAACATAAATGGCAAGATTTATACTTATAGAAAAAAAGCCTCTTTTTAAATATTGACACCAAACTGAGTGGTGTGGTTGACACCCTGAAAGATGGGATGCCATCCAGAGAGACCTGAACAAAATCAAGAAGTGGGCCCATGGGAATCTCATGAGGCTCAACAAGACCAAGTGCAAGGTGCTGCATCTGGGCTGGGGCAACCCCTGGGATCAATACAGGCTGAGGGATGAACAGATTGAGAGTAGCCCTGCTGAGAAGGATATGGGAGTGCTAGTGAATGAGAGGTTGGACATGAGCCATCAATATGTTCTTGCAGCCCAGAGAAAAAAATAATATCTTGAGCTTCATCAAAAGAAGCCTGGCCAACAGGTCAAGGGAGGAGATTCTACCCCTCCACTTCTCTGTGGCCCCACCTGTAGTGCTCTGGGGTCCCTAGCACAAGGCAGGACATCAGCCTCTTGAAGTGTGTCCAGGGGTGGGCCACCAAGATGATTACAGCGATGAAGCAATTCTTCCATGAGGAAAAGCTGAGAGAATTGGGATTGTTCAGCCTGGAAAGGGAAGGCTTCAGAGTGACCTAATTGCTAAAGGGAGCCCACAAAAAAGTTGAAGAAAGACTTTTCACAAGGGTATGTAGTGACAGAGCAAGGGGGAATGGCTTCAAGCTGAAAGAGTATGGGTTTAGATGTTTGGAAAAAATTCTTGACTGTTAGGGTGGTGAGGCCCTGGAATAACCTGCCCAGAGGAGTTGTGGATGCCCTGCCCATGGCAATGTTCAAGTCCAGATTGGATGGAGTTTGAGCAACCTCTAGTGAAAGATGTCTCTGCCCATGGCAGGGAAGTTGGAACTAGATTATCTTTAAGGTCTCTTCAACCCCAAGCCATTCTTTATTCTATTAATACAATACTTCTTCCTTTCTTCCTTAAGTGGACTACTGAAAATGGAATATTTCTTCTTAATCAAGACATTTTGCTACTGTATACCATAAAGACTACAAAGTAGACTAACAGAAAAAAATGGTATAGCTGACTATATTTTAATTTAAGACTTTAATTGTTGGCATCTTATGTAAACAGAAAATGTAAATGCATTTCTTAACCATTATATTTCCATATATTATGGGGTTTTTTTCAGGAAATTATTGAAAGCAAGCTTTTATTTTAGGCTTCAGACTATTTTATCTTTAAAAATAGATTCACACAGAAATATTGAAGTAACCTATGGTACAAATGGTACTGCTTTAGCAAAATGAAGGTTAGATTTGACATTTTGAGTGTCAGACATAAAAATATTACTTAGAAATGCAATGACCAAAGTGTTTTGAAACATGAGTTTTGGTATTAGATTTGATGTTCAAATTGTGTTTTTTCCTATTTTTTCTAAAGGTAGGAATGGAATATCATTTGAGACGCAGGAAAATTCACATATAGGGTTCAAAATGCTTAGAATACATATAACAGTTTTTGATATTTGCTTTCTTCTTGTAATCTATGCCTACATTCAAGGCAGAGTGTGTTTTGAAATCAGTGCCAACATCTGTATCTGCAAGGCAGCTCTTATCTAAAATGCCTGATGTGCTCAGTTACATTGTGTTGCATCACGATAGGATGAATAATCATGTCATAAAAGTTAAATGAAACCATCTAGCCAGAATGAAGAATGCATTTTAAGAGTTCAATATTTCAAGTAAGTTATCTTTTCTTTCGTAGTGACTAATGTTTGAAAGGCATATTTTTTTCTTAGGGAACTAGAGCTTGATTCTGTTCCATTAAATTCAATGAAAATACTGTTGTTTACCTTTCTGAGTGCAGGATAGGAGACTTTTATTGGGAAGACACTGACATATGTGAATGTACATTAGAAAAAAACTCAATCTACTTGTTTATGGTTTTCTTTTACCTCTGACATGATATGTTGTTTCCAAAGCTTTCAGTAACAGAAGCATATAATCTTCACTGCAGTACATAGAACAAAAAAATTATGACGTTTGTTGTGTGCTGTTACATAGATGCAGTAGCATGATAGCTTACTTCTTTTATGGAGTGACCAGCTTGTATTCATGTATTAATCTTTTTTATAAATAAAATATTGAAGCTCTAAAAAAGTTAGCAACACAAGAAGTTTGAGAATACAGTTAGTTGTGGTTGTAGCCTATATGTGAAGCAATTTATGTTTTATGTTTTTCTTAAGCTTCTACTAGAAATTTTCACCAGGAATTAACTAAAGGGATGCTCAAGAAATCTTCCTGTCCTATGGAAGAATGTCATATATGATTAGGCAAGCTGGCTGTGAAGAATGGACAGTGTTCAAAACACCAATCTGTAAAAACGAAAAAAGCCAGGATGCTCCAAATCTTATCTTAGAAGAATTATTGACTCAGAGGCACCATGTGTGATGGCTGTCTATACCAACTGTGGTCAAGATTATCACTAGGCATGCCACACACCCAACACTAATTCCAGTGTCAGGAATTCAGCTCTAAAGCAGCTCTGCTGCAGTCAGTTTTTGGCATGACTTCAAGGCTAATATTCAAAGTCAGAAAGCTTAAAACCTTGCAAGCTTATTTAGATTCTTTAAAGGGCCTGACTTAATGGATTTGTGGGCATTTGAAACTTTGTAAATTGTTGCAGACTGAAAAGTAAAAAATAAAATGTGAATCTTTTTTCTGTTAGAGTTTTTAGTTATATGACTTTGGATTAATGTAAAATCATGTTCTTCCTACTAATCCATCTACTGTCCTTTATTTTCAGCAGTACTGCAGATATGTCCTATCATAATTTTTTTGATTGTAGAATTGTTTCCTTAGTTTGGTGCATTATGAAATCACACAAGAGCTTTGGAAAACAAAAACCTAACAAAAAAACCCCTATCCTCTTCACATGAAATCCCACCTACATTAAGAAGTGACTGCTTTCTTATCTGCTTAGAGAAATTGTTGGACTTGAGTCATCACATTTTAAATACTATCTTGTGACTTGATGGCCGTCATGAAAGAATGTGTTGCTACTTCTGTCGCTTAGATTTTAAACAACTTTTGTGATGAAAATAGCACAAAACTCTACTTATACAAATATCAGTTCTACGCCTATTACGTGCATTACTTTATGCACTTACGCGTGATATCCAGAGTATAAGAGCAGGATACTGAACAACACAAACACAATATCGTCACCTGTCATCACATCCTGATGTAAAGTTACGACTTCCTCAGTACTTTAAAAATAGCTTGCAAATACTAATATTACAACTTCCTCAGTACTTTAAAAATAGCTTGCAAATATTCTACAAAATGAAAATTTCCCCTCACAGTAGAGAAATTTTCCTTCAACATTACCTCAGTCCAAGAATATAAGGGTATGATGTGGTCTATGGTCATTCAGAGACTTTCTGTACTGAAAGAAGTGTTGGCTTGAAAACACATTAGCATATTTTTGTGGGTCAACACTAAGAACTATATATATGAAGATGTCAGAGATTAAAATTTTGGTTTTCGACATCTACTATGACCTCTTAAAACATTTTGATCTTAAATGTCATATTTGTGAAATTATGCATAAAAATGGTTTTCTTACTTGTGTCTCATATTTACTGATTTCAAATATTTTCTTCTATGCCCTGCTATCTTAGTCTTAGATTTATGGTGAATCCTAAACTTGTTAAACTCTTAAATTGAAAATACTCATCTTTTCTTTAAACTGAGTCAACTGAAGTACCTTGCAATTCTCCATTTTCAAAAAGCCAGCAATATCTAGAATTTAAACAGGAAAAGTGCAGATTCTTTGGCTGAGACTGCTTACAACATAAAATTACAATTCAAAGTAAGCCTGTTGTGAGAGACTGAAGTGTTGAGAGTTACTGATTCAAATAATTGGTGATTTGTAAAAGCAGCAGGGTTTTTTTCTGAGGCCAGGCTTGCATCTCCCCAGCCAAAGGGAAGGAGAAGAGTTTTTGAGTGTGTGGTAGCGAAACCTCTGATCTGTATAAGAACAGCCCAGGTGCAGAGAGAGTGTGCACCCACTACCAGAGGATGACCAGGACAAACCAACATTTATTTAGCAATAAGCTGCATCTTGAGCCAAATAAGGGAAAAGACTAATAAGAAGCAGATCCTGCAGAGGTGGAATAATGCTTTCATCATGCCAATGTTCTTCCTTACACAACTGGCTTAGGTGTAAAAATCCCCTCTAAGGGAGGCGTGAGGACATTCACATATAGGCCTGAAGGTATTCATCCCTTCTGATAAGGCATAACTGGTCAACAACACTGTCAGGAGAAACAATGGTCATGTTTTAGAAGAGGTCATAAACAATCAAAGACCCCTCGAAGTGCCCTTACACTCATTTCTGGGCCCTTCCATCAGAGGACTGCCCATGATTCACAATGTTTTAACAGACAGTGTAAAACTTCACCCCCAGAAGAGGTAACTGGGCATTCCCACCTGAACCCGAATGTATATTAACCCATTGAACTCTGTGTTTTGTGGGCTTCCCCCACCCCCAACGGATCAAGATTGTGATCATCACTTCTACCAAAGGACATAGAAATTTCAATAACCAAGTTTTGTCACTGGGTCCACAGGTGGAGGTATCTTTCCTGTCCATTATCTACTCTTATTCTTTCTCTTTATGTTTTTCCTTATATATTGTGTTGCTTTTGGACAAACCAATGGGAGAAATAGAACACTAAATAAGTCACTCCCCTTTTGTTTTAACCTCTCCCTGCCCCCTCAGTTAATGAAGGGACAATACAAAGAGATATAAGTAAAAAATAACAATTTACTAAAGAAAATGTCAGCAACTACAAAGGTACAAAGGAAAACGGTTTAAACCAGGAAGGGCAAAAAGGTGCTACTTTGTTCCCTGTTCCCGCATAAAGCCTGGAAGAATATTTTATCTGAAAAAAGGAGTTGTGTTTCTGGGATACTGGTGTCAGTGTTTGTCTCAGGTTGAGCTGGCAAAACGCCAACTGTCCAAAGACAGAGTGACAAGGGTTCGGGGGGGGGGGGGGGGGGGGGGGGGGGGGGGGGGGGGGGGGGGGGGGGGGGGGGGGGGGGGGGGGGGGGGGGG
>JAWWEV010000115.1:77359865-77374919 GCA_035583235.1 Hafferia zeledoni
ATTCATCTGGGAGCGCATCTGCAGCCAGCCAGGTTGTGACACTGATACTGCTCATTAGTATAACTCTTCTCCAGGAGGAGACTTGCCAGTGTGGGTGTTGTTGTTGTGGGGGTTGTTTTGTTTTTTTTTTTCCTGTGGCATTGGGCGAGCGGTTTGCTCTGGTCTGTTTATATATATATATATGTATGTATGATATATATATGGTGTATATATATATGTATGATATATATATATATATATCAGTTAAGAACAGTTATCCTTCTTGTATTAAAGTTCCTTTTCTTAAATTTGATAAAGAGTGCCGTGATTATTGAGGAGAAAACCCCCTCCTCCTCTTGTGAGTAAACATCTTGGGTTTTTTTCCCCTCAAACAAGACAGGCAAGTACTGATCTCTTTACTCTTGGGACCAGTGACAGAATTCAGGGAAATGGCATGAAGCTGAGCCATAGGAGGTTTAGGTTGGATATTAGAAAAAAGTTCTTCACCTAGGGGGTGGCTGAGCACTGTAACAGGCTCCCCAGGAAGTGGTCACAGCACCAAGTCTGTCCAAGTCCGAGAACTATTTGGACAATGCTCTCAGGCACACGCTGTGATTCTTGGGGTATCCTGTGTAGCACCACAAGTTGGACTCAATGATCCTGATGAATCCTTTCCAAGTCAGTGAATTCTATGATTCTATGTTTCTATGATTTTTTTCTGATTGTTTAGTTTTACTAACTGCTTTATCTATTACAGAGATAACCAAAATGGATTTCTGCATAAAACTTAATCTGAATTTAAATCTTGAAATTCATAATCTTCATTGAAAATGACATTAAAAGCTCACCAGAGCTTTATTTCTGCTCTCTGCATGTTTCTGCTTGTAATTGATAAAGGCAAAACATCTTTCAATGTTTTATGACAAAAGCCTTTCTCTCGTGTTCCCATCAAGTCAACACACAGAAGTAAAATTTCACTTCACTAGTTTATCTGTAAGTATTATTTGACTAGAATAGCCAAAACAAATGCATAATTTGGATGAACTATACCCTACCATTGTTAAAAGGAAGTGTATGCTTTTGCAATTTTAAAATGGAATTTCAAAAGCTTAACTGTGAGTCCGAAAATTGGTACTATTGTCATCTCTGGATTTGAAGTTGAAACTATCAAAAATGTAGAAACATAGCTTATAAACTCTTTCCTCTGAAGACTGGTTACTCAACACTTACAAGAGCAGAAGGTATATCTTCTTTTAACATTTTATCCATTCAGCAACTGACATTTGTAAGTTTCCTTTTAAATTTTTAAGTCCTTTAATGAGAACAAGGATTTTTTTTTCTTTTTTTTGTGCATGGAGAAAGGAGGAAATCTGAAATGAAAGGAAATTTTAAGAAAGATCAAATTAATTGTTTGAAGTAAATGCAGTCAGAGCAATCGGTTCAATTCCTTTCCTTTTAGTGACTTTCCATCATGTTTTCCACATAAAGAATTTTCAGCACAGTCATATGGTATCAAAAAATAGGGCTTTTTATGTATTTTTTAACAACAGAATGTGAACTTATTCTGTTAGTAATGAAACCAAATGAAAAGTTGATCCTTTGTTTCAAAATAAAAAGGAGTAGTAGAAAAAAAAGAATGCATCAACTTTTCTAAAATCAGATTAAGAACTATTTATTTTTCCTTTGCTAAACAAAATAAACACAAGCATTTGACAGCAACAACAATTGATTGTCTTTAGACATGTAGAGGGAAGGAAGTGGGAAGTGTGGGATTGAATCTTTCTGCTACAGATGGGGGGACACTACTTAAGCACCCTGATGTGGAGGAGATGAAGGAAAAGGGAAGGAAGAGCATCAACCATCAGAGCTAGCTGTGCTTCTGTCAGCAGCAGCCTCTCAACACCCCTCTCCTCTGGCCCATCTACTGTGACCTTCCTCACTGCTGCTGAGTGAGGACTTGTCTGGAAACAAAGGATACACAATAGTGATTCCACTACTCCAAAAGCTTCCAGGCCTTTGGAGGGTATATAAAAGACTAGCAGACACAGGCATCACCAACTCACACTGAGATCCTAAGTACTTACAGAGCACAGTGCAGGCTCAGTGCAACTGATGAGAGGAGTAGTTATTGTTGGGACAAGGTAGATGTCACACTGTTACTAGTAAAAAGACAATAGAAACTTTGCTGACACTGCTAGGTAAAGAAACTCTGGAGTGGATGCAAAAAGCTGGTTTCTCTTCACCCTCA
Organism: Hafferia zeledoni; assembly: GCA_035583235.1. Taxonomy (NCBI): domain Eukaryota; kingdom Metazoa; phylum Chordata; class Aves; order Passeriformes; family Thamnophilidae; genus Hafferia; species Hafferia zeledoni. Next base: position 77,362,093 of record JAWWEV010000115.1, read on the forward strand.
TCTTCGACTAAAGCCCAGCTCCAGTGTACTGGAGCCTGGATTCATTAACTTCAGTGTGCATTGTAAACTGCATAAACTGAGTTTAATTGTTCTAGATCTTTTTTTCATAGCTTCTAATGAGAAAGACACTCCCAAAGAATGGATCAGTCCACATAAGAAATACATTATTTACTTTTAGGAGGTAGAAATTTTCCTGGGTTATAAAAACAGAGTAGGATGACTGCGCTCTGAAGGCAGGCATCTTTAATCAGGAAAATAAAACTAAGGCTCAAATTGCAATATCAGTTCAGTTGCACTTACATGTTTGGATGGGCTTTAATCAGACCTTTAAAAACTCTGATAATATTCATCTCAGGCTAATCTATATGTCTAAAATTAACCATCTGATGCTAAACCAGTCAGCTTGGGTTTTCTTTCCAATCAACAGAATTTGCATTCAGAAGGCAATTATCCTCATCCTAAAATAGCTGTCTAAAACATGAAAGATGCACTTTTCCTAAAAGTCTCATTTGCTCCACTCTTTATATAGGTGGTCTAGCATGACTGACCTATCATTAACCAGGCTTTTAGACATCTAAACTTAGGTTAAATATATGTCACATCCAGTTTGCACTCATAGAATCACTCAAGAATCTTTTTCTGACACAATAAATAAATAAACAGATAAATATCTGTATTCATGTACAGTCAGAAATTTTAGGAGCTATGGCTGCTTTATGGGAATTGATTATATTTTTCCCCTTATATAATTAACAATAGGCTGAGGTATGTAGTGGGTCATCATGAGAACAGAAAGAAGGCTGCCTGGGAAATGTCAAGATAACCTTGTATTGTTTTATCTAAAACCTTGATTTACTATCCAGAGACAGAGCTGGGCTCTCAGATGTGTGTAGGGGGTGCGAATGAATAGCTTGAAACTCCAGAGTCTGTGAGTCTGTGTGTATGCTGGCTGGCTTGTGAGTGTGGTATCTCTGTGACTGCAGTTGTTTTCTGCCTTGATTTGTTTTAACCACTCCCTGTGAAAGAAAGTGATATATAAACCCTAGATCATTCTTAATAAGGTGATTTCTGTCCGTCAAGTCAGAGTTCTGTCATTCCATCACAGAGGTTTCATTCTGCTTTCTGATAAACAAAACAGAGTCAATCCCAGAGATCAATGGAGACAATCATGGAAATCTCACTAATAGATGAAAATATCAGAAAAGTAACTTTCAAGGGTTGCCTTATTATATTATGTTTGCATAATGCTATGACAGTGACAACTTTTCAAGTCAAGTTCCTGCCACTGAGTAAATTCTCACTGTTTGATTCATTTTATTTGCTTGTATTCTTTATTCCCATTAAAAAAGTCGCACTGTTTACATTTGTAGAACATACACCCAATGCTACTTTCAGTCACAATAAAAACCAAGAAGCTTCTTCAACAAGCCATCAAATAATAATAATGAAATACCATTTAGAATTTTATCACAAAGGGAAAACAAACCATATGTTTCCTTTAAAACTGAAGAAATGTCTGGGGAATGCTGAGTCATCTCTGTGAAATCTGTCACCCACTTCTGCACTTGTAGAAGTCTACCAGAACTGTCACAGAACAGAAATGGGCAAAAGTATGCATCCAATGCAGGCTGAAGGAGAGGTCAGATTAGGGAGATGCTTGGTCTAAGTTATTGTCCTCTCTGCCAACATATATACCAAGTATCAGAAAACTTCTGTCTTGATCTTCAAACCAGGATAGACAAATCACAATAAAATTTTGAATGTTTGTGTGTGTTACAGACACAAACACAAATTGCTTCTAATATTTCTCCTGATGCAATCTCTCATTATAAGTAAGTAATAACAAAGAAAAACAGTAACAAGAAATATTTGAATAGCTAGGACATTTTAAGATTTTGAAAACAAATTAAGCAACATTTCTTTTGTCAAAAGTATTTAACTTGATCCACAGACAGAATACAGTAGTGAATTTCTAACCAGTCTGTTGTGTACTAAGAAAAAGCCTAAAAATCTTTTCATATTCAAGTGTTAAAGGTGAGTGGATTTTAAAGAAGATGCAAGAAATTTTGTAACTGTGGAAAAAAATTTATTTTGTCTATGAAAAATACAACTGAATTATCCAAAAGTATTATTTTAACTTATTTTTTACATCTAATTACATGGCTTTATATTAGTAATGCATTTTAATTGGACTGCAGATCACACCTGTTATTTTTGAACACAAAATCACAGAGTCACAGAATATGATAGTCACAGGGACCATTGTGGCCCTGCACAGGACCATCTCCAAGAGTCACAGCATGTGCCTGAGAGTATCATCCAAACACTGCTTGAACTCTGTCAGGCTTGGTGCTGTGACCACTTCCCTGGGGAGCCTGTTCCAGTGCCCAGCCACCCTCTGGGTGAAGAACGTTTTTCTAATATCCAACCTAAACCTCCCCTGACACAACTTCAGGCCATTCCCTTGAGTCCTGTCATTGGTCACCACAGAGAAGAGATCAGTGCCTGCCCCTTCTCTTCCCCTCCCAAAGAAGTTGAAGACTGCAATGAGGTCTCCAATCCAGGCTGAAAAGACCAAGTGCCCTCAACTGTTCCTCATATAGCTTCCCCTCAAGGCCCTCCACCATCTTCACTGCCCTCCTTTGGACATTCTCTAGTAGCTGAATATCTTTCTTGTATTGTGGTGCCCAAAACTGCATGCACAATATTCAAGGTGAGGCCACACCAGAGCAGAGCAGGGTGGGACAATCCTCTCCCCTGACCAGCTGGTGATGCTTTACTTGATGTCCCCCAGGACACAGTTTGCCCTCTTGGCTGCCAGGGCACAGCTGACTCATACTCAACTTGCCATCAACCAGGACCCCCAAGCCCCTTTCCCAGCAGTACTCTCCAGGATCTCATTCCCCAGTCTGTATGAATATCCAGAGTTGTCCCATCCCAGGTGCAGCATATGGCACTTCCCCTTGTTAAGCTTCATGTGGCTGGGGATTGTCCAGTCCTCCAATTTGTCCAGGTCTCCCTGCAGGGCCCCCTGCCTTTGAGGGAGTCAGCAGCTTCTCCTAGTTTTGTGTCATCTGCAAACTTGCAGTCCTGCATCCAAGCCATTTATGAAGATGTTGAAGAGCACAGGGACCAAGATGGAGCCCTGTGGAACCCCACTAGTGACAGGTCACTACTCTGATGTTACCCCATTCACTATTACCTTCTGTGCTCAACCTGTGAGACAATTGCTCACCCACCACATGATGTGTTTATCCAGCTGTGTGCTGGACATTTTGTCCAGAAGGATCTTGTGAGAGACAGTGTCTAAACCTTTCCTGAAATCCAAAGAATTACATCAACTGGCTTCCCTTGACCAAGTAGGCAGGTTACCTTGTCATAGATGGAAATCAGGTTTGATAAGCAGGACTTTCCTATCAGCAAGCCATGCTGACTGTGACCAATGACTATGTTGTCTTTCAGGAGTTTTTCAGTACTTTCCAGAATAATCTTCTGCCTAATGTTACCAGGCACTGAAGGGAGACTGACAGGCCTGTAGTTTCTGGATTCCTCCTTCTTGTCCTTGAAAATCGAGATGTTTGCCAGCTTCTAGTCAGCTGAGACCTTTCTAGATTCCCAAGAATGTTAGAAAATCATTGAGAAAGGTTTTGCATACTGAGTCCATGCTGAAATGTATTAAAATAAGTACAGTAACCTCAGCGTATTAAAACAAGTGAGTACAGTAATGTATATGCAGTAGTATTTGATAGATAGAAAGGAGCTTCAAACTAAATGCATAAGCCGGTAAACTTAAGATTAGACATTTTTAGATAAACAAATTAAATAGAGAACTATGCATTGACTTATCATAGAATTTTAATTACATGCTAGATACCCAGTTTCTCATTGTTTTGTTGTGAAAAAGAACATTCAAGGAAAGAAAAAAGAAAAGAAAAAAGAAAAGGAAAAAGGAAAAGTCCAAGTTTTGGTAGATACAACATGGAAGAGTATCTTCTATGTAAAAGTGAGAAAAATCTGTGATTAATAAACAAAAGTTTGATCAGGGATTATGAAATATAGATTAAAAAATTATATTTTCCTAGTTCATGCAAATTTTCTTCACCCACTGAGGTAAAATCTACTTAAATGACTTTGTGTTAAGCATGTGGTTCTCTGTGTCTCTAACATACCTCAGAAAAGTATCTAGCATTATTCTAAACCAGCATAGCAGAGAAGGATTTATTCCCCTATGACAGGGGCTAAAAAGCATTCCCAGAGTGTACTGCTTGATAGCATTATTTGTTAGTCTTTTTTATATATATGCATCTGGATATATACAATGAAATTGATGATACAGTCCCTACAACTGATTTCTGTCACACTTACCCTAAACCTAAATAACCTAAGTTCAAGTAATGAAAACTAAACACTACAAGAAAGACATGTACAGCTCCTGAAGACAAAACATAGGGTTTGCATAAGTTGCTAACTAAAAAACTCTATTCAGTCAGCAATGCCAGTATCTTCATGTTTCTACTGTTTGACACAATGATGGATTATTTATTTACTGAACAGCACTGGTGGCCAGAAAATCTGATTTTCATGCATGAAATCCATGAAAACTCAGCCACTAAACAGCTTCTTTTACACGTGGCAAAGGTCACTTATCGAGGGATTTTCTCACGTTTTGTGTGATTGGTCACGCCTCATTTCCTTCAAGAAAATATGATTTCCCAAAAGTGTGTGCATTTTAAGAGACTCTCAAAGACTGAGAAAGTTATTTTCTCTTTGTTTGTGATAAGCACAAAATATAGAGACTAACCTACAGGGAATGACAACTGTTTGTAGCTGGAAATCATATTTAATCCTATCATTAAGGAAAACCTCAGAGCACACTGGGAACAAAAAGAGTGCAAAACTAGACACTTAACCTTGTCATTTAACCTTTCAGACTTGCAAGTATTTAAAGAAAATATTCAGTATATTTGATAAATGATTTCCTTGTATCATGAAAGTACTACCTGTTCATATTAATAGCTTATTTTCTTTTAAGCAAAGTGAAGTCAACCCAAATGAGGTGATGCTGGGATTTTACAGAATTTTATTACTCATAATTTCTAGAGTAAACAATTTTATTTCTATATTCTAAACCCTTGGATGAACTGAAAGAGCAGTACAGTTCATATTACCCACAGCTGGTGCAACATTTTTAGATGGTGGCATTGCAACATATCTTCATTTTGAGTTTTATTCAGAACTAGGACTGGCTCTTATCCTTATGTGCAGGTATAAAGTTGACAGTTTGGGTTCTAAGATACCATGGTGACAAATAACTTTATGAAAAATGTAGAAGAATACACTGAAGTGTTGTCTCCCTCCCCCTTTTTTCTTTTTGTACTCATACAGGCCATAGGTCTGTCTTTTGAGAGCCTGAGTTTTAGGATGTTGATGGATGTAGACTAATGGAGAACCTTCTCAAGGTCTTTCAGATTTTCTGTGGTTTCTGGGGAAGTCTACACATCTGCCTGTGCCAATCTACACCTTTTATCTAAGGAATGAGTCCCCATTTTCTGATTTCTTTCTTCCTTTTTATTTTAAATCCATTGAAATCAATAACCTCCTGCACTGCTGGCACATTTTATTATATCATATAAGTCACCATGAAAAAAATTTCTTATTACCCTTTCTACACAGCAAATATCTGACTACAGCACAATAATGGCAACAATGTCTAACATGAAGAATGCACAGCAAGAAGACATCATGTCAAACACAAGACATTCGCATCTCAATTGAAAAAGTGTGATCTGTTCAAAGAGAAATTCCATGACATCTAACTTGGGCTAAAAAAAAAAAAGGTTTATGGTTAATGAAGGTTTCATGATCTTTTAATAATATAGTAATATTTAAATACCAGCATAATGTTATGTTTTAATACACCAGTGACAATATACACTGTTTATTTAACTGCATTATTTACAAATATTTATAATACCCCTCATATTTTGGTTTGCAGTGTTCATTGAGTCCTTTGGCATACTTTAACCAGTAGGGTAGGGAAGAATTATTGCAACCACTCAAAAAAAAGTATCAAAGATAATCTGGGAATAGAAAATCTTAAAATACAGTGGTAGGACAAGAAATAGAAGCAATGAGCATTAAGGTGATAACGTAACAATGTCTAAAGTAGATGGGATCAAAAATGTGTTAAAAAATACAATTTGACTCACAAAACTGAATGAGAAAGATCCTCATAGAAATTCTTCTCTGCTATCTGACACAGGGGAAGACCTGCTAGTAGCATAAGTGTGCAACCAATACAAAAGGGAAAAGATGAATAATTACTCTTGAAATAAAAATCAAAATAAAACAAAACAAACAAACAAAAAAGAAAATATTTAAACATCATATCTGAAGTGAAAATGGAAGTTCATAAAAACTTAATAATGTTTGGTATTGGAATATGGAATATTTTTGCATGGCAAACCTTAAAAATTACAAAGCTTGAGATACTTAAAATAAGAATGAACAATAGATAATTTAAACATACTGAAGAGTATTTTCACAGCTGATTAGAGAGATGGAGTCAAACACCTCATATCTGTTTTCTGCATCTAACTGCTATCCTTCTTCAATAATAAAAAAAATAGTCTGCAGTACTTCATTCCAAACATCATAACAAGCAAAATATAGTGCTTGCCAAGGAATTACCTATCTGGCCCTTTTTCTTTTGGGGCAGAACTTCATATCAATATTAATGACATATCATCTTTCAGTTTGTCTACAGCAATGACATTCTCATGATAAATGTGATTGGGTACTGTGCACGTTGCTACCAATACTGATGATATGGAAGGAGTGTGCGTCTCTCTGTTATGTTAATTTTGCCAGCTCGAACTTGGCTGCTGCTCCAGCTGCCACTGCTATTTATGGAAAGCAAGACTGCGTTAATAAACCTCTCGCGTCGTTACAAATTGCCTAGAATAAGTATGACTGTTATCGCACTGATTTGTCTTTGGGAACTGGAAGGAATTTTACATGTAGTTTGTCAGAATAAATCAAAACAGTGTAAAATTGTTTTATTAGTTCATTACTCTCTAGATAATAGTCTTCCTCTAAGCACATGGTATAACAGGATAAGGCTTGTATAAAATAACCCGGAAAGTTTATCAAGGAGTCTTAGATTTTGTACAGAAACTCTTCACCTGTTTTTTCTTTTTCTTTTTTTCTTTTTCTTTTTTTCTTTTTTTTCCTCCTCTGACCTACTGAAAACTGAAGTTAATTGCTGAAACAGAATGTTATATCTTCAGTTTGAAATAACCTGCTGCTAATTTGCATCCTGTTTTATATTTCACTTTTCTAGTTCTAGACTAAATGCAAATAGGTTATTTTCAGGATGGTCCTGCCTCCTGCTTTCCTTTTTTCCTCCTTAAATATATTAAATAACAAAAAAAAAATAAAAAAAAAAAAAATAAAAAAAAAAAATCCAGAATTCCTACTTTAGCTTTTATTAAAGATTTGCAGCATTTCAGAATTCCCATAGAAAAAATTAATAAAAAACACCTCTCTCCAACCCCCATATTCTACTACAAGGCATGTAGTAGATATTCTCTGTTTTCTTGTAAGACAAAAAATGTTCAGTTAAAATAGATGAGATTTATCTTTGCTTTTTTTTTTTTTCCTGTTTTTCTTTTCTATGTTTTTGGTGGGAGTTTTTTGTGGTTGTTGTTTTATTTTTGTTTTAAGAATAAGTAATTTTCCATTTAATGGAAGCATAATATTTAATGATTAATGCAACATTTAGTTCATCTATAGATGACTAAAGATGACAGCAGTGTTTACCAATCAAAATAATGAAAATATGGTTACTTTATTTTCACTGACAAACAGAAATTCACTGCAGTTGTAAAGCAGTTCCATTTAAGGCCTAGTGAATATTTATTTTTTCAATTTTGTCATCACTACAAGAAAGATTAGCAATTGTTTCAGTGACAAAAATAATTCAGTGCCAGAGAAAGACAGGGAAGGGGAAAAAAACCCCAACCCACAATTGCCATAGAATCAATTCTTTTAGGAATTTGGAAAATAACAAGTAATCATTGCTTATTATAGTTTTTGACAGCTTAAGTATAAAAAAATCAATTACCATGAAACTGCTATCCAGATTAATGTTGAAAATAAACCTACTTCTTAGGTACCTGATAACATAGCATTGATTTTCATTGTTTGAGGGAGGCTGGCTATATTTAATTTCTTTTATTGATTTTTTTTTCCTTCAGTCCTATATTCAATGCATGTGAGATACAATGCAGTTTCTTATAGCAAAGTAATGCCAGGTACCAAGCCTGTGAATTAATTTTACATGAGGGAAAGCAGTGCTTAGTAATTTACTGAGTATTTGAGAGCAAAACTAGTAATTTTCCTCTTTAATATTTATAAATATCAAAAGGTCTAGAAGCATGCATGGTGGTGTGGGCTCAAATGAGAAGACCTTGCAGCAATTTCTAATATCTCTACACTGCAGCACCTCATGTCCTATGTCTCATGTACTGTGAATGCCAGTATTGATTGAAATGTTTTGGAAATGGGAGAAAAAATATAATCAGCAAGATTTCTGGTTGGATTTTGAGACTGTGAGCTCCAAATCTGAATGCAATTTTAAACAGGACTGAATGCATGATTTAAAGCCACACACAAGCATGGCAATTAAAAAAAAAAAAAAAAAAAAAAAAAAAAAGACAAAATCATATTGTTTGGAGTGTAAAGGGGCTCTAGTTTTTCTTTCAACTAACAAATAGAAAAAAAAGTAAATAGCATCCATGAGGTTTTATTAGTATAGTTTTAATGATTTTTGCATCAAAAAAGTGAAAGCAATGTCATTTTGATAAAAGAAATGCAAAAGTTACCTTCAAATAAATGTAAAGTGTTCAAACACAATGATTCAGAAAAGTAGAATGAAAAGTTTGGAGTAAGTATTTCAGTTTCACTGAAATGTTGCTCCTTGTGTCATGCATTACACCTTTACAGTAGCAGCTTTCCTTGTGTAAATATGCTAGATAAGGTGCGTGCCTGTCAGAGAGATTGTCTGTTATTTGGAGATAACTCAGGGGAAGAGTTTCTCTGTAGCAAAGTTCTACTGTATTTAGCTGTAGAGGAAGATGGTTACATCTGAAAGTGGGTAGGCAAAACCCGACACACAAAGATACTGTAATGCTCCAAGCTAGTTTACTGCAGAAGGTGAAGATCATACTCCATCTGATTTAAAACGAAGTAAGCAAAGCCTGCCCAACTTACCCTGAGGAGCTTTCAAAGCTTAATAAAGACATCATGGCTGTACCTGGAAAGAGGATTACTGCTGAACATTTAGCTACCCTCTTGACTTCACCTGTGTGAACTGGGGCAGTGGGTGGCAGTGTTACGCTGCTGCTTCCTAAGTAGAGAAGCTATTTGAAAAAGGAGAATGAGAAGGAATGCATCTAAATTGTTTGAGAAGCCCCTCCTTTAGTGATAATTTTATCAGAGATGCCATATTAAAGCCATTCATTTGATTTCTCCTGGTATCTCTTCTTTCGTTACTATAATTTGAGTGGCACACTGCAGTCAGTTCCAAGAGTTTTATTGGGAAAAAACAAAAAATAAATAAAATTCAGAATATTGAATTGAAAGGACTGGGAGGAGTCAGCATCTTTTTAGGGTTCATTTGTTTGTTTGTTTGTTTGGGGGGGTGTTGGACTTTTGTTGTTATTTATTTAGTTTTAATTGGTGCATATATTTAACAGTCATCTTTAATTATGATTGCTTTCTATGGTGACAATACCCACCAAGTTTCCATCCAGAAGTAACAACAGTTATGTTGATCTTGTTCAAATGTAACTGCTCATTATCTGTTATTTATGGACTATCTTGAAATTTCTGTTGAACAATTGGTTCTAGAACAGACTTTTTGGTAGATTAGTCAGACAACATTAACAGAAAACAGCATAATGTTAATAAGAAATTATGCCTGTATGGGAAGAGGTTGAGGTGAAAGATGGTATCTGGGCTGTGTAGGTATCTGGGTGGCTACATTATGATGCTTTTCTTGTCTTTGCGTAAACTGAGTTAATTCCTGCAGAGGAAAGCTAGAGATGGGACCAAAACTCCACCTCTAGAGAAGCCTGTTTCTTTCACTTGATATTGCAAGATATATAGACAGGTCAGCTTCCTAACATCAACACCAAAAGCCGGAGAGCTAAATAAGAGGAAGCAAAAAGACCTATTATGGTACATTTTGTGCAGCAAACCTGTAATGGAAACATAATTTTTATATGTGGATAAAGCTGCTGCAAATAAATGGCTGACTTCATTAAGCCTGACCTGCACTGCCAGAGTTCATTCACTGTCCAGCATCCACAGTAAGCCTGAAAGTCCAACAGTTTAACTTCATGTGTTGAAAAGTTGATCTGGGTACCACTAAGGCACCACAAATCTTTTCCAAAAATATGTCACTTTACAGCCTTTTTTTCCACATTCTGTTCTGCTCTGGATACTAAAATAATCTAGTTTCTTCTTTAACTAGGTGGGAGTGTGTAAAATATATAAAACATACTTTACAGAGTAAAAACCCACTCCACCTTCATTTTATTCAACACCTCTCAAGATTTTGAAAAGATGAAATACTTTTGACTTTAAAGTATAATATTATTACACTTATGGAATGTCAAGAAAGACTGAATGAGTCCATCAAAAAAACATACTTTCAAATCTCCTCAAGGAGCATTAGTAAGATTTTTATTCCTCTGTGTTTGGTGTTCAAGTGCAAATGTACTTCATAGGGAAGAGTAGTTTTAGAAAAGCAGAACTGAGTTTGTTAATTTGAGTTTTTTTCTCTTCCCATCTGAAGAGCTGTTTCTCAAGAGGAAATGTAAAACAAACTGGTGAATTCAGACAAAAAGTTTCATTGTACTTATATCTCACAATAAGTATTTGTTCATGATAAAGATATTACTTTTCCTGCTTAGACAATACCTGTACTACATCCAAATTGCAATTTAAGTGTGTGTTTCTGCTCTCTGGCAGAGTCCTGTGCTCCACAGGGACAGACATGAGCATATCTTTTGCTCCACTTTCTGCTATTTATGCAGGGTAAAAATGCACACGAACACATACGCTATAAAGGCAGTCACAGCACTAGATCCTGACATCTGAGTACTCATGACCTGCAGTGTACATTAGCATACCACTGCTTCACTTAGTGTTTCTGTTCCATTCTGGAAGTACAGTACACGTTTGCAGTGCTCTTACATTGTTGGGTTTTTTTCACATAGAATCATAGAATGACCGAGCAACCCCATCTCTCTCAGACTGTCTTCATAGGAGTAGTGCTACAGCTCTGACTGGAGACAATTTTGACTTGGTCGAATAAAAGCATCCATAAACTTCTTAAATTATAATCTAAAAAACAGAGCTTGTCATTTTTTAAATGTAAATTTCTGACTAATATGATTTCTTGGTCCAGTTGTCTTTTTTGTGATAAGATTTTGTGTATCAGTTAATTATTGTTATTACTCTTTAGGCAGTGCTCAAGACATCCTGACAAAATCTGGAGCCTCATTATTTTATACAGTCTTTATCCATACAATTTAAAAAAAACTTCTATGCTAAAGCTCTGACCAGCCTTATCCATGATAAGACAGAACCAAGTAATACTAACAACAGAGAAAAAAAGGAAAAAAACCCAACAAAATTATTATAGTTATGGCAAATATTTATTAAAGAAATATTATTGCTAACATCAACATTCTAAATTATATTCTAGATGAAAGCAAATAGGCAATTATATGAGAAATGTCCTTAAATCTGTCACTGTTACAAATAACTTGCTTATAGATTGCTTCCCAAAAAAGCAGCCTGTCAGTAATTTTCATATAGCCTTAGAAAGCAATAAAAGTACCTAGGGAAATGTTCACGGAAAATCCACCTACTTTAAGCTGCAGTCTGTGATTTCTGTGTGCAGTTGCAAAATTTGACATTGGTGAAACTTGTGTTTCTGGCAAATTATTTGAATTATTAATTGGAATTATTTTGTATTAACACTTTCTGCTTTTGTTCAAGGGAAATGCAGAATGGCAGGTGTAGTATGGAAGGTTCTTCACCTTAGCTGCAGCTTAACACAGAACTATGTTGAGAATTCCTGCCCCACTGTAGTTATCCTCTAAACTCTCATTTGAGTTCATTAAATCACTGTTTCACCCACAATGATAAAAATAATATAACAGTAAATGCTACTCACTGAAGCATAACAAAGGCTATCTACAGTATGGCCACTTAACAAGAAAATGTGCTAGGCTCTGTAGAGGCAAGTGCATCCTTTTTCACATTAAACAGGCAAAATTGACCTCAGTTAAAATTCAGATGGTTATAAAATAGAGCTCATTTACCCAGTTACTTGCCAGCTAGAATTTCCACAGTTCCTGAAGCTCCACCCCATTTTTCACATCTTTGTTGTAATGCCTCATCACCCCAACCATTTTCTGTATCAATTACTCCCCCACATTCAGGAAGCCGGAGCAGCCAGTGCCCCAAGAAGAGCAAATGTTGGACTTTAAACTCAACCAGGGAAAGCTTCACTATCCAGTTATCAGGACTACACACCTGAGGAGCATTCCTGGAAACCACCAAGCAAGGTACAAGTGTTATGTGTTCCCCAAGCACACCAAGAGCCCTCAGTCACCCTCACCACCCTCACCTGGGACATCTGCCCATGCCCACTTGGCTCCTGATTAATTTTCCCTTGTAGTTGAGTTTTGGTTTTCGTCTTTTGGTTTGGTTTGGGGTTTTTTTGGTGGTTTTGCTTTTTGTTTGGGGGG
>JAWWEV010000115.1:77374946-77390487 GCA_035583235.1 Hafferia zeledoni
CCCCCCCCCCCCCCCCCCCCCCCCCCCGCCCCATGTGTGTGTGTGTGTTTTGTTTTTCTCCCTGTGCTTTGACAGTGTTTTTTCAATATTTTTCAATAATGAGCCAAATTCTTATAACTATTTGTCAAGTATTTGGGAGAGAATGCTTAGAGGATAACAGCTCTAATATTTTCTGGTGGACAGCAGTGGCTGTTAATATTGTGATTTTGGTTTTGTCTTTATTATTATTCCTGCTTTGTTTTGTTTTGTCTTTAATAAAAAGGCATGTAGAACATAAGTCTCCAGCATATTCATCAGAAATTAGATGCAAAGGTAATAGAAAATATAGTTGTCACTCATATGACTTATTCACAGGTTTATTAAGAAAGAAAGAAATCATCCCCACACCTTTTTTTGCTGAGTTGGACATTTTTGGCTAAGAAAGAAACTTTATTGGAAATCTCCATATATTGTGAACATATTGACATAATTTCTCTGTAAAACATTTCTTTAGACTTATTTACATCTATCTGTTGGGGGATGGTTTGTGTATTTTGTTTCCATTTTCTTGGAGCTTTTTTAATTAATTAAAAATAGAGTTTATAGAAAATGCCAGCCCCTACTTTTTTCTTAAATGGCCTATCCTCACAAATTTCTTGTCTTATTTTGACTTCAGCAAGGAACTTGGGCTTTTTCAGCCTTGAAAACTGAGCTGAAAAGGCCAGCTGGCATAGCTCTGTAGACAAACGGTCGAAACCTGATTTCCTGTCACAGGAAGCATCAGGCCAGATTCTACCTTGAAATAAATTAGCATGGTTGCATAGAATTGAAGGAGTAGGAGTAGTTTTCAATTGAGAACATCATTAAAACACAGAATTAAAGGATTCGTTGTTACCAGGGCTAATACTTGAATGAGGGAAAAGATGAGATCCTTACCTAGAAACATTAATCAGAATTGCTTTATGCTTTATTCAGACCTCAACAACTCTGATTTTAAGCAGCTGAAGTTTTCATCCAAACTAATGGAGTTATCCCAAATTCAGTGAGTATGAATTGTTTATATTTTTATTTATAGATTCTTTTTCTGGATTACTTATGTAGTTGCATAGCCATTTCAAAAATATTTGGCCAGCATCTACTTAGGAAAAAGATGAGATAATATAGTGACTGCTACTTTAATCACAATGGAAGGTCAGTGAATTTCTCTGTTTCAGCTTTCTTGTGTGGTCTCAGGTAAATCACACCATTTATGCCACAGTGCAGGCAAAGGTAATTTCATATCACAGAAAAAGGTGATTTTTATAGAATGAGGGGAATGAAAGTTCATTAACATCAGAATAGAAACATGAGTTTCTCTGTGAAAGGGAATGGAGCCCAGTCTGCAGGAAAATTTTCAGTGTATTTTGAGAAATATTGCAAGGTTCTGTAGAGTTAATACAGTTTTGACCACCATACTCCAACCTTTTTCCTTCCCACCCCAAGCCAGCTCATATTATTATTCTAGGACTTAGTTTCAGTTCTGTACATTTTGCAGCTAAAAGGTTTATGCAAAAATAAGTAAATAAAGGATAAATCATCTGTTCCACACTAATTATTGAGGTGGGTGGAAAGAGTGGGTGTGGGAGGGTGGGTATATGGAGTAGAATGTATGACCAAACTTCACAAACGAAGATCTGGGGAGGGCTCTCTCCACGTGGGTGTGCCCTTCCAGCCTGCGCGGTGGATTTTTTAGGTGAGGCACAGCGTGCACTGAACTGGCCCCACCTAAGGTCCATCTGCCACAGCTGAGTGAGCTTGGACAGTAACAGGGAAGTCCTCAGGACTGTCACAGCACCCGGTACTAACCGGGGCTGACCCTGCTGAACATCCAAGATCTGACGGGATTGGATGGCATGGAGGCATTTAACTGACAGGGACGGTCCCTAGTGAGACTCGAACTCAGGACCTTGGGATTCAGAGTGCAGAGTGCTCTCCATTACACCACGGGACTCAGAGTGCTCTCCATTACACCACGGGACTGCCCTGGAGTAGAATAGAATGAATGAAAAAGGAAAAGGTAAAATGGAAATGAATACTTGCACTTCCTTTATCCTAATGATAATGGATAACTTTCACACACAGCAGTAATCTTGTATGATTGTTACCAAAACTCTTCATACTACAATACAAAAGAGGAAAGTTCACACTCCAATCTATTTTGGCATAGTTTCAGATTACATAAAATTTTTACTTGTAATTTTTCCTTTCTCTTGGATTTCATCATTCACAAATATAACTCAGCAAACAGCCACACCTCCCCTCAAATCCCTCACAACCTTAAGAAGTATACAAGTCATTATTCTGTTACAAAAAAACCCCAATTTTTTGTTAAATTATAAAGAAAAACTTGTTGGATTTTTTGGGTTAGGATTTTTTCTGCTCTGTAATTTTACTTTTTTTTTTCCCTGTCAGGAAATGTCAGTAACTCATGTCAGGAATAAATTTATGAAGACAGCCTAATATGAACACTGTCTTTTAAAAGTGCTTAAATTCTTATATACAAAATAAATATAATATATTCTCTAACTACATTTTAGTGTATTATGTAAAAAAAAAAAAAAAAAAGCAAAAACAAAAAACCAAAATGAAAAGAAACTACAAGACCCCTAAACCCAAAACCAGAAAGAATAGAGCTATGTCTGTATTATTATTTATTTATTTGTATTTAACATCACTAGGAATGCAGTTTTTATTTTGATTGCTTTTGGAAGTTAAGTATATTTGGGCAGGATGTGTCAAAATTGAACTTCATGTAGGCTCAAGGCATTCTTTTTTTCTTGATATTGTGGTTTTCATTGCATTTTCTTGGTAGTGAAAATAGAGCCATATCTCTAATTGCTTTGCTTAAGAATTTCATGGAAGACAGACAGGAAGTATGTTCCAGATATTTGTGCTAATTTTAGGCGCCTCTCTTTGAGATTATAATGCGCCTGAAAGAATGTACACTAGATTTCCATCACATCAGTAAAGGTAAGAAACAGAATTGTACTTCTTCTGTCCTTGGATATAGAATTTTTAATGTCAGTGGAATTCTGAGATTTGTAATATTAGATATATGTCAGTTAACTAGACCTTCCATTGTTATTATGACAGATATGAAGGACTATTGCCTCTAAAACTTTTTTTTTTTCCACAACCTTTATCTCCCCAAGATTTACCAAGGCAAAGGGCATTCACAGGTGGCAGAGAGCATACTCTAGGATTTCCCATCTTCTGAAGGCTTTGATCAGCATAGAAATAGTTCTTGACACTAAAAATTGGATTGCATTAGTATTAATATTCAACAGTGTGATAAATGAAAATAAATTTGCATTCATTTCATGCTCCAGACCAAATGAGACATTGCTGATAAAACTAAATACATTCACTTCACTGTTTGAAGGTTATCTTTGCAACAATAAAGGTTATAGGTTGTGTTTGTTTAATGGAAGATCATGTAGTACAGTGTGAGATGACAGACATGCTGGGAAAATCTCATGACTCAGAATTGGGACAAAACTCAATGAACATAGCCTGTCATGAGAAAAACCAAACAAACAGGAAAACATATATTTTTCTGATTTATTGAACTATATAATTTCACAACATTTCCTAAGTGGCACTATAATAAGACCTTTCAAAACTGAATTAATTGGTTGAATAACTAACAGAAAGACCAGGACATTCAAACTTTAGATAGTGATGTTTGCAGGTCTCCGTATTATGGGTCATTATAGACATGAATTCAGGATTTTTTTAATCTCAAGTGAGTTTCCTGGCCATGAGGTAAATAAGTAGTAATTGAAGAGATCCTTTCTCTCTTTCCTGTTTTTGACCAAAGCTTTTAATGAAATATAAAGAATTTTCCAAGAAAAAAGTGGCCACTGAAATCTATGCATTTCTATGAAAGGTTTATTTTTAACAAAGCAACATTTTCTGTCTTCTGTCTGAAATCTCCTGAATAACACTAAGTCTGAGGTTTCCTTGCCCCTTGTCACATAGCGGGTTGGAGAATGTTGTTTAGTCATGCATCCTTCCCTTTTCACCTGAAAAACAATATTACTACCGCCTGTTATGCCTTCCATTTGATGGGAATAGGGAATTGCCTCTTTTGCATTCTGACAGACAAAAACTTGCAATTCAAGAAATGATGCTATCTCTTAATGATGAAAGCATCAGAAAAGAAAAAAAAAAAAAAAAGGCTTCTATGTGTATAAATAGGAAGAAGGACCAGTCTTTCGCGGGGAGGAAAAAATCTTGTTCTAACTGTAACTACTGAAAGCTTTGTAGTGTGATGTTATCAACAGCTGACATCTGTGCAAAACTGTCCTGTATAACTCTGGTGTTCCACATCTCACATACAAGTAGCTTTTAAGCAGGGATGAAATGAGATCTGGGTCAGAAATCCCCTAAGGACAGTCTATAGTAAAAAAAAAGCTCTGTAACCAGATTTCAAAATCATTGCTGTAGGCAACCCATTTCCAAACAGAAAGATAAGAACCAAAACAAACCAGCAGAAACAAAAGGCACAGTTTTCTGACTTTAGAAGTATTTCCATCCTGATCTCCCTTCATGCCTGTACATCACCATTTGGAAATCCACAGTTGCCAGATAAGCCTTCAAAATAATAATAGATGTAGAAAATTTTCATGTCAGGACAATTATGCACATTGAATCATTGTGATTAAACATAAGTTACCTCTGCACAATTTGCTGTTTTCTTTCTGAGCAAGTAGCCGTAGCTAAAATGTAAAAACGAAATTAGGAGACAATATTGATGGACACTCAGGCCATCAGTCACAGGAAATCATTCTTGATGTCAGTGAACTGAAATGCTTATTATTTTGTGGAACAGAAGAACCACCTAAACCCAACACTTTATTCAGGTGTTCCACTTTTTTTTTGTTTTGTTTTGTTTTGTTTGTTTTTTGTCTCACCTGCCTTGCCTAAGATTGAACATTAAACTCAGTCACAGAAAATGTCATTTTGTTCTTCTAAATACTGGACTAATTTTGTAATTGAGGTTTCTGAGCCCTAAACTCACCTCATGAGCCTTAGTAGAAGTTAGAGCAGAGTAGAAGAGGGTACTGGTCTGTGTGCCACTGAAGGAAGAGCAACTTGGCAGAGAGCAGAGTTGTCTCACTGGGATAAGTGTTAACAAAGCTATAATGGGGCAATCATTAAAGTCCTGTGGAAAAGGGGACCTGTAATTCTAGAATTTGGCCCTTAGCACTGCAGTTTATGTGAAAACACAGAAAATTAGCTATATTTAAGATAATGCAGAAAAGCAGCTATGTCTTTAGAACTGTACATTTCTTTTTATTAAGACATCACATTTTCAATCTCCTAATCAAAACATTGTAAAGAGGCTTGAAATCATTTTGTCCTACTAAGCCTAGTGCTCTGCTCAATTATCATCATAAAAAGGAATAGCTTTTGTTCTGCAGTTCACTGCAATTGGTTTCCAATAATTACCTCTATGTCTTTTTACCTATCCAGTTTACAGTAAAGATCATAGTATATGTAAAGTTTACATTAAAAAAGTTCAATAACTTATTATCTGAAGATAACAATTTAGTCTTATGTTTGCCGCATATATTGTGGCTTTTGTGGCTTCTTTTCTCTTTGAATGACACGGTCAATGGTTCATCACATTTGCACCTCAGAGGCAATTGTTACCCACTCATGTGTGAAAATAGCAGAGTCTATTTAGATTAAATTGCTCAAGATCCTCACCGATTGGTAGGGGACAAATCACAACATTTTGCTTGAAAGAAGATTGTTGTTGCCTTCCACCTCATGCATTCAGGGAAAAAATTTAAGTACTATGCAAAAACACTCTCAAGAACACAGTGAGAATTCAAAATTCATTCTGTTCCTTCCTCTCAAGGAAGATAATGTACTTTAGAAAAAAGGAAGAAAGAAATGACAGCAAAATATCTTAGTTACTTTTGTCATCATTTAAGACCCCCTGCACAATAGGAAAAGTGTAAGAATACAGGAAAGCCTCTAGGGGAATATTACATGTCAAGAAAAAATGTGGAATTTTTCTTGCAAATATAATACGTGCAATAAACATAGGAACATACCTTAAACATTTAAAAATCACCATACCACTTGAAAACCACAAGTAAAAAGCAGGACTTTATATTTTAAAATATCCTTTTTTTAAAGTTTTGCATAAGTAAAGGAATAAACTTAAACAGTTCAGGCCATTGTCTGTGCAAGTTGATTGCAGTTTTCAAATTGCAGTACATCATATCTGTGTTTTTCCTTTGATTAATTACTTTAATTGTCTTGCAATTATCTGAGATGATAGGGAAAGTGAAGGTGGTCCGTAATAAATAGGAATATAACTATATATGTAAATAGTATAAATATAAATACTATGAATAATATAAATACTATAAACGATATAAATATTATAAACATTTTTATAAACCTATAATTACATTTTTAATATGTTCTCATATTAGACATAAAAAAACATATTTCTTTTGACAAATCTGTCACTGCAGATGGTCTGTTCTTGTCATTATTGTTGTTTGGAATTGCACTAAATTTATTGAAGAAAGATTAAAATGAGGTGCTGCTAAAATACTGCATGATTAATTTTATGTAACAGAATTTTAGCCTATGGTAAAATTATAGATTTAACACAATATAAATGAGGAGAGAGATAAGCAAACCTTGTGAACTAACATGAAAACAAGAAGCTCCCAATTCCAAGATTATTGCAGAAATCATGAAAGACAAGTTGTGAATATTTGAGGCAATTAGTTAAAGTGTATTCACATAAAATAGGGTCAACATTTATGTTCAACAGAGAGTGAAATAAATTGCAGTAAATGGATAATAAAAAAAGAATAAAACCTGCTCAGTTGTACCGTGCATTTTGAAAATTAGAGGCAAAACCTGGGAACAGTGAAATTGATGACCTTTTTCTTCCTCTTGGAGTATGATCTGAACTTCTTTCTAACCACACAGAAGTAGGAAGAGTACTAATACTGTCAAATCTCCTTGATGGCAAGTTTTGTTTGAGTAATTGTTTCAAAAGATAAATAAAATATTACACTTACTTCATTATTATCTTCTGTCACAGGACTGTTGGATAGAAAAAGGTTCACTTTAATGATAATTCACTATTTTGGCATGTCTTGTTACTATATGTGTACACGTAGACAGACACCCTACTGACAGACAAGCATTAAGGGAAGGTACAGTTCTGCATGTGCACAAGTGGTAACACACAAACATGCAAAATGACAAGATGCAGCTGATGCTTTTGCAGAGCTCGAGATGGGCTGGAAGTGCTGTGTTTGAGGTTACACCAACTCAGGGGCAAGCTGGACCTGAATTTTCTACAGGACTTCGAGGGCACACCAGCTCAGCACTCTTAATAAAGCTTCAAAGGGTACTGCATGATATATGTTGGGTAATGTTGATGACTTTGTCCATGCAATACACACAGTGAAGCTTTCTAAGTTACAGCTCCACAATTGTGAGGTGGTTCCTGGGGATGCTGCACCCTGCTTAGGGGCATGCCCTTTTCCAAGCCTGTCTCACTACCAGCAGCATCTTTCGTCCTCTGCCTTTGACCTCTGGGAGCACAGCAATCCAGTCATATTTTCTGCGGGGAGAAACTTCAGAACAGAGGGGGATTCCCTGCAGTTCTGCATCTCTAAAGTATTCCCAGAGAAAGCAGACACGAATTGGCTATTCTTTTCCATGACCAAAAAAAAGAAAAAAAAAAAAGCCATATAAATATGTAGAGGTTTCTTTATCTTGTGGACTGTAACTTTATCCCATCTGAGGAACAGAAAACGCTTTCAGAAGAGATGGAATGAGGAAAATTACTAAGCAGTTTGTGGACAGTCAGGCATTCTTTGGCGCTCAGGTTATTTTTTTCTGAATAACTCATTTATAATTTGGGGGGTTCATGCAAAGGAAATTTTCACTTGAATATGTATAAGAATTTGTGTCACTTAAAGATCACAAGATTTCCTTTGAAAGATGGGAGGACCTTTGACTTTCATGTATAGGTAGAAAATAATAAAAAATAATTTACAAAAATAAGTATTATGTAAATATTTACATAACTGTGGCAATTATTGTTTAAAAATGTGTTGCCGATCAAGATATTTTCATCCTAAGAACCTTGAAAAACAAACATACAAAAGAGCATCGTTTATTTTGCACTAGGATTTTGTACTTACAGCTTAACAAATAAACAAGTAAAAGCAACCAACAAACTTTTCTCTTTCCTTCAGATTGTTACAGATGTTTGGCAGTGATGCATTTCAGACATTTGATTCCAGCTCTACAGGCATGATTTTGAGGCCTTATTTGTCCCAAAGTCCACACCCTTAGATGACCAAACTGTAGACAGGTAGTTGCTCTCCAGCTTGAAATGACAAAAGTGTTTGAATACAATGCTGTTTTCTTATTGCTTACTGATTTCAGAAGTGATGAAGTTTTATGCCTCATAGTCCAGTGGACCACATAGTCTGGAGACTTGCCTTTGGTTCCCATGTTAACTGACAGCTGTGCTAACATAAGGTTGTATTAGAAAACAAAGCTAAACACAGCAGTATGATGAAGATTCCAAACAACCAAAGTTTGATTTTTGCAACAGATTGGCTGTAGCTTACTTGATATGATGCCTAATTTCTAATTATATTGAAAATCCTAATCTTTACTTATTCCTCAGTAGTTTGGGTTTTTTAACAATTTTTTTTTCATAAGAAAGTGAACACAGAAGAAAAAAAAAAGCAAATAGAGGGATCCTATTTATTTTCTACAGTTTTCAATTAAAACAATCAATGTAGTCAGAAAAAAAAAAAAAGATGTTTTCATCATTAGCATTCATTGGTAAATTTTTTTGGTTGAATGAGTGTTTGAATATTGAATTAGTGTTGGCTTTGAGACTCATGGGATTTTTCAAATGAAAAATTATTGACTGAAAATCAAAGGAAATATGGAAAATTCTAGAATTTCTTATGAAAAGATGTATATGTTTCTAATTGAACTCAAATCAAAAGTTTCCTCTATTCGTGAGATTATAAGAGATTTTTAAAAATGCTGAATAAGTATTATTACTGTTTGCACAAACAGAACATTTTTAATTTAAACAAAAACTGTATTTCAAATACTTTCCATAGGAAGAATTATGAGTTCTATTTGACTATAGTCTGTGCTGTCAAGTAAATACTCATCTTTCATTAAAACAAATGAAGAAAAATGTAGCAATAAATAACTATATCACAAAGTCCAGTTATCTTCTGAAACTGTTACTCATTGTTTTATTGATTGTTTATTTACTATATGCTCCATTTTTCATTTTAATATCAGCTCTATCTGAAAGTCTGCAGAGTTGGAGTCTTCTGATGGAGCTTATTAAACAGTGTTAAGTTACACAGACAAATTTGATAAACTGGGCTCAGTTTTAAAACTATGCCACAGTTATGGCTTTAAAATTTACCTGCTCTTAGATTAAAAAAAAAAAAAAAGAAAAAAAGAAAAAAAAGTGAGTAACATAAGGAAAAAATAGGTAAAAAATTACTCATATTATTGGACTTGACTCATGCTGTTAATAAAGTACAACTTCCTCCTGTCAATATGGATATATTGGTCACTACAAAGAAATTATCTGCCTTTTGAATTTCCCTCTTCTACTGAAAATTCTCACTGACTTGATATCTGTGCATGGGTTACTGGTGTATTCTATATCTTCCTCTGTGATATGCAGAGGGATAAGTCAAATTCTTGCTTATCTATAATTACACTGGTTTTTCTTCTCAGGTAGAGAGTAGGGAACATTGTATATACATACATACAAAAGTTGAAATTTTGAACTAAATACTGCAAATAGTGCACATTTTCTTTTTTTTTAGTTTTTATTCTACATATACACATGGATGATGATTAATAATTTGGCATAGATCCAAACTAATTGTATATTCCTATTCCAGTACTGAATCTAGAAAACATACACGTGTAACTTAATTCATTTCAAGCAAGCCCATGGGATCACTGACATAACTGTAGGATTCAGGCCAATGCCCTATTATTTTGTCTGGTATATTTATATTACAGTGTATGTAACCATACTTTTAATATATTCTCCTATCTCAAGCTGAGTGTATAATTTTAGAGTTGAAATTTGGTAATTAATTTACAAAGCGTACTACTACAAGCACAATAACTACAAAAATATAAATTCATAAATCTACTATCTGCACATTACAGTAATCCATGACTTCTCCTTCCTGCTAAACCAAATACTTCATTAGCTTTAGAGGTTTACAAAATTTGCATTATTCTCCATTGAAAAAGTTCATCTTCGTACCTTCAGCAATTTCACCCCCACCCAAGACAGAAAATCCCTGTGTAAAAGCATAACTGTCACCTAATCAACATTGCCTATGACAGCAGAAGATTAGCAAATTGTTCTTGTTTTTATCTTCAGCTATAAGACTGGCATTTAGGTCTGTGCTCTTGTGGGCACTAGTATTGGACGCTATTTGAAAAGAAAAAAGCAGTTCCCAAAGCTTCCAGAAAATGTACAGCAACAGTTTTAAACAGAGACTGGAAAAGAACTTTTGCGTTTGCAAGTGCTATCACAGATTAGTCTGACATTGTGGAAATAAATTATTTTAGTTGTCTTTGTTTAGTTGTACCCTGGTTGTCATCTCATTTCTGACTCTGTGCTACAAAAGTAAAGTGGAGAACATTAGCTATAGACTCCCAGGCTAAACTAAATCAATCTTAATCTTGTCTGACACAGAGTTTAAGTGCATCTGAAAGTATTTTTTCCTGTTTCCACTTGAGAACTATGGAACTGCAATGATCAGTACAGTATTGCCAAAAACATATTTACAATTCAACTTTCCTTATATGATACCTGTTTATGCTGTCTTTGAGATGCAGGCCTAGAAGACAGCCAAGTTCTGATTTCGTGTGTGGGCATCGCTGTCACAGCTGGTGACACTTTCTTCAGTATGACAGAGGAGCTCTTCCTGTAAGGTAAATGAGTACGAGTTTCTATCAGCTTTTGACCCACCTCTTTTTTTTTTTTTTTTTTTAATCAAAGTTGAGGATGAGGAAATAAAAGACTGAAGCCATGTATGCGTGCCTGTACCTACTTAAGGCAATTAGCCATCTATTTATTTTATTATTTGGGCAAACTGAATAACCTATTTCTGAAGCCTTTACCTATTTTGCTGAAAACACAGATAGGGAAATGTTCCCACCCTCTGATTAAATCTGGCTTAGTGTTCAGACAGTCTTTCCAGGATCAAAGAAATGGAGAAATCTTGTATGAAAGCTCTGTGCTTTTAAGTCTACCCTAAAAAGATATTTAATATCAGTGGAAAGGATGTACAGTTGCAAACAGGCAATGGTAAAGTTGATAACAATGGTATTTGCCAATTTGTGGCATTGAGGGAACTCTTTTGCATGCCATGTAGCATTTCAAGAAAGTATTGCTAGAAAAGTACAAATGATGTGGATACCTCCTGCGAGTCACATAAGAAAGATTGTTTCCTGCGGGAGTTCCAGGACAGATGGCATTTACAAATGAAATGGCAGTGATGACAGAATTTGCCCAAGCAGATGTAAGCCTCTTCCAGGGAAACAAGAAGCTGTTGAATGAAGCAGGATCAACATCAACACCTGTTAGAATGGCCCATTTGAGGAGATGTTCAGATTGCCATTATGTTACACACTGACAGTGTTGTTGGTTTCTGTATTGGAAATCAGTTTGGGTTTGGGTTTTTGTTGTTGTTTTTTTGTTTGTTTTTGTTGGTGGTGGTTTTGTTTGTTTGTTTGTTTGTTTGTTTGGTGTTCTGTTGTTTGGGGTTTTTTTCCCCCAGGAGAGTGGTCAGTGAAGAAGAAGGAACGGAAGAAACATATGTAGCAGGAAGTGAACTGGTAGATACAAAACTTCAACTGCTACATGCAACGGGGTCATGCAGCTCCTATGAACGTCAGGGGTTTCATTACTGCTGCTTTGTTTCTGAGAGGCTTTAGCCACTTTTGCTCTGGGTGCACTGGAGAAACTGAGGAATCTGATAGTGTATTTAGACTCCTCTGCTATGCCTATGAATGACAGAGATGAACAACTTTGAACCACCGAAATTCAAAGTTTTGGGATTAAAAGTTGTTCTAAATCCATATTGCATAACTGTTACTATTAAATTATTTCCATATGGATAAAATATTGTAGTAGATATTTTAAATAAAATAGCAACTACAGTTTAACAGATTCTAAAGGGGAATTAGGCAGTTTTCACAGTCTTTAAGTTTGCTTTATCTCCCAAAAAAAGATTGAGAAGAAAGGATGCAAATAATAGATTTCACCTGTTTGCTTATTTCCAGACATCAGGGTGAGATGGGGGTCCAGAAATATGCAGAAATGCAGTATGATAGTGACAATTTAGTAACAATTTCAGAAACTATTTCAAAAATGTTCATTATAAGGAGGTGGATGACAGTTATTCACATCTTGCTTAACACTGGCTCCAACTTATGGAACTTGTCAAACCTTTTTAATTATAAGAGTTAAAGACAATATTATATGACAATACTGAAAGTCAAATTCGTTTATGACTGAAATATTAAGAAATAATTACAATGTTAGTCTGATATCCAATGTGTTATTGATTATGGTAGTTTGGTCCACTCTGATATGTTCATGGAGTAAGACAAAGCATTGGGGCATAAGCCATTGTCATTTCTAGATGCAATGCTGTTAGTAAAACCTTCAGGTTATTCAGTTGTCACACTGGGATTCTGCTTTCCTTTAAGATGAAATAACAATAGAGGCAAAGATGTAGATTTTCTCACCTTGGCTGAGCTAAGAGCAAAACAAATATTATTCTCTAAAGTAAAACATTACAGAAACAATAAGGAGGGATGTACTAAAAATCTGTGCCATTCTGAGAGCAGTCTCAGATTTCCAGTATATCCAGTATACCTGAGGAAATCCAGTCAACTACTAAGATGCAGGCTGAATATTAAGACTCAGATTATTTTGCAGAGGAAACTGGAGTATTAGGAAAGGATCTTTGCATCTTGAGGAATCAGACTATCACACACTGTTCACACTGAAATAGAAACTGAATTTGTTAAACTATTAAAAGCTATGAAAGTGCAGATATACACAAGTAGCATGTAACTGAGTTTAAATACAACAGATACAACTTATGTGAACCTGCAAAAAGAACATCAGCAGTTTTATTGTTCAATATTTTTTTCAAAATACAGTATTTACAGTGGTTTGTATCTGGCTTGTGGGTTTGGGGGGTTTTTTTGTTTTGTTTTATTTTTTTTGCTTTCTTTTTGTTTTGTTTTTGGTTTTTGTATTTGTTATACTAAGAAAAGCCCCAGCCAGATGAAAAATGTATGTCTGCAAAGTTGATTAGGAATTAGTAAATTTTTTTTCCAGTTTCTCTTGTAAGAATCTTGCAAATTTCCCTTGTACAAGTGTTACTACCTTCCCCAGAAGGGAAGGGTAACCCAGGTTCTTGTTAATAAATCTCTTAGGGTGGATTAGAGTGAAAAGACAC
Organism: Hafferia zeledoni; assembly: GCA_035583235.1. NCBI lineage: Eukaryota > Metazoa > Chordata > Aves > Passeriformes > Thamnophilidae > Hafferia > Hafferia zeledoni. The sequence continues at coordinate 77,388,512 of JAWWEV010000115.1, forward strand.
TAAATAATCAGTGTTTGCAAATATATAGATGTAGAGTTTATTTTAGAACAATTTTGTTTCAAAAGTAAACAGGTATGTTGCCATTTTGGTTGTTATTATCTATAGTAATATAGCAACATTAGAGCATAAAAATAGCACTTAAGGCAATGCATAAAGAAAGGAAGAGAAACAAAGTATAGAAGCACCTGCTGGATCTAGGAATGAAACTTGGCAGTTGCAGCTTTGATGTCTGTTGATTGAAGTGGTGGTCTTGATCCACTGAGGGTGAGGGGAAGTCCACCAAACTCAAAGATTTCATGAGTTATTATACACTCCAAGCTCAGATGGGAAAGCCTTGTACCTCCTCTGAGGCAGGGAGTTTACAATGGATGGTGTTATGGGACATGTCACGAGCCTCTGACATCTCCTAAGACAGTACATCTGCCTATTATGTCAGCATGGATCGTGGTCCATTATGGTCCTACACTGGAGATGAATAGCCCAGGCTAGAGGCAAAATGTCTTTGAAGTTCTTTGAGGGATTTTTACAGCAGAGTCATCAGGTAAGGGAGGACATAGGCATTATGAGAAGGATTACCCCACCTCACAGGATTTGCCTCTCATTAGCCTCTTCCTTTATCTGAAATCCAGTTTGTACCTTCAGGTATACACACCCTTCAGTCTCTGACAACAAGTTGTTGAATACTTCTGAAGTGGCTTTACAGCAGTAAAGAGTTAAAACAAATTAAAGGAAGAAGTGTGTAATAATTCTATACAGTATTATCCTGGCATATAATTATTTTTGTCATTTAATGTTATTAGTGTTAACATTCATAAGACTGAAGCTTTCTGTGCTTTGGACAGTTATGCCTTCTCTCTGAATATTAATGACTTCAACTTTTGGACTTGCTTCCTTTATCTGTATTACATATATATTACACATTAAACCTTACCATGCAAATACCCTGAAGTAAAATAAAATTAAAAAATAATAATAGAGTTATATGTATTTTGCACATATATGTCCTTTTGACAATTGTAGTAAATAAGGTTTTTCCCCTCTTTAAATATGCCCTCTGTCCAGCATATGCGCATACATCTATGTGCTTCATACACAATAGAGTGAGAGTATTTTTCTGTTCTGTAGAAGGGCTGTAGTACTTATATTGTATGTCACAATTAGGTTTAGCTGTCAGCTGTGCGATAATAACCTGAAGTGCCAACCGTTGTGTAACATTGTATATAATGTTCAATGACCTCAAAGCTTTTTGGAGGCTGATCATATTGAAGAGGTTTCAGACACAATCATATTTCATATATACCTGTTTTGTGTATCTTTTTTTTTTTTCCTTTTTTTTTTTTTTTTCCCAACAGTGGAGCAAATACATTGTTTCAATGTATCAAAACATTTTTTTATTCATCCACATACAGGATAAATATGATGTCAGGCTGCTACGGTTAAAGAGGTGCTACATAGCATTGAATAGCAAGCATATTAAAAGTAATTTTACATTCCTGAGGAATAACATTTTGGTATTTATTTGGTGTTTCAAATTTTGCACAGCTCCTGTTTCACCATAAGCCAATTCCATTCACTACTTCCTAATATCAGTACAATCACGTTTTCTGTTTTCATTGTTCCTGACACAGACATATAACTGGCAGTTACCAAACAACATAGAATCTATATCCAAATAGGATCAATGCATATACTTACACACTGACATGTGGTCATTCATACTGTTAAATTCTTAGCATAGCCTCTGAAATAATTTTCGACCTAATCAGCACTCTCAGAGACTATGCCCAGACACAGTTTGATGCTATCACTGGCCAAGGTCTCCTCCTCACAAGCAATCTGGATGCAGTTACTACAGTCTGGGACAAAAGGGAATTTATCTATACAGAAACAAGCTGTGCCAAGTGTTGTAGTTTGGAATTATTATGTAAATTCTCTCCCCTGCCATTAACTGTCCATGCCAGTAGTTAACAAAGAGA
>JAWWEV010000115.1:77390587-77401249 GCA_035583235.1 Hafferia zeledoni
CATCTGGGAACTCACCCTGCTGCCAGCCGGGTTGTGACTGCTCATAAGTATAACTCTTCTCCAGGAGGAAATTTGCCAGTGTGGGGGGGGTTGCAGTTTGGGTTTTCTTGTTCTTTTTTTTTTTCTCTTGTGGTGTTGGGGAAGCTGTTTGCTCTGATCTGTTTACATATATAGATAGAGATATATATATAGCAGTTAAGAACAGTTATCCTTCTTGTATTAAAGTTGGTTTTTTTTTTTCCTTCTTAAATTTGATAAAGAGTGGCGTGATTATTGAGGAGGAAGCCGCCTCCTCCTCTTGTGATTAAACATCTTGGTTTTTCCCCTCAAACCAAGACACCAAGGCAGATGGCAGCACGGACAAAGACTAGTTTGCGGTGCATTTTTTTTTTTATTAGCACCTAGACAATAAACAACATGCACTCCCCATGTAACTACATCTATTTGGATTCTGCATCCATGCTCTTAGCTTTGCAGTGTGGCCAGTGATGTTTAACAATTCAGAAACCAGCATGATTTCCACATTGCTGCAAAGGCTTTGTGTATTTATTTTTAACTAAGGAAAGTGGATGATTAAAATCCACTCAATTCTTTATTAAGATATTGTGATAACATTTCTTTCATAAAAGCATTCTGTGGAAGTCATAAATGATTCTGAACAAATTATGTCAAACTCTGCCTAATTCCCAGAAGCGTTAAAAGATGAATTGATGCAGGAGGCATGCTCCAGCCAGAGTGTTGCATGTCGTTTGTTTCGTGACATTCAAGGCTGAAGTTAAACCCCTGAATGTCAGAGAGACACTCAGGATTCTGTGCAGTACTGTCTGCAGAGAGTGTTTGACCTTCACTACGGTGCTTGCTGGGGGCATTCTAGTCTCCTGAATGCTCACAGGAGGCCACAGATACCCATGGCCTCTTTTGGTAGAACATAAAAACTACTGCTGAGAAATTTTCACTTCAGACAGAGCTTGCAATGCAATTGAGCCATGCTTTTTCACCACAAAATGTTACGCAGCATTTAAGATTCTAGATCTTCCAGTTTCCGTAGTGTCAAAAGTGTGAGGCTATACCTTGGTTGACTTTGGATTTTGGATTAAAATCTATATGAGAAGTCCAAAGTTGGTGAAAACATCCTGAAAAACCCATACTTTCTCTGATAATGTCCTTTTAAATAAACCTGTGCTCATTACATCTGTCAGTGCTACCTCACCTGGAATGACACAGGCAGAAAAAAAATTCCTCATGCTCTTCAGCTACAGACTGTTTATTATGTATTCTTCTCTATTTTTTTTTTTTTTTTAATGTTTCATGGAACAGTGTCAATTTTAAAGTTAAAAATTTCCTGATAAGAACACTGACACCATCTCAGTTTTTGATGGCTCATAATTTACAGATAACTTACTAACTCAAATCCTAAGTCATGTAAGAGCTCATAGGATCATTTAGATTACCATCAAAATATTTTCCTGGACAACTAATGTTTAATGTCTTTTGGATACAGGTGCAGATTCAATTATGGCAGAGATTCATAAAATTAAAAAGAAAAAAATCCCATTTAACTTTTTAAAAAGGGTAAAGGCAAGTTGGTTTGTTGTTTGTTTTTTGTTGTTTTTTGTTTTTGTTTTTGTTTTTTTTTAAATTAAGTATATGACTAAATATTCTAACAGAAGAAGGTTGGGAGGGGAATAAAATACTCATCCTAGTCCTTTGACTCAAATGTAGAGACTGAAGCAATCTGTTTTCAATTAATCATAATTTTTTGTATCACTCTGTTGAAGAACGACTGCTTATTGTTCAAGAAAATGGTAACTGAACTCAAAGTGATGCCATTTAGGAATCTATATCATGTTCTGAAAGGCCAACCTGCCTTAGAAAATCATCTATTGCTTATCTTTATCTGGCCACTTCAGGAACAGAACAAATAAAGAAATGAACCTATGCCTATTCTTAATATATTATAAGCCTATTTCCCACTTGGAATATACCCCTATCTGAAAAAAGCAAAACAAAAACCTTTTTGAATGGCTTTTGCTAAAGCCTTTCATTTATATCCTGACAAGTAAGAGTAATTAAAAAAAAATATTCTCTTCAATTTAACTTTTTTATAAAACACACAGAAATTTATAATTTGGTCTGCTGTGGTAGCTCAAGAGAAAATATGTGAATGGTCTCAGTCACAACACACAGTATTTGAATTCCACTTCATATTCTTCACTTCCATTTTCTCCAGGAAAAAGCATTAAACACTGTGGTGTTAACTCACTTCTAAACACAATTTTGTCCTTGGAACAGTTGCAGAGCATCATGATTAAATAGAGGCCTTTCCTAACTAACATTTCTGCAGCCTATGTCTGCATTTGTAAGAACTGATATGCATTCAGGTAAACTGAGATGACCAAACCACGACTAAGGTATTAAGGAAAAGTTTATTCCAAAGTCGGAAACCCTACATACACTGCTGAATCCTGCAGCGAGCAAGAGACACCTACACCTAGAGAGACCCATTCAGGTGTTTTTATAACAACACCTTTTGCATGCATGTGACTTCGAAGTGATAATCTCTTACGTGCTTTATGTTTTCTTTCTTTTCCCAAGAGATCTCACAGAAGTGTGAAACTTTTATCTCTTCTTGCAACAGGGGAGTTAACTTCTCAAAAGAGACAGGCAAAATAAAAATAGTACCATTCATGGTAAAGAATTTTCTCCCCCACTGGGCTTTTCCTAGCAGCAAAAACCACCTTGACAAAAGTCTTTTTCCTCCCTGAATAAATCTTCCATGTTTGCCATTCTTTCCCTACAGCACTGTTTTCTGCAAACCCAGTCTGAGACACCTTGATTCCTGCTTTCCACAAGCAGTAATGGGATACTGCTCTTCTGGAGAGATCACACCTGACTCCAGGAATTTCAAGCCATATGTGGATAGAACTGGAATTACTAGTAGTCCTCAGAATATGCCTAAATGTCTTGTTTACAAATATTTTTTTTAAATAATAACAGTAAGATATCTAGATGTTGCTTTTCTACATGCTACTGTAATATTTTTACAGGAATCAAGGAAGGAATAAATGAAATTTTCTGTGCCACCTTTCTTGGAAAAGTGAAATTTGCCTTTTGAGTGACCAGTTTGGATAAACAGATGAAAAGAGTGAGAAATGCAGGTTTAGAAAAGAGCCGTAAAAGCCATTTGTATGGTTTGATATTTTAGTATACATAAAGCTGAAGCATTGCCATCTTTACAATGACACATATCTTCTAGTAATTTCTCCCCAAGGAGAACATCCCCACCACACTCATTCTTACTTTCAAAAGAAGTCTGATTTCTACTTATATATTTTCTTATTAATTACATATTTTAATGTTGCCTGGACCAATTAATGCACATGGTATGTTTTTAAAGTGGAAAAAAACACCAGAGAATGTCAGATTACCCTTTTGTAGTGTTCTATGGCAGCCCCTTAAAATGTCCCATGAATGGGAAGGAAAATGTTTGTTTAATTGTTTATTTTCCTTCTCCACTGTACAGAGGAAGCACTTTTTAGCTAGAGCATATAACTCTCAAATGCATCATGAGCTGCTGGCAGGAAATTTGTATCTCATGCTTCCTTATCTGCAAATAGCATGCTCCCATTATAGAATAAGTCAAGCAATCTTTTTGCCTAAACTACATAAGACTGCTGTTGAGAGTTAAGAGGATCTTGCTGAAGGACTAATATAATACAAAGTACAAAATATTTAAAAACATGAAGGAGGAGGAGGCTTATAAAAACATCTTTCTTCAGTTTATTCATCAGTATGCATCTTGAGAAATTACACTGAAGCCAGAAAATTACTCTGGAATGACACCAGAAGAATTGTAAACAACATAAGACAAATACCTTAGCAGAAAAAAACAAAACTAAACAAAAACAAAGAAAAAACCCCAAACCAACCAACCAACAACAACAACAACAACAAAAAAAAAACAACAAATAAACACACACACACAAAAAAACAGGAGAGAAAATAAAATACACCTAAGCATAATTGAAAGGAAAATTTTACAAGATGAAACACCTCAAATGAAAGCAGTACAACTAGGCTTTAGTTTAGATAAAATAACAATGATCTAAATGATAAACCTACTTACCTAAAACTTACAAAAAGACTTGCCATTAGTACCATTTTAGTAGTTATATCAGTCTTCAAATGTTGAGACACATGACTTAAAATCTGCTGCAGTTATTTGCTCATGCTGATTTCATCTGGCTTCCCTGTTGCTGTGGAAGCCCCTGTTCAGTGTAAACTGATTCTCTCAGAGAACTCCATGGGAAGATTTTGCACGTCCTTCTTCATGGAAAATACCTAGAAAATTTGTGCTATAAAGCATTTAATGAATTCATTAAGGACATGGACGTAAAGGCATTTGGCTGCCTAACCATCAAAAATTTGTGAAAGTGAGCATATGTAAAATCAGTGAGAAGCTTGGTTCCAAATTCCTGAATCAGTAGCATGGTTGCAGTGCTTCCTAAGCATTATGTAATTTATTTTTATAAGTTGAAGCATTGATACCAAAATTAACGTCTTTAGCTTGTGTCTCAAATTACTTGGTTAGCTTACTAATGAATGACTGAGTAGTCATGACACTATAAAAATTATTATTCTCCGTGAGGGTGTCAGAAGATATCTATCATGTATGCTAGGTATCAGAAGTTACATCATAGTCAATGAAGAATTAAGCTCTAAAAGTAATAAAGCTTGGGGAGTTATTCAGTTAAATACAAAAAATATTTCAGGTACTTTAAGGTATCCTATTTTGCAACTGCATCCAGCCCAGTCACCAGCTGCTGCTCCAGGGAGGTAGAGATCGTCTGTAACATCATGTCAGCCTTATATGCATACCCAGAATAGTCACCTGAAATGGCACAAGACAGCAGTAGTTAAGTATAAGTAAACAAATCTCACCTTAGTTGCTTATCATCAGATGAAATTAGTTGTGCTCTGATCTGTATTAATTGTATTGATTGAATCTCCTCTGAACATAACAAAAGACCTGAAAATTTGCTTGCTTATATGTGTCTAGATCCAGACACTCAGTCCCCCTGTATTAATTTTGTGATGCATTCTATTCTAGCTGGCCATAGTGACTTCTAGTTGAAAATATCATAACTTAACATCAGCTACTTCTTGATCTATTGAATATTAATATTTGAGAAGCTCTGGCTTTCTTTAGGGGGAAAGAATCTATGTTTGTGAAGTATATTTGTAATCAGAATTACTTTAGGGCTATAAACACGGAAACTTTTAAGTTTTGCTAGCCCAGAGAATTGGAAAGAATTCTACCATAACTAAACTGCAGAAATCACAGAAAAATATGGAGCAACAGAAAAGAAATAGGATAAAAATGCATGAAAAACAAAAATGGTTGTTGAGTAAAACAAAGTTAAGAATAACAATAAGAGCTCTTTGTAGGACCCTGGACAAAGTTTGGTTTCATCAGTTCCTCACACCCATTCGTATCTTACCCAATTTTTTCTTAAGGAAGTACTAACTTCCTGAAGACAATAAATTAGTCCTCTTTGCATTCCCAGTAAAGCAAGTAGTAAGACTCCAACCTCAATTTTATGTTATTGAACATAACAGGTTCTGAACATAACAAGGTCTGTGGATATATTAAAAAAAAAGGGGAAATTTGAAATCACACTAAACTAGTTTCTGCTATACTTCTACTTTTTTCCCCTTAGAAATTTAGTTGTTCCAAATCCTGTTTTATTTTATTTTTCCTCCTGCAGAATTAATCAAATTGTTGAATTGTTTGTTTCAAAGTAGAGCAGGCAAATAATTAAGGAAAGTACTCCAAGATCTCTTTTACTGATATGAGCAACTATTTATATATTTTCCTCAATAGGTATTTCAAAGGCACCCCACAAAATGGAAGATTTTTTTTAACTATTGAATTATATTTTAATTATAAATATAATGCATGATTGTGGTCTATTTGTTATGGAACAAAAACAAAACAAAAAAAACCAACCCCAAACCAAACCAAAAACAAACAAACAAAAACAACAACAACAAAAAAAGAGGATAAACAGTTTACTGGTTCCTTCACTGGAAAAAATTCTTAGTCAGGTTTGTGTAGTGATTTTTTTACTGTCTGCTAATGAATGTCCCAAAGTGCAAAAATTATTCAAAGCATGTTTATACAGAGTTCCTTCTTTCAGAAAGAGTCCCATGTATCTCATACCGTCATGGTAGTTTGAAAAGTACACAGTACAACATTTTCACCGTGTTTATGCTGCATACTTGTATTGGGTAAAAACTAATTGTTTTGTAGCTTGTGCTTGGCATCTTTCAGAGGTAGGATGGATTTATTTCACTCCATTGTCTTCTGGAAAACTTGGGAAGGAGCCTAGGAGAGAGGAAGATCTTCAGAATTGCTGAAGGTAGAAACACGATACAACACAATTTGAGATGATTTGTTTTGCTCACATTTAGGTCACCAGATTTGGAGTAAGGATCTGTCTTTTGGCAACTTGTAAATAGGAACACTGGATTTGAGCTAAGGGAAAAAATTAATGACCTGCCCCCTAAGAAGGAGTATGTGACTTACCTATTTCCTCAAAGATCAGCTTAACTAATCCTTTTCCACAGTAGAAAGATACTGCTGATGAATTTATCTTCCTCGTGGGAGGTTTTTACTGTTCTGTTGCAGAACTCACACTTACTAAACATCTTGTGGACATTTTTTATCTGGGGATGTGAGCAGGTGAAACGGTGAAGTGTTCTGTGCACCCTTGTGAACCAGTCTGACTTAATAACTCATGTGGCCTATTACTAATAACCAGGCTTTATCATGCTATAGATATAACCTTTGATCACATATACAAAAGTTTAAGTGAAGATATGGGGAAATAGCTTGGATTTCACACAGTAATTGTTGTGTTTATTTTGTCACATAATCTACAAGTCTCTGCTTAAACTACACATAGCAAAGTTGTCGTTTGAGCTCTGGTTTTCCTTTGTGTAGCTGCGCTACAAAAAAAGAAATTACAAAACAGAAGTGCAGAAGTGATGAGTGGGGACCCCAACAACTCCCAAGTATACTGTAATATGTAAGGTTAGTATTTAAACTTTTTTTTCTTTTTCTTTTTTTTTTTTTTTTTTAATCTCAAAACTATTTTGCAGTGACTGGAAAACCTACTACAATATCCTCTCTGCCTGAATTTCTTCAGGCATATGACTGCAATCACTCTATATTCTTTATATACATTTGAGCATTATTCTCCCTGGAGATTCCTGTGAGAAATATTCTTTTCTCTTTTTACTTCAATAAAAATCATCAGCCATGGCATATTGATTACAGACATAAGAAAATAAGTCCCCTCAAACCTATCTAGATAGCTAAAAAAAGGTAAGAACCATAGGAATATTTTGCTGGTGTGCAGTATTTGCTGCTTCATAGAAAGTTCTCAAGAGAAACAGACTAAAACCTTATAATGAAAGTCCTAAAATTTACTTTAGACTGTTCAGCAGGAAAGATTTCCCATATAAAAAAAGGAAATTATAAAGTAAATTAAATATTAAACAGTTATTAAAGAACTATTAAAGCACTGTAAATAATTTCAAATTCAAAACAATTTAGAAAAGGTATTATTTACAGGTGGACTTCTCAGCACATTTAAAAATATGGCTGTGCTTTTATGCTTAACAAGAGTGAATTTTTAAACTTTATGTCTTCATAGCTAGCCTTGGGAAATAAAGTGATTGGCACAGAAACACCGTTCATCAAATGGTGCAGGACATCTCTAGCTAATATGTAATCATCTTTACTGGTCAAAACCATACTGTCACAGCACAATCTGGCTAATAATTAGAAAGGTATCAAAGAAAGAAATTCCACTTCCTCAGAGCAGGCTTTAATTGGTTTTAAATATTCATATGTGAATATAGCTTTCCTCACCTTTATTCCTTGGGTTTAACAGTTAAATTATACCAAATTCAGTTTAAAATTTCCAAGTCATTATTTCCACAACCATTAACTACCTTCTTCATGAACTTTTTGATGGGAATTTTAGGTGGCTAGTTTTCAGTACTTTTTTCTTTAATTTTTTTTGTTGTTTTTGTTGGGGTTTTTTTCTACTTTTTCATTTTTAGTGAAGAAAAAGTCTTGAGCATCTATTATGGGACATAGTGGAAGTTATCATTACAGTGGCAAGAGACAAGTCAGTAAAGGGAGAAATGCATCTCCCTTGAGTTAAGAGCTTCTGATCCTTCCCTGAGCTACTCAGCTTTGGAGGTCTTCATCTTCCTTCTCTTTGAGCTTTGGTAGCTGTGAGTTCAAAAGATGAAAAGGATGTACAATTCCTATGGGATTTAAAGATCCTCTTTACGTAACACTTCTATGGGGGAAAAAAAATAAAAAATCAGGAAACCTGAAGCATGGTAGCAAAAAATAGTTTTCTTTGTGGAAGTTTGGTTGTTTTGTATAATTTCTGTAATTCTTCTGGTACTGGATTGCGTAGAATCTTACCATCAGGTATTTTTTGACAGTGAAGCACTTTTTATGGTTTTGTCTTGAACAGTTGTTTATTACGCTCCTTAGTTCAGCTTTTCACTTCATTCTGAGGGGTGACATGTTTTGACAGTAAGTCCTTCTGTACCCCAAATTTCAGCAGCAGGAAACAACTGATTGTTACAATCCACAACACTTCTCAGTATCTGTCTTCACCTCTCTGTGTAGATACATAGATATCCCAGTCTGATGCAAACAAATTGTTGCCAAATATATGTTCTCATATTAATTTATGCATTTAGACATTAACGTATATTACTCAGGCATATTGCACAAGGCAAATAAAAAGCAATAGAATTACAGCCTATGCTCCCAATAGAAACTTTTTCCTCTTCTGATTCTGACTCAGTGGACCATACGTATTTAAATTGTCTATCATGAATTTACAACTATTTCATAAAACAGCTACAAAATCTAAATCTAAGACAAAACCCTTATATTTATGCCAACGTAGAAAAGGAAAATTAATAACCTGCACCTCTAGCAGTCCATTGCAAACTATCTTGCTCACTAAAGTGATTTACCCATTCCACAAAGAAAAGGCAAAGATGCAATGTGGGAGAGACAAAGAAAGTGAACTGTGTGATCGTCCACTTTTGTGTATTACCAATATCATAGAATATGTGTAAACATACTGTACCACAAGATATTAATTTATTTATTAACACTTATGGATGTGACTGCTTTGCTTTCTTTGTTGAATATATATAAACACTGAAAACTTTCATTACTCCAAATCTCAAGATTCCTTGAAAATTTTACTCTAACCTGGAAATCCTCAATTAAAACAGTTTTCTGCTTTACCTTTTCCCATAAGCACAAAACAGTATGATTTTTTTTGTTTTAATACCTCTGCTTCAGACTGAAAGCAGGACAGATTGTGGACGGTAGTAAATATTGGGAAAAAAATCTATTATTTTATACTGCAAACTTCAAAACACTTGTAAAAAATTATAAATTATATATGCTTTCTATTTGTATGGAAGGCATCAAGGTTGTAAAGTTAGTCTTGTAACACTCATGCAATATCAAGATAATAATTTGTTTTGTACAGTCATTTGAGAAGATGGTATTTTGACACTCTAAGTGAAGTCGTTCAGCAAAGACCTTTGGCATTAATACATTATATCCTTCTAATGAATTAAAATGTCTTCAGAAATACCAAGAAAGGAATCTGGGTTCTGAACCTTTTACAAGGAATGGTTTCTGGGAAGCACTTGATGCTTCCAGGGGACTGTCCTGATGCCAATACATATAAAACCATTCTGCTAAGGAGGTGGAGTAAATTTTACACAGTAAGTAGGAGGATTGGCAAGAAATTTCTCAGTGAAAGGTAAAGAAATATTCCTTTATTCTTTATATGACTGTGCCTTCAAGAGTAACCACAAAACAATCTCATCTGGCCCACAGCTGTGATTCCCAGGCAAAATATTTAAATACCACAAAAATGACTCAGGGAAAACAAAATTAAGAATCTCAAAATGCTGATTAAAGAACTTACACTAACTATTCTGTGTAGCTACCTTATACTCTGTAGGGTGGCACAAAGATACCTTAGTATAAAGAAAGTAGTCCTTAAGATAACAAAATCTACATTTTTATGAATCTGAAATTGCTAAAATTCAAAGCACATCAAAACAAGAAAGGTGCTAAGTCTTGTAACTAATCCCTGATTTATAAGGTTGTATCTTATAAAGGCCACTTGGATTTTTGTCCAAAGAAACAAAATTGATTAAGAACAGTTCAAGAACACTTTGTTGGATTGCATGCCTTTTAAAGTTATATGTTTACTTCACATTTTCTTTCCCCATCTCTTCAGTTCACAAGTGTCGTTATGAGTTATAACCTCTCCACTTATAGCCATGCAAATTATTTTACATGATTGAGTGGTGTAATCAGGCTGTCTAGTGCAGCAGTGGCAGTTCCTTGTGCTGCCAAGCAGGAGGGACCTTACTACTGAACTCTCACAGCCTGGGATGGCCAACAATGAACCTTCCACGGAGAAGCTGGGTCTGACTGCTGAGGAAGGTAGTTGTGTGAGAAATAATGAGGGAGGGTTCGTTGTGGGAGGAAGGGAAAGAAGGGGTTTTGGTTGATGGAACAGTTGAATT
>JAWWEV010000115.1:77416223-77430487 GCA_035583235.1 Hafferia zeledoni
GGTCCATTGTTTGTGGGAAATGAATAGAGGGGGTAGAATACACGGCCTTGATCACCCCCACACAGTGCCAGCTGGTCCCACCTGCTAAACTAGGACAAGAAGATACCTTTTACAGAAAATAAGGGTATTAAATCTGTTTTTTAAACAGGATATATTTAAAAATAATTAAAAGATAATTACAACATCTAGTCCCTCAGTTGACTAATATGCTCTACATGTAGAGAAAAGTCTTTATGAAAGACTTTAACCAATTATAAGAGGTTATAGTTAGTGTAATCCTATTCCTACAAGATTAAAATTAAAATTATCTTAATCACAATATAATTAATAATTTTATCACTGAAAGTGTTTAGGAAGAGAAGAAAACATTACTTAAAGGAATTATGAGGAGGAATCCCATAGTCTTCTTCAATATCAGAGTTTAAAGTTAGTAAAGAGACCAAGCTCGAAAAAATTTGTGTTGGTTTTGACTGGAGTAGAGTTAAATTTCTTCACAGTGGCTAGTGTAGAGCTATGTTTTGGATTTATGCTGAACATACTGTGATTCACACGGGAATGGGTTTGTTATTGCTAAGCAGTGCTTACACAGAGCCAAGGCCACCTGTGCTTTTCGTCCTGCCACGCTGGTAAAGAACTTAGGGATGCATGGAAGGTTGGGGGGAGGTGGGACAGGTGACTCAGGCTGACCAAAGAGATATTTCATATCATGCATCATGCTCAGTATATAAAGTGAGGGGAAGGAAGAAGCAGAGGGGGTGTTTGGGATGATGGTGTTTGTCTTCCCAAGTCACTGTTATGCATGATGAGGTCCTGCTCTCCTGGAGATGGCTGAGCCCATGGGAAGCACTGAATTAATTCCTTGTTTTGCTTTTGCTTTCTGTAATAAACTTTATTTATCACAGCCCATGAGTTTTCTAGTTTTTTCTCTTCCGATTCTCTCCCCAGTCTGACTGGTGGCAGGGGTGAGCAAGTGGCTGGGTGGGGCTTGGCTACTGGGTGGGGGTTAAAAACACAAAATAATACAAAGACTGGAATATACTTATGGGTTTATTTCAAAATAAGAAAAAAGCTTAGCTCAGAATCCATCTCAAATCTGACTCACAGTTACAGCATCTACAAGTTTATAACTGAAATCCTGATCACATTTTTTAAAGATTTTTGTTCCAGCTTGGCAACTTGGTAAGTTACCTGGAAACTGGATTAAAGGAAATCTTTTTAAATAGGAAAAGACAGGTCTTTCACTAAAAACTAGAATTAGGGTCAATTGAAGTTATCATAATTGATGGGATAATTTAAAGGCTCCATGGATTTCCTTCTGATGAGACACTGGGTGAGATTCAGTTCACCTAAGTGAGCATAGCACACTGAAACCTCTCTTTAGTTCCACTTATAGCAACTCTCTGGTTTTCAATAGCAGTTGATGTCACCCAGTTATATGAGAAACTTTTCTGTGCACCCTGAGGATTTCCAAGGGCTCAACTCAGTCCTCATGGGCAGATGTGGTCCATGCTTTCAGGAATGTGAGTGCCTTGAGTGAAGAGTGAAAGAAAACAGGAAGGATCCCAGAAGGGGAGACATGTATCTTTCCTGAGTGTAAATGAGTGTCATAAACTCTAAAACTAGGACCAGGTTCCCTTTCACCCAGCCCTGTTACTGCTGCAGCATGGCTGACCAGAGCATGGGTAGCATTGCAACAGCCAAGGCAGGACAGGACCAATTCACACCTTCTCTCTTCCCATATGCAGATGTTCTAACCAGAGACTTGACCTCTCCACTATATCATTGCAGGCAAGGAAGTACATGGTAGGTGAAGAGGAACACATAATATTTCTGTTTAATTTCCTGCTGTCTGATAAAGAGAAATAGGTATCTATTTTCCGCAAGCTAGATCATCCGCTGAGGTCCTCTGCATTTGCTAGGCAGAGAAAATTAAGAGAGTACCCAGTTTGTAGGAGATGGATCTTCCTCTATGAGTCCTCAAAGATGAAGACCTCTCTTTATGGAACAGTTTGATGAACTGAATGTTGTCCCATTACCTTTCTGGAAGTGAGATATCACACTTTGAAGTTGAAGATGGCTATGAATGTCAGTCTTGGTCCAATTAATTTTCTGTAAACATAATCCAGTTATTCAAAAACAAGTGTGGTAAATACTTCCTCCTAAAATTATACCTAATTTTTTTTTCTAACATTGTACTCCCTGATACAATCTTTGGCATGACAATATTTAAAAATACCTTTATTTATTTGTTTGTTTGTTTATTTATTTTTGAGCCAGCCTGTTACTATCTGAAGTTGTAAAATCATTGATCACTTTTAAATAACAGAAGTAGTATCCTAGGTTTCTTCTACTTCTCATTAGGACGCATGTTTATTACATTAAAACTAGATTGTCTGGAAAAGAATCTTCCCTTTAATACTGATCTGCAGTGCTTATAAAACAATATTCCTGAGCTGCAAAGGAACTAGCTGCAATGGGAGATTAAACCTAATAAAACTTTACACTGTGCAATAGCTCTCTGTTACTTTCAGTATAATTGTTTACACTGCCACTATCTAAGCAAACATTTCCTGACCCATTTTGGCTCTTTTTCAGTATTGTGTTACATTTAATGTAGCACTTATAGGCCGAATCAATTTGGCGAAGCTGAATTTCCTCTGAACGTGTTGGTTGTCAGGGAGCTACTTTTCAGGTCAGTTTTGTAAATACAGCTCTGAAAGGGTAGGTATGGCTGGTTGTGGAGGTACTCATTCCTAAAACTGCTTCTTGTGCAAATAGTACATAACAACAGTAGCATACAATGAATGCGTTCCAGAATTCCAGAATTCCAGAAAAAAAATGCTTATTCTGCTCCTACTAAAAGATCCATGCACACCAGGAAGACTCATTTTTCTGCTGATTAACCTCAGGCCAGAGTTTAGCCAATGATCTAGTCTCAAGGTAGCAGTCCCAAACCACAATTCAATGCCAATAATGTCAAGAATAATTCCTCTACCTTTGACATGCTATACTTTTCCTCTGTGTACCTCTACCTACATCCTCTTAGATCTCGTTTCGCTTGTTTCTCCTTCCTCTATTTGTTGCTTTCCTGAGTGTGCAATGCCTGTTTTTTCATGCTGAAGACTTGTTCATGGTGTCTTTCAGTAATCTGAAGGCCTAACAGACTATCTTCCTTAAAATTCATAGCTCCCACTGTTTCTTCAAACCTCAGTGGTGCTCCATATCCAGCAACAACCTTTTATCCTTACTGCTACTTTAGGCTTTCACATAGATTTAGATGCATTTTTCTTTTCTTCTTTCAGGCTTTTCCTGTACACTGAACACCAGATATGAAAAATTTCAGTCTAAATAATCTAGATACAGGTTGTATTCCAATATAACTTTCATGTTGCTTACTTCATTTAGTCTGTCATCAAGCTTCAGTCTATATGATCTTGTGCAACTTGGGTCATAGGGTACTCAGGTTAAGGTGTTAATTTTAATTACAGTAGAAGAAAAATTGTCAGCTGAGGAAATATTGTCAATCCATCAACACAAACTTGATGTAAAATGCATAAGGTACCCTGTGTGTTTGGTCGTTTTTCAAAATGTTTTAAAAATCCTTGACAAGTATTGGATATGCTTTATCTCTATGGAAAATGGAAACCCAATAAATGTGCTGAAACAGATAACTAAAATTCACCTATCTAAAAGTTAATACATTGCAAAGTAAAAAGTAGATTGAAAAGTAACTTTTAATGTTTTACCCAGCACTTTTTTCCCAGTATTCTAGATTCACAGTTGCGAACTTCCAAGTTACATTTCAATTATCGTATAATTGAGAAAGTGAATCTTTTCAGGAGGGAACAAAAGTGACACAGAGGGGAAAAGTGTTTGAATCCTATTGGAGGACTTTACAGAGGAAAATACACATTTTAAATTAATGACACATAAGTATTATCTGGTCTGAAAGTTATATATACTTACAGTACAGCTTTTATAGCAATTCTTTCATGTCAGTGCTAGAAGCATAATTTACATAATAACAAGTGCATTAATCTCCCTTTGAACTTGAAGAAAGGTATGATGGGTATGATATATTTCTGCATATGGAATAGTTTATCCTTTTGTAATTGTCATGGTAATTTTGAAAAATAAAAAATAGTACTCAATTTAAATCTCTCCACCCATAAGCAAAGCAATAAATAATAAAAAATTAAATATGTACTAGCAAGTAAGTAAATTGTATTGATGGAAGACTCCAGAAACAGTTTTAAGTATTTCAATAAGTTCTTTTAAAATTCAGAAATATTATATGAA
Organism: Hafferia zeledoni; assembly: GCA_035583235.1. Classification (NCBI taxonomy): domain Eukaryota; kingdom Metazoa; phylum Chordata; class Aves; order Passeriformes; family Thamnophilidae; genus Hafferia; species Hafferia zeledoni. The sequence goes on from JAWWEV010000115.1 coordinate 77,420,523, forward strand.
CTGCATTCATTATAATCAAATTAAAATAATAGATTTAAACAAACTTGTACAAAACTTACATAAATTTGCACTTTTTCCCATTACCTGTAATATTTTTACTGTACTAGGTCTAATGTAGTTCTGCTTCTTGGCTAGTCTGTGTTGGGTTACAGGTTGGATTTGATGATCTCAGAGGTCTTTTCAAACCTTGCTAATTCTGTGTTTTTGTGCTTGGCTTTGGATTAAGCACTAGATCTGCAAATCTGGATTTCATTTGAAATCAAAACTGAAAGTCAGTTTTTCCTAAAATTTATGGAAACAAAATCTATATTGAAGATTTTTTTTTGATGGAGCAAAAAATGAGTTAAAATAAAACCCCTAATTCTATGTTTCTGCAAAATATCTATTTAAAATATCTATTTAATATCTAATACCTATTTAAGTTTTTCTTACTATGACCTGGTGCAAATGAGTACAGAGAGGTTGTTTCATGCAAATCCCTATTACAACATCTTAGAAAACTTCAGAGATTCAGGCAGTTCAGGTGAATTTGGATATGATGTGGAATCATGAGTTAAAATCCTGTGAGCTTTGGAAGTTTTGTTTTAATCAAGCTGAAGGTCCAGTCACCCCTGCAGTTTAAAATAGAATGTGTTTTTTTCTCCTTTACTTTTTAACTTTGCCTCTAGACCAAGTCTCTGTATCTATTTTTTTTTATTATCTTGCAGTCAAGTATACATCTTTCATTAGATGTATTCAAAACACATTTTTTATAATGTATGCCATAGAAAACTCAGCTTGAAATTCATAGAAACCATGCATGTTCCTCATTCATTCAGAGACTTTTCAAATTCCAAAATGTACACATTAGCAAGTAATATACAGAAGCAAATTACAGAACATTTGTAATTTCCCACCTGCATGTACCTGTCACTGCATATGTATAATAGCCTATTCCACAGGAGATGTTGAGGGATGCATGTATACAGCCAGAATTAAGTCATCAGGATAGATACAGCAATACATTTACATAAATAATAACTCTGTGATAACTGCTTTATAAAACTATCATCAATTGTTTGAAATCTTCCATGATAAACACCTTGGTTCTCAGCATGTTGAAGAACACAAGATGCAATTACCTAAGCTGATAAAGTTCAGAGGAACAAATAGTTATGAGGTTAGTATTTAAAAACACATACAGCACTAGATGGAATAAGAATAAATAATGAATCACTCCTAAAAGTTGTAGGGTTTAGAGAAGACACTGGCCTGGGGTGCCACATAAAGGTGCTTCCATGGTATCTGATACACTCTTCTCTGTCTCAGACAATTTATGCTTCTCAGTTAGAGTCACAGAATTCTGCTAAATTTAAATTTCTAACCATGAGGCCCATATTATCTCTAAATGTGTCTGTGGGACATCAGTTAAGACTGTCTTTCCACAGGGAGTTTTAGTATCTGCTGTCACTCATAATGAGGCTGTCATTCCCACTTTGAGCGTTTGAGGCATAATTAGCACTTCTTAGTACTCTGCATCCTCTGGTCTGTCACCATTCTGTTTCCTTTTACAGTTGACTGCAAAAACAAACAGGTATTATCTTTTTGCTTGGGTATAGGCTTCCCTAGTAGTGTGACACTCATGCAAGGACTCTATGTCCTGCCTCTCCTTCCTTTGTCAAGAATCTACAATGTAACTTTCTAAGATCATTGAAAAGAGTAATAATTTCTTGTTGACTGACAGGCTAATTCCTTCTAAAAATAATATGCAAAGGAAATTATCAATCAGTGCTAGCCACATGTCTACATAAAGTGTCAGAGATGCTCAAGGCAGAGGTTAAGCTTGCATGCCTTTAAAAGCTTGATCATACTTCATACAGTTAAGTCAAATCGTGACTTGTCTGTCACAATGGAATAACTGTCTTCTGATGACACTTTAAAAAACCTCAAAAATTACTAGTAATTTAAAAGTATTCAATTTCTGCACTTTATATTGACTATTTCAAGTTTTCATTTAGAACTGCTTCTTTAAAAATAAATCATACTTCAATATGTAGCTCAAAAAATACAATATGCCCAAATAGCATTCATATTATTTCTACATAAGCAACACTTTTTGATTAAATCAAAATTGATTGTTTCCTAATAAAAAATATTAACCTTTTAAATTTCTTTTTCCCAGTATGGAATAAAAATTAAAAACAAACAAACAAAAAAAAGGTATTAGGGAAATGGCAGAAAGAAATGCTCAGAAAGATTTACTGTTTCTATTCATATGTAAAATTGATGCATTGCTAGAGGCAAATTAATTGATTTTATGAGTTATTTTCATCATTTACCATTATAAAGTTTCAGCTGCATATCCAGGAGGCTTTTAATATGCACTGATGAAGAAATACAGAATAACATATACAAAAATGCCAAAAATGTGAAAGGAGCAGAGTTCAATTTCAAAGTAGTCAAGTGCTATTTACTGTGACTCCAAGCTAAATTTATACAGAGGAAATCACAGAGACCTTGTCTGCCACATTTTTCAGCTAGATACCTCTATGTACCTGACTATCTCATAGAAGTCAGAGGGGTACTACTTTTGTTAGGGAAACCATTTTTTCGCCTGTTTCTGTTGGGAAGTGAGCATTTCTGTGGGCATGACCACATGTGTAATTTGAAGGTGAGAATTTTGGTATTTTAATGAACATTGTCTGGTAGAAATAATCTTAGTATCACTGCAGCCAGCAGAGTTACATCAGTTGGTACCAGAACAGAATCTTCCAATAGAACCATATTTTAAAACATAGATGATGCTGATATTTTTTAGATAACATTGCTCAAGCTTCTCAAGTTTGCAATTTGTTCTGTACTTTCAGTGGCATCTTCCATTGATTTACTGGAAATGAAGGATAATGCAGTCATCCTAAGATCCAGTACTGTGATGCAGAACTGCAAAGAACTGCAGTAAAAAATTCAAATATATTAGTACATACATGTACATGTATATGCACTTAGGTTCAACCTTTTACATATAAATATATATATATATATATATATTATTGTTTAGGCAAAATAAGTAGTTCTTACCTGGTTTAAGAGGATTAATTTTGAGTATGTAGTTATTTGGACAAAATACTCTATTTTCACTCATTTCCAAAATATTTATGATACTGTGCAACATGTTCTCCCTTTGATTTCTATAAAAGGGGGGTTTTTAATGTAATTTTTTTTTTTTTTTTTTTTTTTTTAAAGAAGGTTGGGTACTTGCTTACTCTATAAACAGGTCACATTTGTCATGAGAAATAAAAATCAGCCTTTGCTTCCTGATTTTCTCTTTCTCATCAAAATTTCTTTTATTCCACTTCTTTATAAGATATGACACACACACCCTCTTATCCCCACCCTCTCCCACCCTGCCCCCTGCCACTTTTCTTTAGCAGTTCAGGCATTTAACACTCGCTCTGAAACTAATCAGAGTTTACGTCCCCCACAATACACAATCAACTCTCTGTGGAGCTCAGAAAGTGTGTTCTATTGTTTCTATGTGGCTTTTTTAGACTGCTTCCTCGAGATATTCTTTAGTCCAATAAATTTCTTAATCACTTTGAAAAACATGTTTCACTCTGTTTCATTTGGGAAGTGTGGGGTTCTATTTTTTTCCCCTTGTAAAGGTGTTTTAAGTCCTTGAATTTGCCCCCAGTTCCAATAGCCATCTTTAATTTTCATGTCTAATCCCTGAAAACTCTTAATCAAGTCTTCAGCAGTTTTAATTATTATTCAACATCTAATTTAGGATTAAATTTTTTCTATGATTGTACAGTGAATACAGATTATGAAATGTCCATTGTATAACCACAATTAAAAGAATAATCTCTCCAACAAAATTTAGAACAATTTAAACTGCACAGGGTTTAAAAAAGCTAAATTATTGGAAAGGAGATTCATAGCTCAGCCAAACTTTGTGAAAGTTAAAACAGATTTGTAAGTATTCTTAGGAAAAAATAATTGTTGGGATAAACTAAACTTGAAATCTATCAGGTTTAATAGAATGTCTCCTATTGTGGCCAGTTCAAAGAGCAACAGAAAAAAAAGATCTAAGAGCAAAGAGCAAGACAGTGTAGAAAAATCTGCATTTATAGTTTGGTCTCTTTCTCATCTCTGATATCACAGAACCCATAAACCCTGAAGCCTGAAGATAAAGATCTCTACAATAAAAATGTTATTAACTATAAAAATCCCTGATACTCTTGTTATCAACCTGTAAATCCTTTTTTTTTTTTTCTTTTTTAGGATTGTTTCTTCAGAAACTACAGACCCCGGGAAGAGCTGGACAACTGGACACAAATTAAAAATTTAAATGCATAATAAAATCCGCAGTCATGAAAAATGTGCACAAAAATGCAGTGTCTCTAAATCTTTTGTGCTATGACCTGGATTTCACTTTCTGAGGGCCATAAGGTAAATTACCATTAGGCTTACAAAAAGCAAATATCTCACCTGTTCAATAAAATACTTCCATGTTTTTTAACCCTATAAAAAGTTCATTAATCTCTGAGTGATTGTAAAGATGTTTGTAAATAAGCTTCTTGGTGAAACAGGTGAGGAGGGAAAAAAGATGAATTCAAAAGCATCATGTGGTGAGTCCATGTTCCTCTCGAGAAGGAAATATTTTGTATTTAAAATTAACAAGGTTTGAGAGACACAGGCAACCCTGCACAAAGAACCTTTGGTGAGCTTTAGTGCAAAAAATTCCTGCTGCAGACTGCTCAGTAAGATTAATGGTGGCCACGACCCATACAGAAGGTCAAGATGGCTAAACATAGCGCTAGTCTATTGATGCTGCTCTCCAGATACCTGTTTCCCCATCTAGGCAGCTTACATTCACACCCCAGTCAGTGCAGGCTTCCATGGACCAAATGTAACATATGTTGCCTTTGCATGGGCTCTTTTCCTTTTGTTCCAAGAATTTAGATTTTTTTTTCTTCAGAGAGAATGTTCCACACTACTGCAACACACTTTTCACTTCTCATTGTCTTCCCTAGTCCTTCCTTTTTTATGCTGCATAGTAGCATGTATTTGGACCTTCTGTGTTATCCTACCCTTCCGTGGCTTTTCCATAACTTGCTGAAAAGCTAATATTTTATAACTTCCCTTTCAAAAGTCCTTCTTGGTGCTTTTATCACTTTGAATTCATTGGAGATATTAAACTGCATTGGTGCAAGCCCGGTGACAAAATAACAAGAGGGAGGTGTTTGTATTTTAAAAATAAAATCCTCCGGTATGAATGTCTGAGTATCTTAACGCAGTTGATTAGGAAAATATGCTCTGAAATTCTCAGAACACACTTGAAAAAGGTCTTATCTGTCAAGGGAGGAGTGGGAGGAGAGGCAAAAGAAAGGAATTAAGCCATTCAGAAGAGAGTTTCCTCGCAGGTGGCTTGATTTGTGCCACTTCAGCAAACAAAGAAAAACAAACAAACAAGCAAAAAATTACAATAGCACTCAAGGTGATTCATTAAATTATGTTTTCATTAATGTTTGAGTATGTCATTAAAATGTTAAAATATTGAGAATTTTTCCACATATTAGACATTAGCTACTGTATCACACTGGGATATAGCCTTGCATTGCCCTATGTCTTACTGGGAGTCTGCTTAAAACTGTCCTGTGTTGTCTGTCATCAGTGTTCAGTGTGGGACTTCCTGCAAGTTTTCAAAGACAATAATGAAACCTGGGAACTGCATCCTTTTGAGCAAGGGAGTCATCAAATCTTCACAGATGTTCATTACCATATGAATTTAGCACAATTCCTAAATTCCCAGACCACTGTTATCTCTGAATTTACCCTTTATAGTGAATAGAGAAAAATTATTATTTTATTTCTGTGAAGACTGCATTGTGATAAGCAAAGTGTTGGAAATAATCATGTGAAATTCAATGTGGCATACTTTCTGGTAAAGAAAAAAAAAATATAATAACTTTTAGTAGAATCAAGAATTGTAATTGTTTCTGATACAATATGAATTTTTTTCTGTCTCAAGAAAAAAAGCAAATTTCATATCAGAGAATAGAGAATACGTGAGATATCCCATGTGCCTAGTTTGACACTGATCAATGGCAAGTTGAATATGAGTCAGCAGTGCCCTGGCATCCAGGAGAGCCAACCATGTCCTGGGGGGGCATCAGGCACAGCATCGCCAGCCAGTCGAGGGAGGGTATTGTCCTGCTCTGCTTCTGCTCTGCACTGGGGCAGCCTCAACTTGAATAATATTGTGTACAGTCTTGGGCACCACAATATAAGAAAGATATTAAACCATTAGAGAGTGTGCTAAGGAGGGCAACGAAGATGGTGAAGGGCCTTGAGGGGAAGCCATATGAGGAGCGGCTGAGGGCACTTGGTCTGTCCAGCATGAAGAAGAGGAGACTGAGGGGAGACCTCATTGCAGTCTACAACTTCTTTGTGAGGAGAAGAGCAGGGGCAGACACTGATCTCTTCTCTGTGGTGACCAGTGACAGGACCTGAGGGAATGGCCTGAAGTTGTCAGGGAAAGTTTAGGCTGGGTACTTGAAAAAGATTCTTTACCCAAAGGGTGATTGGGCACTGGAACAGGCTCCCCAGGGAAGTGGTCACAGCACCAAGCCTGAGAGAGTTCAAGAAGCATTTGAATGATACTCTTAGGCACATGGTGTGACCTGGGGATGGTCCTATGCCAGGCTAAGGGTTGGACTCAATGGTCCCTGTGAGTCCTTTCCAACTCAGCATATTTTGTGATTCTGTCACACCATGTTGTACATGTTCCATTTAGTATTGAAGACACCAAGAATGATGTGTTTTGAAGGCACATTTGAGAGCTCAACCAGAAAGCACCTGAGGTGATCCAAAACTGCACAGGTGAAACAGGAGCTTGATAGAGAATGTGCAATTCTGTACTAGCAGCTCCGCAGAAGAAGCTCTTTTTGCAAGTAGTGTATAGTTATCCTCCCCAAACCACTTATTCACCTATCACCTCATGTTACTAGCACTGGTTCTTGAACAGTTTTGGCTGAAGCCAACCATTATTTTTCAACAGACTTCCTGGAGACAGATCAATTGCTAGTACAGACCACAGCAGTTCTTGTTAATTAGGTAGAGATTCTGGTAGCATGAGCACAAGCTGTCCTGTGTCACCTAGCATAGCTAATGGCTGTGTATAAATTATAGGCTTGATGTTTACAAATAACCAAAAAAGTATTTTCCTCTTACTTTGTCTGCTCCACTTTCTGCATTATTTTTTTTATTTAATAGCTTAAGTTTTTTGTTTTGTTTTAACAAGTTCTCTTTATACTGAACTTCATCATGCTTTAATTTTGTTTATACTACTACATTTTGTTTACAGATGTATTTCAAAAATATATAGACAAAGAAACAGGGAAAAAATTCAGTGAAGAAAGAAATCTGTATATAAGACTAGAGGCATAAAAATACAGAATAAAAATGCAAATTATCCATTATGGGTCCATGATTATGCATAACTCTGTGTACATATAGGCAGGGTGAGTGAAGCATTCAGGTGGCTGGAAACATGAGCACAATACGGAGGAAGTCTTTCTACAAGTTCCAGCTACAGCAGATGGACTTTTTATTATTACTAAATTGAGATTAATATTTCTGTAAGAACTGGTGTAAAAAAAAAAAAAAAGGGAAAGAAAATTCAGCTGATGAACACACCAGTGTGAAAAGGAAATAAAAGACATTTATCTGTAGTGTGAAGCAATCCCTCTACATACAGTCACATGCATTTTTAATTAGAAGCAATTTGATTTTTTGATTTTTGTTCTAATGTTTACTTGGTCTTCAGACATATTTGCTATCCTCTAACTCTTCATGAGAGCAAACAGAACCAATAGGTTTGAGGTTTCTTCCCAGTTTAAACTGGGTGAGATGAAACAAAATGCCAGTTGTGTAATCTCTAAGATCTGACATTATCCAAGGAACCTGTAGCCACTAGCTTTAACTACTGAATTTAAAAAAAAAAAAAAAAAAAAAAAAAAAAAAAAAAAAAAAAGTAAAATAAAATGTTCAGACAACATTTAACAATCACTTTCTAATATGTAGAGTTTGAATGACATTACAAAAACCACATAAACACCTTTTATGAGTGTGTGTGTAGTGAGGTGTATGCACCTATTTTAAATTAAAATACCCAGTTTCTATCCATAAAGGATTGAAAAACTTCTGGTATTATAGGGACCAATGACATCTACACAAGTGTGTGGTCAGGAATAACATGGGATAATCTGAACTTCCAAAAAAACTCTTCACTGAGGACCTAAATGTAATGGTTGGCTCTGAATCAGATAATGCAGGGATTGATATCTAAAAAAGACACAAACCTTTGCAATTATTCACTTATTTAATAAGGGTGCATTAGTCCATCTGGCAGAAAGCAGCAACTTGATAACCAGACTAATAGAATAATTTGGTATCAATTTAGCAAATATGAGCATATTTACTTCACATTTCTGCATAACTAACTAGTTTAGTTGAAGTTGAAATTTTCAGTGGCTGAACTACTTCAGCCAGACATCAAACCTTAATAAGAAGTAAGTAAGAAGTAAAAGTGATAACCTTTATAACTCCCCTACTGCCAACCTGTAAGTACAAATGTTGCTTGCTTTGTTCTTTATTTATGTTTGCAACACTCATTCCTTCAGTACTTGGTATAATTGGTAGCAGCAGGTCAGTTAAAGGGTTCATCCCAGCTTGTCTTTATTGCTAATGCAACTCCAACATTATCACTTCTTTTCTGTCCCCGGAGAATACAATTGCCTAGTACCCTCCCATGTTACAACCCTACCCTATCCCCACTTGCTGAAAGAGGCTTCGGTGACCTATTTCCATATGAAGGTATCGTTTCTTTTGTACTCTAGAAAATACAAAGTTAAATCCTAACCAGCTGAGAATCTGTCCCGGTTGCTTATTCTCTGTTAACTATTGCCTAGCACTCCTGCTGAGTCAAAATGCCTCACCAGTACCTCCTGCAGTGGGCTATGTCTTAAAGGCAAACATTAATCGTTAATTAACAGATTATAATTTTAAAAAATAAACTCCAAACAGCTCATTAGAGTGACATTTAAATCACTCAATTCAGTTAAATAGGATGACAGCTTATTTAATAATAATCACAATGTTGCTTTTTCCCCCGTCTTTAACAACAGTCTGATGCAGGAAAAAAAAAATTGTCGACAAATGCATTTCAAATGGTCCCTTTATGAAACAAAATTCATGTGAGGTGATTTGATTCAGGCTAGTATTGTTTCTTGAAGGATAGGAAGGGTGGCTGTGAGAACAGTCTGTTTCTTCTAGGAGCCAACGATGCATGCCTTTCTGTGTAAAATAGTAATAATTGTAAAAAAATACCAGTTTGGCTGAATGAGGTTTGTAGGATTCAGCTGACTCCACAATTTTAAGGGTATTTTTTCTTTTTAAGAATGACTGGCTGCTGTAAAATGTGAGCAGCAAACAACATTGCAGGATCTATTTTTATATAAGGAAGTCTCCTTCTCTATGATCCCCAGATGAAAAGCTGTCATCTGTCTTCTGAATAAGTTTTATCCTCCTACCCTTCAATGACAAGTTTTTTGAAACTGCAGAAGACTCCAAGCAATTCTTTATAATTCCCTAAATAAAGATATCAGAGTATTGGCAGAAAACATACATGAACAGGAATGGGCAGCTGTCTCTGGGAGGCGAAAGAAAAAAAAATTTAAAAAGGGGGAAAAAAGCTTGCCTGCCAGCTTATTTAAAAGCTGTGAAATGCCCTTATAGAGTGTATGTTAATGTGATGTGTCTTTTCCCTTTTAAATGTTGCTTTAAAATGATGCTTTAAGCAGAAGATTTCTCATTTATGATATATTAGCCTAAGTCTATGAACTGTTCCATGGAAAGAGTCTTACCAGTCCATCAAAGGTAATTAAAGGCAGAGAGTAAACTTCAAAGTGTAAATTGAAGCGGGG
>JAWWEV010000115.1:77430587-77453187 GCA_035583235.1 Hafferia zeledoni
CCCCCCCCCCCCCCCCCCCCCCCCCCCGCCCACAAAAAAAAAGAAAGAAAAACGAAACGAAGGTTAAAAAAATTATTTCATTTCATAACATTTAAAAAAGACATCTATTGATAGCATACTAGTGAAAAGTTTTAAGTATGACCAGAAATAAAAACTAACCCCTGAATTTTTATTCCATTTTATAGAACGGATATAAAAAGAGGAATGAGGTTGCAGTGTTAAGTGTTACATCACAAATACTTTATGGTGTCTTATTATTAGGCAGATAATGCAGTCTACTAGTAGCTTGGGCATTTATTGCTAAAATTGTAACATGTTCCCCATTTTTTCCCTTGGATCAGTACTATTGCTCATCAAATAGTGCATTCATTTTGTATGGTGTTATTTCCTAAACAGCTGTCCTAAGTATTCACTCTGCTCTGCAGAACACAAAACTTCAACTTTGTCTCTGCATATATTCATTATCACAGACTTTAAGTACCGCACCAGATAATATTTCTCAAGTGTCAGAGGCTAATATTGGTTCTTGAATTTTTAACCCATTTTTTTCTGGGAACATTTAAAGACACTTGCAATAAATATAATGCAGTGGAAAATTTAAATTTTATTATCATTATTTGAAGCATTAAAGCTGTTGAACAATCTTAAAAAAAATAGGAATACTTGTATAAAATAAAGTGTAGTCTTCCTCTCCCCTGTTTAGTTATCTTTCAGATTTTGTCAAACATTTTGCATAAATCACACAGAAAAAAATAACCAGCAATAAGGATAATAGAAGAACCAATAAACATCATATTCAGAGAGAACAAACCTACAAAATTTAAATCTGAAATAGTTTCAGAAAGCTATGAGTTGCTATAACAAACTGTAGAGGAAAACATGATTCATTTAACTATATATGTGTGTACTTTCCTGTTATAACAAGCAGAAATCATATTTGCTGTCTTTAGTAAAACATAAAGGTAAAATGTTAAAATATATGGTGAGATAAATTAAAGAGTGTTTACTTGATGAGCAGTTCTTCACAATTTTCATACTATCAAAATCATAATGCATGGAGCTGGTTTTGTGCCATAGGGATTTTTTATGCATTATGCTCTAAACCCGATTTCCAACAAAAATTATATTCTTTTCGAGTCAGGATAGGGTTAAACAATAAGTCATGATATTGTTCTTCATTTGTGATTCGGCAGTGGGTGAAAATCTTATTTCACCCACCATGGGAAATGACCTATTAAAGCCCAGTTTCTTTTGATCTTAATCCAAAGCTCATCAAAATCAATAGTTGTGTTTCCATTGACCTCTAGTATCATTAATACTAGCTATTTTGGGGGGTAAGTGGAGTGGATATATGTTACATGAATGCAGCTTTAACTGGTACATTTTTCCTAACTGCTTGCTTGTAGTTTGTGACTATTTATTTAAATAGGGCAAGTAGAGTACCTGAACTATAGGAAAGAAATAAAGGGAAGAAAGTGGCTAACAGGAAACCATAGAATGGTTTTAATTTATGTTTCTATTCTATTTTGATCTAATTTAAAATTAAAAGCAAATATATAGAATGTAACATATTTAAGAAGATGATTCAGATGCCTTGTAGGAAAATAAAACTCTTAAGCACAATTTTAGAAGGAGCCAAAAGTTAAAACAATCAATTCAAAGGCAGAAAAACAGATTTCATAAAATTTGAAATAGGTAGAGGTTTACTATAAAAGTAAAATTAGAAGAGAAAGAGGAAAAATGTGCATAAGCCAATAGATTTTTACTTTATTTCTCTTCTCTCCATTGTTTGTCACATTCCCTTGTTTTATACTAGCTTAAAATTAGATGTGAAGTCTAGCATTTCTTAGTGTTTATTTTTTACATAAAACTTTGCTGGAACTACTTGAATTTGTGAGATTAAGCACATTTTTCAAAAGGATAATAGTTTGTTTTGTTTTGTTTTGTTTTGTTTTTCAAATAGTTACTTCTTTATTCTTTCTTCTGAAAATTCCAGACTAAAATTTATTCTTTCAATGTAGGAAGAAATTTTTGTATTGCAAAGAAAGCGAGAAAAAATGTTTTGGGTCAGTGTCTTGATACATTGCAACAGATTTTGATTCCATAACAGGACTGCTACTTTTCAGTTTAGCAAATGGATAATGTCATGGTTACAGGAGGTTTCTTGTATTTTATAAACTGTATTTTTTCTTTCTGAATGTTATTTCTACAGATCTTTCACAACTGCCTGTGTCCTGGGCTCAACACTGAAGTTTACCTCTGAAAGATGAAAAGAAAAATGTTCTTTTCTCAGGCCTTAACAAACAGAAGCATGAAATCCTTGCAGTAGGGACCACACTGAAAAGACACAAATGATTGTCACTTGGTTGTTGACTTGATAGTTTGCAATTAGTAGTTACATTCAGCAAATTTATAAAGCTATACTTCATCATCTGGACAGATCACAGATATGTAGCCTCTACAATCCTACCTAATCTGCAAAGTGTATGTTTTTTTCTCATATTTATTTGCAATTATCTGGTAGATAATACTCAGTGCTTATCTTCTGGGAATGCCATTTGCAATGACAAAATAACGAGACATGTCTGAACTACTGTAAGAAAAGTTTGTCCTCATTTTCACCTGCTTGTTTCTATATGAATGCCAATGGCATTGGCATATTTCTCAGTGCCTGAAAATTCACCTCTAAGATCCAAATAAACCCAAAAGGTCTTTAAATCTCCTTCAAGAGGAAATAATATATTTATTTAACTGTCAAGTCATGTTTAACGATTATTAGGGCAACCAATTAATTAAAATGAGGTACATGAAAGTGAATGCAATTAAAATGAAACGAGAGATGGGATTACAGTCTCTGTATTTGTACAGGACTATCTGGTAACTTTTCTGTCCTTAGTGATCAGTTCCAGTGAGGTCTGAGAAGAAGGAGAGGTAGCTCAAAGATGTGCATGTTCTAAAACTTTTGCCAACTCTGGAGACAGAGTAAAAGCAGAAATTATTGTTCCCTCTGAGGAAAGAACAATTATAACTCAGTCAATTTGGAGAGGCTGGAATGATGCTAGGGAGACTGGGAGCTCAGATCTGTAAGTTTTGTGCATATGGGAAGTGGCATGGAATTGGTTAGGATTATAGGATACATTCTCATAGGAAAACTGGATTCATTAATTCCACTAACTTAACGTAGCTTTAACTTTAAGTCCTAAGCACAGTAACAATGAAATGAGAGCCCTTGAATGGGTGAATGCACATTGTAATTGGGTTATTACCAGCCTGACTTATAGATACATTTATTTGTATACATGCATATGGAGATACATATGTATCTATACATATCTATGCATATGTACATATTTAAATAAGTATACACACATGCAAATATGTATATGTGCTTGTAATAGAGAAGGTGCCAGTAGATGGCACTCAAGAATGTACAACTGATGAGCTTGTTGGCTGTGTTTTTATGACGAAATCAATAAGAAATCTAATCAGTTCTTGAAACAATGATGGCCTCCATCCAAGACTAAAGCATAACAAAGTCTCTACTTGATACTAACACAATGGTTCTCTCTAAAACTTTCAAAAAGTCTTTCTTTGCATTGACTAGGGGTGGTCTGCATGTACTAGGGCTCAATTGTTAACACTATGGCTGCCTCTGAAGTACTTAGATTCAGATGTTACTTTTATCTTTGACATGACTTGTCCTGACATGATACTTCAATATCAAGCTGAATGTTTTAATTGCCTGAATTAGGACAGTGGCATCCAAACTGCTTTATGGGAGTTGACCCAGCCATGCTAACTGTTGTGTATTCTGGACATAGAATGAAGAATGACTCACCCAAGAAAAACCGGAAAGCATTTTCTAGTAATCTACACAAACACTCCAGTTCTTAGGTTTGTAGAATTTCTGGATATAGATTACTTATTTAGCTTTTGTAAGTGACATTGTATCTGCAACAGAAATAATAAAAACACTGTGTATGAATGCACTGAAATGAGGAAAAACTCGGTGGAACTTTTTCCTGGTAAAAAAAGATTTGGGAAAATAATTGTAACATCAGTAGATTGAGATTTTTATTCTTTATTAATCCAGAAGTCTACTAGAAAATACAACTCAGTCGACAGGCAGCACAAGCATCCTTCACTTCATTGAAACGAGTCTTGCCACTACTACCACATGTATACATATCAGAAAACCCAGATCTACACTACACTTTTATACATCCAAATTTCTTTTGGAAAGATGCCTGAGCACAGGGATACGAATTTTACCACACTGCACAACCATATTTAGCCAGGTTTGGACAGATGGGAGAATAAAAATACAAGCCATTCCATATATATATAAACAGAACATTTAAAATAAGAAAGGGGGACAAGGGGTGGGGAGAAAAAGAAAGGGAGAGAGAGAAAGAGAGAAAGAAAAGCTTTTGCTATTGAAAGTGAGAAACTTAAAAAATTAATAATGGAAAATGGCATGCAGACTGGAAAACCACATGCTGGATAAAAGTGGCTTGAAGACACAAGTGAAAAAAACTACTCTATTTGGGTTGATTTTTTTTTTTTTTTTTTTTTTTAATTTCCCCTGTGTTCAGTAAAATGGGTGCTTGTTCTTTAAGAGTAAGCAGCATTCATGATAACTTACTTCAATAATGAAATTCTCCCTCTATGAGATACCCTTCAGGTCTAAAAACTTAATCTGACTGCTCAGATCTCAGATGATGAGAGAGGAGTAGTGTACAATTTTGTGTTTGGAATACCAAGGAGTATGTGTTACAAGTTTCTTTCTTTCTAAAGGCCTGCAGCTTTACACTCTCCCCATTCAACCTTAAAAAATTAAACCTTGAGTGGAACTTAATTTGGGAGCACAAACTTTCAAAATGCTCACAGAAGCACAAATTTATTCCTCCATATCAGTCAAGTTGAACTTGTTCCTTGTCAAGCTTATGTACACTCTACTGCCCATCCCCTCTATCTTCATTTTCCTTAAAAAGACCTTGTTTTGACATCTAAATCTTACGTGACATCAAATGAAGTCAGATGTGCTATTCTAATTTCCATGAATAATCTCATTCATATACACACCATGGACAAATAACACACACATGCAGAGAGAGGAATCTGTGTATTTATTCAACAACAGAAAATGTTTCAAACAGCCACAATAGTTTTCCATGAGGAATGTTTATGCCTGTCAGCCATTTTAAATAGCCAGAAAGAGAGAAAGCCTAAACAAAACTCTGAAGGACTACAGAGAAGTCAGAAAACTAGTATTGCTGACTCCTTGCCAAATAAGCCTTTTTTTTTTTTTTTTTTTTTTTTTTTAACAAATTAAATCATTTTGGAGATATGCTACATTCCTGATCTAGGTTTCACAAATTACTTTTCTTGCTTTTTCTCAGCTGTGATAAAAATTCCAGTATAATAAATTGAGAGAAAAGGAGAGGTAAATCTGTTGAGAGGCCCACTAATGACTGCTTACTGCAGCATTCTTTCCATGAGGTCTTAATTAACTAGTATGGTATATATCTACTATTCTTAGTGACTACTTATTAAAACTTTTATGTATACTCACACACGCAGCTTTGAACACAGCTTTTAAGATACAGGGTCACTTTTTTTCCTTTTTTTTTTTTTTTTTTCCCATGATGCTTTTCCTCTAATTCTCATAGCAATCTGCTAACCCTAATTATATTTAGTCTACAAAAGGCTGCTGTATGCTGCTGTAATATGCCACCTGAGAGATACCTCCTTGAAGTTTGGTGGAGTTTAATAAAAAACTGGTTAGTGAAGCCTAAAACCCAGAAAGAACTAATGCCACAAAGTCACTTTGCTTACATGGGAATTCTCGCTTTGCCATACAGTCACGTGCCGCTCTTTAAAGCTCCAACTGGTGTGATAGACTCCTGCTTATTGGTACATTTCCTGCTTAGCCACAGTTACTTAAGAAATGCTATTTTGGATTTGTAGAAGTTTTACAAGAGTTACATAAATTGCTTAGACAACTTTATGTAAAGCAGATGGGTTTATTTTTCTTTCTCTCTCAAATTAACAAAAATAATGTCACTGTTCTCTTTTATCATAAATTATAAATTGCTTAAATTATTTAAGGAAAGAGCATGTTTTTATAATATTCTGTAAAGTATAATATATTATAAAGCATAAGATTATTTGAATAAGAATCAAGTTATAGATAAATGGAAGTAAGTCATATACTCATGTTTACTGTTGACTCACCTATGATTAAGTTAGCCTGTACAAATATCAATGGCAACTTTGTGATGTAATAAAACTCCACAATAAGAATTTGGTCTGCAAAGCAGCATAACAAACATTTTACCTTCCTTCCAGAATTCTCCTACTCCATATCCCATTCCATTGGACTGGGATTTTCTGCATAAGACAGCTTCATGTGTAGGCTGTGAAATAGAATAATCACACATGTAACTAACAGTAAAAGGCCTCTTCTTCTTTAAGACATGAGGCCATTGTGGTACAACATCATTAATCTGACTATACTTTAGAAGGCAAATGACTGTCAGCTGATCAGTCACAAAACAATAGCCACTGCCATCAACACATTACCTTTAAAACATAATTTAAATTATTAGCAAATTATTTTGAGGCACTTTTCAAAGACTAAATAATGACCCTGATTTCGAGCTGATTCAAGCACCTGTAATTCTTTTAAATAGACTTGAGTCCTGTCATTTTGTATGCTCAAGGACTGAGAAAAGTGACTGCTGAAGACTAGTACTTCTATTCATAAACAAGAAACATGGTACATGAGTCTGTGCAAGGTTCAGCTATATCACTTCCAATACTTGAGATGTTTTATTTATAAAATTAAAGAAAATATTTCTACCCTGCCTTGTTTCAGGTTAGAGGTAGGCACCTAAATGCTATATAATTTATACACACACACACACACACACACACACATGTATGTATGTATGTATGTATGTATGTAACACAGGTTGTATCAACATTTGTGAATATCAACCTGTGAAAAGGGCACTATGCTCTTATTAAAGGGAAAGTTGCAATCCAAAGTAGGTCAAAGGAAAGGAGTACCTGACACAAAATTTCCAGATGTCATAGCTAAAATCTCAAACCACCCAGCTGTAGTGCCATTGCTAATGCCAAGCTGAACTTAGGTGAAAAGGTTGCTTTCAGGAAAGAACTAGGAGGAGGAGATGTACAATGAATACAGTGGCACATGCCTGCTTGCCTTTTGCTCAGCCCTGATACCCCTCCATCAATCATGACTGATGCCTGCATTACACTCTAATTCCAAAGACACATCTCCTGTCATCTGAAAAGATCAAAGGAGATGCTTGCTCAGGGACAAGAGAACATGTAAATTGCAATCCCACCCCTTTGTTTGTAAATCCTTTGAAAGATTCCAATTGCCGTGAATTAATTACATTGTTTTTCACACAGTGATACTGATGCTACCTGTTTCTTTCCTTTTATTTGTTTGTTTTTAATCCCTTAAAAGAAATATACATTGTAATATGCAGACAGCATCTCAAGAATGTCAATATGATCTTGAAGTGCTATGATTACAGAGCACTGGGAATCTACATACGAGAACTGCATTAACATTTCACTTACTTAACCTCCCAGTAGAATTGTGAAGGTATCATTTATAAGAATTGTATGGGTAGTATAGGAATAAGAGAGGATTGATTGATTCAGGAGGGAAAATCATATTTCTTTCAGGCATATTCCTAAATTACTTGACACACATTTGCTTATATGTGAAGGCTATACTTGAAGGAAAGCTGATATCTGGGCTTGAATAAAATATATGTCAAGGTAGAACTGGGAGAACTGGTAAGGAAACAGCTGACTACACAAAAGCTGTATATGTAAACAAGAAATTTATGCCAAATTTGAACTACTTTTTAATCCCCTACAATTTCACACTCATTTACTGAAGTATAATTTATCCATTTCCTCCAGCCTAATTCCCAACCAACTTAAACTATGTCTACCTTAAATAAATTGTTGCAGTTCAAGGAGCCAAGCTATAGAACATGAACTTAATGCATACACCTGATCTAATATAAATCCCTAGTACAGATTCTGTTTTATCAGCAAAAAATGTCCTTTAGCTTGAATTGTTTCAAGACAGTGAATTTATTACATTGATACAAAGGTTCAGTTTGGTGAGGACTCCATTAATAGCACTTTGCTGGTTTCTGTATTGGTATTTCTATAACAGTAAAGTGTTTCTAGTATAGATATTTCTGTGTAATAAATTGAATCAAACCTGATTTAAACCCAGAATAAGAGCATCATTACAGATTTCCACATATAAACCACACCTGTGAAAGAGTGAAGTAAAAGGAGCTTGTTAATCCCAATTAGCACATATTCTGGAATACATATTCTGATGTCACTTTGGAGTTAAATAGCTGTGAAGGCCATATTCAAGCCTGTCAAAATTCGCAAACTCTCCCTGAAGTTAGCACAGCTAACTCCAGAATGTATACATAATTGTATTAGCTTCTTTCTCATTTTACAGGTACTTACATTAAGCTTTGAATCTCTATGAAGAAAAGCACTTTCAAAAGGATTTTCAGAATGCTTTAACCAGACAACAAAATAGAACATTAAAAGTTAAGATGTGGAAAAAGGAGACAAAAACAAGTCCTCAAGGAGCTCACTGATTATTTAAGAGTTTAAAGCTCTATTAATTAATTAATTGAATGATTAATTAATTAATTAAAGCAAATAAGAAAAAGAAAAGAAAAAAGAAAAAATAAAAATTTTTAAAATTACTTTTCTTGTTACTGTGCTACTTGTGTGATATTTCAAGAACTGATCTAACATCTCTAAGTCAAAAAAAATTAGCATTGTTTTCAAACTTAAATTCTTCTGTGAAAGCAATGTTTCTTTCTACGTTGCGAATTTTCTAGAGTTAAAAGTCAGTGCTAGCACTCTTTAAAGTTTCTTTGTGCATTTTCTGGTGTCAATATTCCTGAAAGCTTGTTTAGGCACATCATAGTAAAATGTTATAGCTTATATACATAAATATTCAAACAATTGTAGCCTGATTTTAATGAAGTTATGTGTCCATTCCTGCCTTCCAGAATTCTAAAATAAAAACATTTTTTTCAAGTTTTTCTATTTTTCCTTTTGGGAAATAAATTGTTGTAAGTCTATCAATAAACATTCACCTATTTGACATGGGTAGAAAAATCATGCCAGGTGAAAATGGCTCATGTCAACATAATGTTTAAAATTAAAAGAAGAGTCAGGAGGGAAATACATTGCACTGAAGATGTTCCTTTTACTTATCTTCTTCATGCCACTGCTGCAAAAGTAGGTAGAATGTGATTTTGGCTCTTTAAAATGTTATGTCTTGGAGCCCTGAAAAATAAGGAAAGAAAGAAGATAATGTGTTCCTTGAGTATTTATTTAAATCCTATGGATAGCTGAAGGTATTTTTATTGATTTATACTAAAATACAGAAGCCCATATGGCCCTGAAGCCTGCACCAACACTCATGTTTCACAGGTAGCAGACATCTGTGTCAAAGTCTTCTCCATGTTTTAATATGTTACACTTTGTGGTGTCTACACATTCCTGAGAGGGCGAATTTCATAGTTCCCCAAACATATAACAAAACCAAAACAAGCCCTTTCATTACTTCCTTAATTTCCTTTTTCTTCAAGGAGAACCTGTGTGCTCTTTTTCTAAATTCCATCTCCTTAATTTTGCCTGTCCAAAATAATTTTATAAAAACCACCATCCCCTGTCATGTCACCATACAGGAGGAAGGACATATTGCACATCTCTAAGAGGCTTTGGTGAATGACTAAATGAATTTTACTGATGAAGTCCCTTTTTCTATAGATTTGTTGAGAAGCCAATAAAAATACTCCAGGAAGTAATTATCTTGGTATATACCATTTCACTATTTTGGGATGAAATTCACTACTCTCAACAAGAACCTGCTTATTTCTGAGGATGAAAAAATTAGCTTGAAGAAGTGTATATCTTTGTAATTACCTCAAAGATTCATATATCATTATATCTGATGTTTGTATTTGTTTAGCAAAATGAATCCCACTCTTTCTGTTTTACTACACTGTGGTTTTAATATTACAGCTTTGGACAGTGCCTAAATTATCCATTGAAAAGGTAATTTTAAAGGTGCTAAGTGTTTAGGTCCGTCCTGCACAAAAAAAGCAAAAAATGGATCCGGGCACAAATATGCACATTTATAATTTGGGTCATTATTACTTATAACCAGCTCAGTTGAATAAATGTGCTTTGTCAGCAAGCAATATCTACACAGTTATATTTGAAATGTGCATTTGAACTTAATCAGTGAAGCACTGGTAGGATCTTGAATGTTTAATGTTGTAACAAATAGCCTTACACAGATCTTTAAATTACATTTCTAACACAGAAATTGAAGTCCAAAAACTATTTAGGTACTATTTCCTCTCAGCTATCCTATGGTTAAAGCAAAGCCGCATCTCAAACTAACCACATTCCTCTCAGTAGTGGCATCTGAAACAGAATTAAACAAAGGAGAATCTGCTTTAAAATCTTATATTCTGTATCATCCTCAAATCTTTAGGGGACTGGATGATATACAGCCTTAAACCTGAAGGTAGACATCAGATTTGAGAAACATTACCCTTTCCCTTCATACCCACTAAAATGTCCCCCATTTTATACTGTTATTTATTAATAATATGAACTTGAGGAACTGATATTTTCCTGTTTTTAAGACAGAGAATCTAAATAATTTAAATAGGGTGTGTTTTAAAGACCCATAGAATACAATAATCTTATTTTAGGTAATCATTTCCCTCTGTACATGTAGTTTGGTTTCTATAGGACTATAGATGGAGACATTTTCCTGAGAGAAAACATTCCGTGTCTCTGTTCAGCTCCTTTTAAGTCCTAAACCTACACAGGGAATTAAGCAACAAGGCTGTATAAAACAGGACTTCCATCCCCCTGGCAATAGTGCAAGGCAATCACAGGTTTTTCTGTGCTGCACTAAATATTCTACTTAAATTTAATGAAAAAGTTTGTATTCATGTCTAGAAAGCCTCTAACAATGTTCTTAACTCCTTGGCTCTCCCCAAAAATGCTGTGTAGTAGTTTTTAAAAGCTCTATTTCAAGGGATCTTGACAATTAAGAAAAGGCAGAGTGATTGTCTAAGTTGTTTTGAAATATTGGCTTGCCGCCTACACAAAACTAAACAAAGGCTTACTCTGGCTTTCAGGTCAAGCCAATACAGGCCAAGCTTGAGCTTTGATTTGCCCCATACGAGGAAATATAATGCCATGGAAGCAATAGCTACTTAATATAGGAGTTAAAATTACCCATGACTGAAGTGAGCACATCAATCAAAAGTTTTGGCATGTAATGAGCTAGAAAAACTGGTGTGGCAGGTTTGGGGGCAGGAAAAGGCTTCCCTCTGTATTCAGCAGTTTCCAAATTACCATGACATCCTTTTGCATAAACCACCCGACTTCCAGCAGGTGGATTTTACAGGCATTGTGCTGTCAGCACAAAGATGGATCAAGCAGGAGCATTCAAAATAGCTTCCTGTTTTATGTTCTTAAAATCAGAATTCCATGAAGCCTGCCAAATTTCTCAACATTTTTAGAAGCTAAACTAAACAATAAAAGGGACAGAAAAGCAAGAATGAAAAATGTTACAGGTTTAATGCATTATACTAGCAACAGTGCTTGCCTTCTCTGTCCTGAAACCCCCATTTTTTTAATATTAAGAACTACATTAAAATGAACCTAAGAGAAATGCTCTAATCCTTCTGAGTTGTCTTCCTAATGCATGCATGTCATTCAGTGCTCATTGCAATAACTCATAGCATCTCCTCTTTTATCACCTGAATGTTTTTGATTTATTATTCCTGTCCTTATCTTTTAGAAAAAGATATTGACATGTTTACAAGTCTAAAATCATTAGCTAAAAAATCTGTCCTAAATATATAATGATTGCAAAAGTGTGTTAGGAAAGAGATCAGATTCATATTGTGACACTTTTCTAAAAATGCCTTCCAGGCATCTATATATAGGGATTGAAATTTTTCTTTCAGATTACCAGATGCCAGTGTGATTTGTGTGGGAAATCCTTGCAAACATCCCAGTTAAGATCGCAGGCACTGGAGGGCTTTAGGGTGTGCTTATAAGTTGGAACATTGGAGGCTCTCTGTTCTGAGAGCTTTATTTATTTATTTGTTTGTTTGTTTATTTTGACAGGGTATCCTAAGGTATAAAACCAGACTATGCATTTGCTGTTTCTATCCTCTTTGTTTAACAATAAAGCCATTTTAGTGTGTTTAGCAGACAGTGCTGAAACACATTTTTCAAGGAATATTAGATTAGACCCTGATGATTCTGCAGGACTGCTGACCCATCCAACTGGATGTTCAGTCTGATCCACTGCAAAGTGTGCAACACAGATGTCCATACAAATGCTAGAAAAACCCAGTGGCCCGTGGACAAAGGACCATTCCAGCTGCATGGAATGCCAGTCTAGTTTCAGGATATAGTGGGTTGTGTAATAAAGCATTGCAGACTGGAAACAGTTCATTTGGTTTTCTTTTTTTCTTATTTGTGTCACTGCAAGTTCAGACCTCAAGATTTCAGACAGGAGAGAAGATAAGGTAAAGGTCAAAGCAAAGGAAGAGGAGAATCAAAATTGAAAGTCTACAAATTTACATGAACAGACATGTTTTGCAGGTTGATAAGTGAAAAACTTAATGCAGATATTTCTGGAAGCTGAATAAAAGGCTTCAGTCAACAAGGAGTTTTGAACTAAACATCTTGAAGAATGATTACTTGAGCTGGACGTATCATTGCTAACTGGCAAAAACTTAGATGAAAACTAGGCTCCATGGCAATCGATAGCTGTATGCCATTGATTTCCATGGAGGAAGGATTTTCTTCTAGCTTCTTGTCATCGACGTATTACTGGAAACTTCCCCTCTTTTTTTTTGCTTTCTAACACAAAATGCAAATCTCAGCACACCAGAAAAATTTGAGCAATTTCATCTCTGACTCATGCTTCTGTCCTCCTGTCCTCATGTCATTTGCTCCTTCTTTCCTTACAAAAAGAAATTTTATGAACCCTTTTCTCTTCCTAAAAATGCATTAAGTAGCAGGCTCAAAAGAAAAGGCCATAATCTGCTTTATTGCACTATGTGTGAAAGCAAAAGCCAGGGATATTTTTTTTTTTTTTTAATTGCAGGATTTTACAGAAATAGCAACATTAAAAAGCAGATAATCTAGCGGTCTTAATGTTTTGCTTTTCATCCCTTAAAAAAATTCTTCATTAAAGATCACATGCTAGAAGTTTGGTACTTAATCCACATATACTAGTTCTAGATCAAGAGGATTCTTCTGATGTCTCTGCCCTCCACACCCTCCCCAGTGACTAAATCCACAACACCCTCACAGCCTCCATCTTTCCCCCTTCCTACCTTTAATGGGATAAGATTTTCTGAAGTAAAGCCAAAAATTGTTTTTAATTTAATCTGTGGTACGTCTGTGTCTCCTTTTAAGGGCTGACAACAATTTGGTTTTCTGCTTACTTCATGCAACTTAAGATCAATCCAAATGTTTTGTTCATATAGGTTAAACACTATAATGATGAAGTTGTAATATCTGAAAAAAAAAAAAAACCAAAAAAACCCCCCCAAACCAAAAACAAACAAACAAACAAACCAAAACCCTGATGTAACAATAATATTTCCAGGGATTTCATAGGTAGTTGTTATCATATCTTTTGTTTCTTGCATCAAATATTGTACATTCTCTTTTTTTTTCTTTTTTTTTTTTGAGAATTACTCACAAAAGGTAATTCCCAAAGACAGAGAGTCTGAAATTTCAGACTTTCAGAGAAAGTCTGAAATTCTTAAATCATTGCTAAATTATTTAAATTCCTCAGCCTCTATATCCAATATGTTCCTTTTAAAATTAATTTCATAGACCTATGTGTTTCTGGGGTAGGAGGGAAGGTCAGGCCTAGGCACAGTTAAGGATGAGCTCTTTGGAATGGAGAACAACAAGCTGCCTGCATTAAGCCTCCAAGTGAAGGAAAAAAGAAAATACTCATTGAAAGTATATTTAAAGAAAAAGAATAAGCTTACAATTAAGATTTTAAAAGAAAATCTTTTGGACAAGGCAAGTTGGTTGAATTCATAGCTGATTTTGGCTAAATGAAAAAGAGACGCAATACTTACTTTTCCTACTAGCCAGGAATAATATCTCCTTAAGCTAAGGGAATTAAATGTCTGTATTTATCCGTCTTTTCCCCCTGCAGTACATAATCACTGTCTGTCACACTTTGATGTCATAATCATCCACTGAAGCTTCACTGTTAAAAAGTAAATCTGCTTAACACACAAAAAAGAAGAAAAAAAAAAAGGAAAAAAGAAAAGATTAAAAAAAAGGCACTTGCTTTTCATTGCCTCAGTGGCAACAAATTTGAATTACAGATGTGGGGTATATGTCACTCTGGCCTTAATGAAACCCTTCTGAAATGCAAAAATACTTTTTAAAAATAATACCTTGATCAGTTCAAGTAGTAACTGCAACTCTTTTCCACCAGTAAGCATAAAGAGTTTTTTCTTGTGTGTAATATATGTGAGTAACATGATCTCACTGTCAAATAGTACTTTGCAACATCTATCTTCAATCAATTTTCCATATAAGGAAGACATCTAAAAATTGGTACAGACTTCAGTTGTGAAGGAAATACACTTTTATATATCTCGATTTTCAAAATGGTTTGTTTACCTTTGGATCAACTGTCCCAAAATAAAGAGAATACCCAGTTCATTTCTGGAACAAAGTTAAAAGTTGCCACCCATTTAATGTTATATTTTTATTGCCAAGTCAAAGTGCTACTGTTTAAATGTTTCTATTGTTTATTTGCAGTAGTCTCATTTCTTATGTTGTTTTTCTTCTTTTTAATTCCTGTCCAGTTTTTATCTAACCTACTGAGACATTTAATATATGATTCACTGCACCTCTGTGTTAAAATTAATTGCAATACTCAAGGAAGAGACAGAACTTTCTTGTTTCTGGTAATTGTTGACATTCTTCTGATGAACACCATATAATTTGGTCAGCTATTGTTAAAAGATAAAAATAAGAAATGGAGGAAGGAGGGGAGAAAGAAGAATGGGACAATCCGTGTTTAGCATGAGTAGTCCACATTGTTTATTTAGCAACTTTTCCATTTTTATAAGCCAATTCCAACTTTGCTATAAATGTTGAAAGCTTCTTAGTCTAAAAGTATAAATTAATCTTAATAATCAAACCTTAGGAAGTCACCTCTATCATACAACTGGTGTTTCCTGATTTTGTCTTTGATATATTACAAAGAAACCTTTTTAAAAAGTAATGATTTCTAATATTATTAACAACAATAGCAACAAAATTAATTTCCAACATTATTGTAACACAATGTTTTTGGCAATCACTCCTGAACTGGTGCTTACTTTATATAGTGGGTCTGTAGAGAAGCTGCAGTCAGATGCCAAAAATACCTCTTTGCTCCACAGAATACTCAGTGTTCATTTTATTACATTAAGGAGTTGATAATTTCAATTTAATTATATTTTGATATGAAAATATAATATTTGCAGTGCAAACTGCTTTCCTTGTTATATTTCTCTGGTGTTTTTTCCTGCCAATTGGGTTTTCAAACAGTATTTCTCTGCATAGTCCAGAGGTAGAAATAGTGGTTCAAATACATTTACAGTCAATGCAAATAGTACAATATGGAATCAGTTGGTTCACTCAACAAGGTAAGCAGAAAAGATTGTTGCATTTCTTTACCCATATGATGCTGCAATTTTAATGTAGTTTAGGCTTTGACTGCCTCAATAACAGTCACAAGAGCTAAGGAAAAAGAGGTTCATTTGTGCATAGTCCCTGCATTTGATCAACTGCAGTAAAGAGCCATGAAAGGATTCCACGTGGAGGATTGATCAAGGAGTGCAGATAACCTGTACTGGTGTCAAATAAAACTGATGGTGAAAAATTCATCTCAAACTCAGCAATGGGAACATGAAATATCTCTCAATCTGTACTCTTAATGACCTAAAACCCCCAAACTAATGGAAATATAGACACAATGAGTTTCTTGTAAACACAGACAATGAAGTGATGCTTTTCTTGAAGTGAAGAAAAAATTGGACCCATAAGGCAGCATCTTCAGGATCAAGGAAAGAAGCACTAGCTATTCTCAGTACATCTGCCTGTCAGCTTGAATATGATTTAATTTTTTGCATATTATTCTGAATACACCAGTTTAATACCATTATGGATACCTTATTGCATAACAGTCTATTAAAGGAAGGAAAGAAATAAATTACATGCGGGTGTCTTTTAAGATACAACAATGATTGTTTGAGTTTCTATGCCTGTTTTTCCATTATCCCAAAATGAGTTTTCTTCAAGAGATGGCCGAATGGTTTGACAGAACAAAACAAATAGCTCTCCTCCCCATCCCTATTCGACTCACAAGCCACGTGCAGGTCTGCGCTGCTGCACTAAGCACTGTGTCAATAAATCAGTCAATTCACGAACCTCCACAACAGTAGACCTAGCTTAATGGCGCATGCTGCTTTTAAATGTACAACTTTTAAATTATTTTTTCCCCTTGACGCTCATAAGTGTGACAAATCATCAGTCAGCAACGTCAGCTCAACTCAAGCCTTCTTCAAAGAACCGTGTCTGAGGCAAGCTCCAACACTACAAAGCCAACACAATCCTGATTCACAAGATATCTTCTGTCTTTAGGAGAAGTTGGGCCATGAAAAAGAACACTGAATTTGCTGGGCAATTTAGGGCTGTGTAAAGGATGCCTAATTCCTATTGGCTTTATAAACCTTTTTCAATGGCAACCACAGCATGAAAATTATGCCTCGGCATGCAGATATGAACAAACACATTTTTCATTAAGTATCAGAGAAACGATGTCCATATTACAGGGCTGCTGTTTACTTTCTGTTCTGCAGTTTTGTATAATTCAGATGAAGTTCACTAGAATGGCTAGATGCATTTGAAATGTGAATATATAAATATCTTTACTGACTCCAATGGAATTGCTGGAATCTTGAAGCTGTAAGTTAAGCAAGCATTGCAGAGAGGAGTAATGCCTTTTGATAAAAGCAGTAATGCAGTTGGGGAAAAAAAAAGACAGACTTTCAGATGCAGAATTCATTAATCTGTTCAATTACGAGTTAGTATAATGAAAGACCACTCCCTATGGGCCTTGCTTCCTGTTTGGAACTTTGGCCATTGAAGCTTATGTTCCCCTCCATTTTTGATTTTAGGCATATATTTAAGAGTTTGCTGCATCAGAGACTCACTGAAAGCTCTGAGATACTTTACAGTTAGTTCAAATGAAAACAAGAATGTACATTTTTTTTTTTTTTACATTAGTACTGATGCATCTGTATTCTAAGTCTGAATTTTGGCTCTAACCCTTCACTGCATGTGAGTATGAGCCATGTCATTCCAGGCTGATCTGACATGTGGCAATGAGAGCAACAGTGGGACTTGGACTCTTGTTACTGTCATGAACATATGTTATGCAAAAAAGAGAGTATCATCCATATGTGGCTTACCTATGCTCTCAAAGTCTTCATGTCTTCATATATAACTTGCCTATTTAAATTAGGAATTCATGTTACCCAGTTTTGCATGTGTCACTTGTTAAAAAAAGGAAATGGGAATATTTTTAATAGAAGAAATCAATCAGGTTATCAAATGCCTTGCTAAGAACCTTTGCTCTTTGAAATTATTCATCCACCTGTGAAAGATCTAGGAAAGATGCTCATACCTATGGAAATGTTTTTACATAAAGACTACCTTGGAAAAGGGGACACAAAAAGACATACTTCTGTTAAAAAAAAGATACATTCCTATGAAATCATGAACTCTGAGGAGAAGCTTAATGGGAGATCTAGTTTTTGTCACTATAAGATCTGGGTAATATTTGATGAAATGATCAGGCAGAAAACTTAAAACATACAAAAGAAAACACAATTCTTAAACTGATTTATTGCATTTGAAATGGCACTATATGGATTTAATATATCTTGTCACAAAATCAAAACACTATATTTATGTTACAATTTCTGGAAATGTGCAAAATTACATAGAATATGTTATAGTTCTGTGAAAAAAAATGGGGCAGCAGATTTAACGGTATTCTATTAAGGCTTTAGTTCTTACTTGCCAATAATTCACTACTGTTCTTTTATTTTCATAATTATATTTTTGCATATATTGTTATTTCTGGCTTGACATCATCTCAGCTGTAGGTCACAAAGTAGAATCTTTACATTTGAAAGTAAAGTCTAAGAAAAAGTAATGCAAATCATTGTATTCTTTTGATGTTTACAAATAGTTACTGCACCCCAACGAGTATTTCTGGTTTAGAACAACTACTTCTCATTCTTAGTTTTAGATTTTTAAATGTTATATGTATAAACCAACAGCTATGCACTATGGCTACATCGTTTACTGCAGAACACAAGGCAAATATAACTAACTTATTTTTGAAAGATGTTTGGCTAAACTGTTCATAACCTTCCGTGACTTCATTTGTTTGTTTGTTTTAATAAGCAATTCTATTTTTTTTTCCTTGCTAACTCGTATACTTGCAAAGACATACTTTAGAGGCCAGCAATGTATGCTATATACTTTTATAAGAATGCAAAGTGTATCACTTCTGTGAAGCTTCTGTGAAATTGCTGACCACAAGGGAAAGAGATTTTTTTGTCATTAATGACAAAATGAGTGCATATATCAACCTCCCAAATGTACAACTGTGTATGTCTGTACAAAGGATTTTTCCCAAGTGACTTCTTCAAATGGAAGATATAGAGACAGGATTCTTATAGTTAAACGTATCTTGAAGTCTTTGAACTTCTCTGCTATTTTTGCCTTTCTACACATGCCATATCACTCAGCTGCCGCATCATGATGTGTTTTGCCCACTGCAAAAGAATTATCTTCTAAGCAAATTTCAGGTATCTGAAACTGATCTTTGATCTTTTTTTATGATGCGGTTCTTTTTTCTTGTAAGTTTTGCAGCTATACAGCCATGCCTGATATTAAATGTTAGCACTGCCTTTTGCTCCCTGTGGCATTAACAGACAACTCCATGCCTGGAAGACATCTCAGCAGCTAATCTATTTTACAGGGGTACACTTTATGTACTTGAAAATATATAAGAAATATATTCTGAAAGTTAGTGAAAACAGAACTTTCTTCATTTCTCTGTACAGGAGAACAAGAAAAAATATATCTCAGTCCATCTAATTTGCTGACCAAACATGTGTCCTGACTGGCAAAGAACATTTCACATCTTGCAGACAAGTAGTGATAATCACACTTGATATTGTTCATGAGAACTTTGGTGACGCTGCAAAGTTTACTCCCATCACCTTGTCACCACTACAATTAATATCTTGATGTATTAAAAAGTGTTGGATTAAAAAAACAAACACCAATTCTTCACATTCCTTGTCATTTATTTCATAGAACTCAGAACAGCAATATGCAGCCACTGGCTTTCTTTTCTTGTATACTTCATTGGCAGTAGCATTATCTCTGTTTTAAATCCAATTATATAACTATATATTTTGAAAAACATATACCAGATGATAGTGCAGTGTAATACCATGAGTTCTACTGCTAGTACTGAAAGAGGATCAAGCCAATGTATCACTGATTTTCCTCCATTGTCCTGGTCTTCTATCTTTCTAGAAGAGGAATGCCACCACCAGGACTGTGAGTCTTGATGCACACTTAGTAAGTATGCTTTCCATACCAACAGATGCCCATTTTGGAAAAAACAAACAAACAAAAAACCCCCAAAACAATCAATCAATCAAACAAACAAACAAATACTTACCAAAAAAACTTCATTATAAGTCTATTTTAAAGACCCAGCATGACTCCCACTGACATTAACAGGAATACATGGAGTTTTAAAAAAAAAGACCATAGAAAATAAAGCCATAATGGTGCTGATGGTGTTCAATAGTGAGAACTTTTTGAGAATTGTGACTCCCCTTAAAGGCTTCAAATCAAAAGGAACATCTAGTGGCTTGTATTGACTTCATCCTCTTGTATTTATGAAAACTATGCTTACAGATCAATTTGAAAAGGGTATTAGAATTAAAAATGCTAGTTACAATTCATTCAATAATATCTCATAACCAGTTATTACAGGACTGGAAAGGCTTTGGTCCTAAATAATGTATTCAGAACTTAAAAGTAGTTGGTTGTAGAGGTCCGGCATTTTATGAGTACTACTGATATAACAGTAACAACAATAAAATTAATGAACCAGCTTTAAATGTATATTTCTAATAGTTTTGGAAGACTTTCTTACTTTAATTTTCAAAACTGAGAAATACTGGTTCCCTAAATTTAGTCTGTTAGATCACTGACTCTTTCAGCTGTTATGTTAGCTCCTGCATTCCTTAGCTGAATGGCACTTGTGAAACACAATGACACCTCGTGCTTAGGGATAAAATTCAGAAAAGTGAAGAAATCATAGCATTTTTTAAAAACATTTCTTATAAATGGAATTATAGTGATGTCATATTATTCTTTGTCTTTAAATATAGATTATTAACCTTGCATAAAAAGAACTTCAAATGAAGTAGAATGTTGTTTGTGACTGGATTTTGAATGGTGTTCATACACTAAAATATTTTCTGTTATGAGATATACCACTCAATTCAATTAGTTATTTTGATGATTGGATGGTATTTATTGGTAGTTTTTCTTGACATTCCCGTAAAAGCTCTTCTTTAACCATCAGTTCCTGGAATATACTTTTACATCTTTTATTCATTGCTGTCTTCCCTTCTTATCTAGGTAAGAGAAAGACTTTTCCATATCTAAATACTGGAAGTCATTGCTGGTCCTTGTGTAAGCATTAAAAGCACCATCCTGGCACTGACATGTAGAAACGATTGTTTATTGTATCAATCATTAATCATTAATCTTGGTGTTTGGGGTTTTTTTTCCCTTCCCTCCCCCCTCCCCCCCCCCCCCTTTTATCTGTTAAGACTTTCATTATTTTAAGGATATGAAGACCTAGTCTTTTTCTTTTGTATGTGTACAGTGCCTGACAGAGTCAAATCTGTTCTACAAAATAAACAATAAAAAATAAATAATGATAGTAAAATATAGCCTTGAATTAATGGCTAAACAAAGCAGAGTTTCCTGTTAAAAAAGAAAACCACAAAGGGAATCTTGACTCTTAGCAGGGAATGAGAACTCACAATTTTGCACAGAACCCTTTTCCCTCTCCCATAGACACATATATAGGCATGTAAGAAACACAAGGGATACTGAAAAGATCATACAAGATAATACAATAATGCCACTACCAACAGCAATTCACCTGCAGAAATATCTTAAATTTTCATTGTATGGACACTGAATAAAAAAGCACTTGATCAATGTTCCTATGAGTCCAAAACATACAGCTTTACAGGAGAACTGAGTCAAAAAGAAAAGTAAACTATAGTAATTTGATGAATTTTAGTGTCTTCATTTGAACAAATTAAAACACCCTAAATGCAAGTCAAAACCTATATAAACTTTTAAAGTAATTCTTATTTGTTGCACTCTCAATTCCAAAATGCAGGGATTACAGCATTGTAGACAGGAACCTGGTTTTTTAAATGAACCCATAATGCTGAAAAAAGTTATAATACAAAAGATTTGGCTATTAGCCCTGTACTGCAGAAGAAATTCAGATTGTTTAGCAGGCAGCTTCAGCTGAGGGAGTTCATGGACGAGCAGGCTAATGCTGAGTTGGCAGTGAAAAAAGTGTAAAGCACTAATTAGAGAATTCTGAGTAGATGTAGTAGTTGCTTTTGCTCTTTTTAGCCCTCCATCAAGGGCTACCATGTGGGAGCAGTATAACTCCAACTAGAATTTGTGCACCCTGTCCTGATGTGTTATGGTGTCAGGTTTGGTGCTTGCATAAGTGGGAAACAAAAACTTCCAAACGCTCAGGGTTGTAAGTTCCTGGTGAGGATGGATCCCTCATTCCCCATGGAAGAGCTTCCCCTGGGAGATAAATACACCTCCCCATAGGAAAAGCTAAAGTATCTATCTAAAAAAGGTGCAGAGGAATCATCCACATATATTGAAGAAAATGCACATTTGTACAACTTGCCAATTTACATCTGGCAGCAGTGTGCCTGACAATAAGAAATACAAAGCCATGTTTGTGTATTTTTATGAGTGCATACAAAATAACTCATAAACTGGACCCAGTACTTGTAAGTATGATACTGCTTTTACACAGTTTTTCGATTTAAAGAAAGACTAGGCTTATCAGGAGCTGTAACAACTGTTCATCTGGTATTCTTACCGATGCTTAAGCATCAAACCGTCAGCAACAAAATTACCAGTCAGTCTTCAGATAAGAACACACCTCAAGGAAGTTACTATGATGTGCATGTGTTTGTGCTTATCATTAATGCAAACATGATAAATGGTGGTGTAAACTGCCCCCTTGAAATATGTAGTTATTGATGTAAATGCA
>JAWWEV010000115.1:77453287-77487295 GCA_035583235.1 Hafferia zeledoni
GGGAAATCATTTTGGTCAAAATAAAGGTATCTTTTCCATAATATAATGTGCATGGATTGGTTGGGATTTCAGTGACTTTCCTTGCATTTCTCTTGATGACTTAGTACAGGTGTACATATATGGAAATAGAATTTTCTGTCAATTAAAAAAAAAAAAGAAACATATGTTAGAAAACAATGCTTACTGGAAGCACTCTTTTATGAAGTAGAAAAATTGCAAGATAGGTCACAACCATGAAATAATGAAAGGGGTTTATATGTTCTGGCTGAAATTCAGAATAAGCATTGCATTAACATTCAGAAGAAAAGAAGAAGAAATATTTTCCTTTGAACTCAATATTTATCTGAATTCACTACACTACCATGGAAGGTACTTTGTTCTGATTTATCTCTCCTTTTTAGTGGAATATTTTGAAATCTTCAGAAAATGAGACAAAAAATATGTATACGTGTCATTTTGCAAAAAACTGTCTCCTTGTCATTTTTGTGATTGCTTACAATGCTTTAAGAATAAAAACAAATTGTCCTCTCAGGTTTTTTTTTTCTCTGTCTTCTGAAAGCATAGGGTCATAAGCTTTCTGGTACTCTGATTTCATGGAAATGTTTGTGTTTTGGCAAGTCTTGTATCCGAGGTGACATAACCACAACATTTTATCTCTTCTTTCTCAGTTCCATAGCCAATGGACAATGGTCTTTCCCTACCTGAAGATGGCAAGTCTAAGAGATATATTTAATCTCTGCCACTGTAGCTGTAGTGGCTGGTGCATTGTGTATCATTATATAGAAGAGTATTAGATGATTTTAAAAACTGCTACTATCCTTACATATAGAATTATGGATTTCCTAATTAAAAATATGTATACAAAAATTCAGTGGGAAGAACTACCCAACACCTTGTAGTCAGTGAAATTTTGGATATCCAACAAAGCCATTTCAGTTACAAAGAACAAAAATTGCTTTAGATGCACTAATGTTTGCTGATAGTCATAAGGGCTCTCAGCTTACTTTAGCATTATCTTGGTGTTGTTTGTTTGTTTCTTCATAATTGTAACCTTCCCTTCCTTACTAAACAAAAATATTCATAATTGGAACCTTCCCTTCCTTACTAAACAAAAATAATCTGTCTGAAACATGGAATGCTGCTGTAAATTCTAATCCTGATCAAATAGTAACTGAGAAATTTACGTTTTTATCTACAATACTGACACATTTATTTTGTCACAACCTTAGATTTAGTATAATGTTTTTTTATGATCTATCACATTTAGAAAAAGTAAATGGACAACAGAACATTTCTAATTCAGATCACATTAATGGGCTTATTATCTACTCATGAAAATTAACTAGGATTTCTCCTGTAACCTTTTCTCTGAAGCTGCTGGAATACACTGAGAGGTCCTGATTTACTTTAGAATTAATATATTTGGATTGAAAATTTTCACTGGAATTGAACACATACCTTGCTTTGTATCATAGAATGCTAATGTTCTACCAATGGCCTTGAAGAGAAAGGTTTTACATGAAAATGCTTACTGCCCTTGTAATTAAATTACTTCTAGAATGACATCTGTTCTTTCTGGAGAGATAGATCTGAGACTAACTTAGAATAGTCTCACACTAGAGTAGTCAGAAGGACATCAATGACTGTATGAGCTGCTTTACTCTTAATAATTTTTGTGAATCCACATCTTTCCTCTCCCACACTTATTATTTTCTACACTGACTATTTCTTATGATTCAAGCAAAGTTTATGAACTTTAATGAACATAATGAAGGAGAATTCTTTCCAAGGTTGGCATAGCTTCTTGCAGCCACCAGGATTACATAAAAATTATTGTTCAGAGTAGAAATGTTATCTTTTTTATGATAATTTTGCAATTGTTGTCACAAAATTAATATACTATCTTTTTGCAGAGAAACAGTCTTCTTTCAATTATTGTTGTATGAACAGTATATATGTGTATCTTCTCCACTGGATAGAGAACATTGATTGGGCACTGGCTTGTGGTTTGGAGAGACGCAATACCTTGAAAATTTGAACTAGATTCACTAGATTCATAGATTAACATGACTCATCCCATGTGCTATGTACAATCTCTTAGATTCTTCTTAATAAACACACTATATTTCAAAAATAAGAAGGATTTGCAGGCAGGAGTAATATCTTATATTTAACAAGAAGATATGATAGGGACAAGATGATGAATTTGGGAACATGAGTTCTTCTTCATCATCATGTATATTCTATCTACATTCCTGGTTGCATCTCTTCAGGGTTAGTATTTAACTGAAAGAGGAAATAACAAAGGACTGAAGTAATATCACAGAAGAGCTTTCTTTTTTAGCAGCATATCTGCCTATTTCTGCTAAAATATGACTAGCTTTACTCTCTAGAGTAGTTTGGGGCAGGTATATGCTCTAGTTCAGAGCTGAAGATACTTTAATCAACATTATTCTATGTGTGGGAAAAACAAGAAATTAAATAGATCAATTTCTGTGTATCTTATCCTTGATACAGATGCATGTTTTAAAAATATTTTGTCCTCATTATGAAAGAGAAATTCCTCAGAGTTATTATTTAAGGTTATGAATGATTCAGTTAACATTAATGAACATTTTCCACAGTTGTTTCCAGTGAAATGCGTGCAGCCATGCTTTAGAAGATATCCAGTTCAGTGGGAAAAAACAGAACAGAGAGATGTATTCATTATAGTTGAAATGACTTAGTCTACTAACCCCAATTATGTATACTAATTGAGTCATTCTTACACTGAGCTCATATTTTGAGGCTAAAATGCAAAGCACAGATATCTTAAAGAAAGATCGGTGTCTGACCTGTGACCAGAGGTCTGGAAGGCCTACACTGATAACCTGAAAGAAGTACAGAAAAAGTCCCGACATCTAGGGCTGGCTCATTATCCATGAAACATTGCAAAACATTTGCTACCTACCCTAAAAATATGAGTCTCTGTCTGTTTGTGAGCAGGCTGCCAACATGCCTGGATGTCTCAGTATCAGTATATTCAGTATATGTGTTACAAAAGTGATTCCTAGAAGAAATGATTGATGCCTTTTGCATTACAGGAAGAAAATGCTCCAATATTGGAGTCACAGATGATTTAAAGCCAGGGTATACAGCTCAGTATTAGTTATAAATTTATTTTTCAATATTCAGACCAATGTATTAGCAAACAACAAAATGGGGCTTGCACACCTATATGAACAGCTTTAATGAAGAATTTTATTCAATCTTATTTCCTTACTGTTTTCTTGGTAGTGTGAACTGTGAATTAAGTTGAATACAAAAGGTTTTCACTGCACTGAATTACCTGTTTCACCTTGAAAAGCCACATGAAATAAAGCTCTTAAAGCCTTTTGAAAATGACCTTTTTCCTCAGCAATGATTTATCTTTCCCCTCGAAAATCCCTTTTACAAAAGGGAGTATGATTAAAGGAAGCCAAGCAGCACAAACACTCAGTGAAGATCCTGCTTATCTGGAACTCACTTGACAATGTATGTTTTTGGGGTCGGGAATGCTGCAGGTTCAAGGGATAATTCTGCCTTTC
The DNA here is from genome assembly GCA_035583235.1 of Hafferia zeledoni. Taxonomy (NCBI): domain Eukaryota; kingdom Metazoa; phylum Chordata; class Aves; order Passeriformes; family Thamnophilidae; genus Hafferia; species Hafferia zeledoni. The sequence continues at coordinate 77,456,854 of JAWWEV010000115.1, forward strand.
AAGCACTTCAATTTATTTCATGCCTGAGCACTGTCATTGTATGCAGACAAGATGAAACGCATCGTTGTGTAAAGAAATTGAAATGAAATCCTACTTGACCCAGCAGGATGGGGCATTATGTTTGACTCAGTAGTGATTCCTGGAATAATATCTAATTCCAGGAGGAAAATTTCTTGATATGACCACCTGCTGTGAGTGTCTTTGTCCAGGGATCACAAGTTGTTCTGGGTGACTGGGCTCAGGACATGCCTAGAAGAAAGCAGTCAGCCTCCTGCTGGCATTTAGATCTCTTCATTTTCTGTATGCTGCCATTCAGTGGAAATGAGTGAATGAAGAGCAGGGAAAAGCTGAAGCACTTCCACAGGAAGACACATGTTCCAGCAGAAATGGGAGCTAAAACCCATTTGACCCAGGTTTCTCACAGAGCTTTCTTGAGGGAGATTGGGGAAATCTGTAATTAAGAATCATTGTTTTTTACCTTGACAGGCAAGTTTTAAATTTTTTTTTTTATTTTTTAATTTCTGTTGGTCACACAGACCAGTCACTGGGATGTCATTCCCCATTCAACCTCTGTGAAGTGTTTACTTTGAAAAGGCTGCACACCACCAGATTAAATAAAATTGGAGCACTCCATGTCTCACAAGAGGGAATCGTGCAGACAGCTTTATTACTTCTGTCAGAGAACAAAGGTTTTCCCAGCATGCAGGGGATTATTAGGCCAGCAGCAAATAAACGGAATGCACAGCATCAAAACTTCAAATATGACTAACAGAGACAAGAGGGGGGAGAATCCATAATTGATTTCTCTGCTGCTATAATATGAAGAATAAGATTACTCAGGTGATGCCACCTAGCCAGCTTCACCATTGGGGTATAATGAAATTTCAATGCAAAATTCATAATTACCACTAATCAAATTACTACAGAAATTGATAATTACCACTCCCTCCAGATACTCCATCTATATAATATGAAAATATCTTTTTATGCATTAGAAATAAAGTTCATTCCTGGCAGGGAAAAATACCAGCCTTTTCTTCCCTTTGCTAGTGGTTTAAGACATCTTACAAGTTCATTTGGAGACCCAGTATTTATTTCTTGAATTCACTAAATTATTCTTCCTTGATAATGCATGCTAACACAGGGGGCCCTGGTCCTTTTTCTCCTTTTTGTTTTTGTTTTTTGTTTCTGTTTTTGTTCTCATTTAATGATAGCTATTAAGAAGAAAACCCTACCCTTACTTTCCTTCTTTTATCATTTTCTCTACCCATAAATGTTTGTGTTTTCTACATCTGACAGCTGGAGCAGGGGTCAAGGAATTTTCATACATCCCCTTAGTCTGCAGTGCCATATTTCCTGCATTGGCAGCTTTATACAGTGCAGCTGAGAGGACTGCTTGCACAAATGCTATCTATTCCAATGGCATGAATGAGTTTCTGAATATCACAAAAATTGTAGAAGGTCATGTCTTGTAAAAAACAGATGGGAATCATAACCTGTACAGTAACTTGGTAAAGAACAGCAAAGTTCTGGAGGATGCTCTGACTGGCAGCATCATGCCTTCATTCTTTATAGAAGTAAAAGTAGTTTATGGTTAAAAACAAAACAAAACAAAACAAATAAACAAAAACAAAACAAACAAAACCCAGAAACATTTCTAATTAAAAGCTAGAGGGAGAAGAATACCTCTTCCAAATATTTACCTTTTTTTTTTTTTTTTTAAATAATCAGTTCTGCTTTATGTTGTATCCTTCCACCAAAACTGGTGGGAGTGCTCAAACCTAAACAGAGTCCTGAATTTACTCTTTGATATTTCAATTGCAGATCCTGCACTTAGAAACCAGAAGGAGAAAATCATGATTGCTGCATTGTATTACTCAACTTCTGTGCATTTTCCTTGCCCTATGCAATACTAGTGCTCATATTTTCAGGCTTTGTACTGAAGCATGATGTTACAGATCCAAAATGTAATAGGAGAAGGGATAGGCTTAAAATAATTATTTTTTAAATGTCAAGAAGAGTTTAGAGTCATGAAAGCCTTAGGCCATGAAGTAATCCTAGCGCCCATAATGAAAAGAATTTATCAGACTAAGATGTCATTTACATTAAAGAAAAAGAGTCTCAGTTACAGGCACAACATCCAACAGTTAGGACCAAATTCTGTTCCTATTCAGATCAGTAGGATCTTTTGTCACCAACTTGAACAACAGGAGGAACCAAATCCTTCAAGCAATATTTTCAGTGCCAGCTTTCTGAGCTTTATGGCACAGTTTGGCATGGCAATGAATTGTATATTGATTATGTGCTCCTGCAATTCATTTTCAGCACAATAAGATAAGCCAGGTTATCGCGCTGATTCAAAGGCAGGCTTTAGCATGCTAATTAAATATCACCAGTCATAACAAGAGGCAATTCTTGTCACATAAGTCAAAAGTTTGTATTGGACCAATCAGAATCCAAATGACACTGTTTATGTGGCACTGTAAAGAGTTCACTTTCCAGGGGAATAATCCCTTGAAATGCTGATTTGCCAAATGAAAAAAAATCTGCTTTATTTTTTCACCCCACTGATACTTAGTATAGCCCATATTCTGCCAGTGTTTTTTTAGCTTGTAAGATTTTACAGTCACAAAAGTAACTTAATAAATTTGATAATGTTAAGCTGTCTGTGAAACAATGTATATATTATCATAAAATCCAGGGCTATAATCAAACTATTGACCTCTCTATTTTTAATACAAGCCTATGTCTTGATAGCCTATCTGCTCTTATATATTTGGGTATCTAATATGACAATTGACATAAACTGAGAAGGTTTCAGGGGAAGGAGAATGTGCTACAATATTTCCTGTAGTATTATTTTTATTACAACTTCATGCATTGGTTTTTGCTCTGCCTAATCTTGAATAGTGTCCTGCAGTCAAAATGATTTAAATATAAGTATTTTTTAGAAAAGTAAGGAAAATATTTTAGTTCAACTACATATATTTAACTACCTTGAAGTAACTGATAATTGCAAAGCAGCCAGAAAAAATTGCAAGTCTCTTATCAAGTTTGGAATTTCTATCCACTTTCTATTGGATAGAAGATTTGAAAAGCAGAGCCTGAAATGAGAGAAGTGATACAAAAATAAGGCATCAGTTCATGCCTCGCCAAGTGGATGAGAAAGAAGAAAGCTATCCATGAGCAGGAAAATTGAGGGGAGTCTGGAGACAAGTTGCAATTTCAGGAATTATTTTTTCTACATGAATATACATCTAGGGAGAGTTCATTCCTTTACTGCCAGCAATGACAATAGGCAACACCTACACAAGAATCAGAAATGGAACTAGAGGAGAAAGGAGCTGGAGTGGGAAGTCCATTTCATACTGGAAGCAAAGAGCATGAATGGCCTGAGTTTGTAAAACTAGATCCTAGCTCCCACAAACATGGACTGAAGCTTTGTTGTGGACCTTTCAGTAAAATATTTTCCAATTTGATGTTCTAATAATTCAGGAACTGTTTGGATGATGCTTTCAGACACATGGTGTGACTCTTGAGAATGGTCCTTGGGGATGTGCAGGGATAAGAGATGGACTCCATGATTCTTGTGGGCCCCTTCCAACTAAACATACTATGTGATTCTGTGATTCTGAAAGAGAGAAAGTATGTTTATCAGATACACACTGTGATGTGGCACATAGTGATAGAGAATACTTTTGAGTTTTCAGTTGCAGAAGTAGTATTGAGTATGCTACTTCATGAATTTAGATATCTTTGAGTAAGATATATCAAGAAACAAGAGTCTGATTTTTCTTAATTTAACTAAAATCCACTTTGGAGGAAGAATGCTTCATTCACTTTTGTGGTAACCTCTCATTTCACAGTTATTATGCATATATAAAATGTTACAGTTAAAATCACAAATTTCCTCTCTATCAGTAAGCTGAATTTTAGTCTCAGATATCAATACTGGCACAAGGACAACCATCAATAAACAGAATTTGTCTGCTTTTCTGAAGTGGCCAAGTTCTCCTGTGACACACTGGAAGGTACTGTTGTATATCTTTTTCCTGTGAAAAGCAGGTCGAAGACCTCATAACCCTTAAGCAATAGGGAAGCCTGAATTCAAAAGATTCAGAAGTCTTATTCACCTAAGCATTCAAAATCCAGGAATGAATCTAATCTGAATTCAAAATTTCCTTGCAGGAAAATGTTCTACCTGTTGTTAAAACATGGTCCAGAGAGCTTGAGAACCCAGTTGTGCTCAGATGTTCACTGGCACTTACTGGCACTTTATATGATCAGTCACCTAGTTTCTGGGGGAGGAAAAAAGGGATTATGACTTTAATTTTCACTGTACATCTCTATGTATATCTTTGGCACTATAAGAAGATAATTAATAAATACATCCTAGATCTTCCCAGGTGATTCAAATGCTTCAAATTACAGAGTGTGAGTCAGAAACCCCAGAGTGTTTCAGATTTGAATGATTCTAGGACTTCAGAGATGTGCCATGTGCTTTGAAGCAAGATTTAAAAAGAAATGCTTAAAGCACCAGGAAATTTGAAAGGCACTGCTTCAAAACTCAACAAAAATGCTCACAGACCTGCTTCAGTATGAGTGGTGTCAGGTACAGAGGTCCAAGTGGCAAGGAAAAAGGATCCTGTCAGTTCTCAGTACAGCTAAACAACTGCAACAATAAAAATCTCAGCTATGAAATGAAGATGAACCCCCAGGGACTTTTCCTCATAGTTTTGCTGGATGTGACTGCTGCTATTTCCATTTCCAGCTCAGTAGTGAGGCTGAGTGCATATTCAAAAGACGCAAACACATGGGCACACAATAGAAATACATCAGGACAACACAGAGATCATCCTAAACAGGAGAACAAGGCCTTTCCTAAGAGCCACATCAGACTAACAGCATTCACATGAACATGTACACAGACAGGTCTATACTCTTCCTTGAGTCTGATTGACTGGGCTTGACGTTTGGCAGTTGACACATGCATACACCTTAACTCTCATGATTCACAGGCAAGAGTCCCTCAGACCAGACCTTAAGGCAACTTCTACAAATTCGTGTCCAGACCTTCAGCCTTTTTTTGTCTGGTTTCCAGCTCTGACCTTGAGCCTTCTCAACTTCTGGTTCCTTCTTTTCCAACTCACAAGCTGGTCCATTGTAAGCTATATTACAAAACCACCAAATATGCCCAGACTGCATCACAGAGAAAATAGTGTTTGGTAAGCGCATAGGACAGAGTGCAACATTCAGATGCAGGTCTTGACCAGAGAATTTTACTGAAGCACAGTTTACACATGACCAGCACATTTTGTCCACCCTCCTCCCCATTTTCTCACATTTGTTCCTTCATAGCCTAGATTTGGCCCACTTTTTTTTTTTTTTTTTTTTTTTTTTTTTAAAATCTGTGATTCTCTTCTTAAAAATTCCCAAGTACATTTAGGAAGATTTTTATATCTCAAAAATCCCCTTACAATATTGTATTACGAGTTAATTTTGTTATGAGATATGTGATAATTTTGCTTTTCCTTCTTGTAACAACATTGTTTTGGCTGATTTTTTCTGAGTTTGTGCTTGAGTGGTTCCCTTCCAAAACCTGGCTCAACAATTTCAGTTGCCCACGTGACCTACAAATTGTCCTCTTTGATATTGTCTCCTTCTTAATCTGCTTTTAATGAGTTAAACATAAGTTCTTGTATAGAGAAGAAAAAGAACTCTTGCATGTTGGTAAAACCACCCCAAGGGAACTGACTAGCTGGATTAAATGTGGCCTGTTTGTCAAATTCTTGTTTGTTAATATAGAAATCTCTCCCATGGAGGCCAAACTTATCCACAGCTTTTACTTTTGCTTCTGATAAACAGGCTGTCATGCTCTCTTCCTAAGTCAAATATTGCAAAACCCAAGTCCCATGTTGCCTTCTTTCATATGGTCACAAAATTTAAACAACACCATCAAAACTCAGTATAGCAATCCAATCAAAAATAATTGTTTTCTCTAAGGTGCTCTCTGTCTTACCTGTTTAAAAAAAGTTTGTTCCATTACTTTGACCTGCCATTATGTTCCAGAAATATGGATCAAAATTATTATATTTAATTTTTTAAATGACTGAGCTAAATGACCCTGCATCAATATGTAGTATTTTAGAACTGTTCAGTTTGGGGGGTTTTTATACATCAACTTCACTAAGGAAATATGTCTCGTCATACACACTTCATAAAAATTTTCCTGAATTTACAGAGGACAGAGGGAGACACTGTTATCAGTTTTAGCTTTTGGTTTTTTACATACTTTTAGTATTAGAAAATTATGGCAGAAGGGCATTGGAAACTTGCTGTTTATGGTCAACACCTCTCCCATGACCATCATTAGGTACTCTCAGCTACTGCTGACCTGTGTAGGTAATGTAATGTAATGTACATCAGAAGGACGTCAAATGCAGCTTGAAAATCAGTGAGGTGAGTGATTTTTAAGATGACTGTTCAGAAAGATTACAATGAGAGGTAGTCCTTGAGAGTTTACTAATGAAAGATATACAATAATTTTTGGAATTATCCTTGAAGTCTTAAATGTTCAGTGTTCAAATTTTCTTGATGGTTGCTTGCCTAAAATTTGTTAAAAAATTAAGTTCCTTATCACAATCTGCTTATTCTTAAAATCCACTGATGCAATAAAACATACAATAGTATTTTTATTTACCTGTACCAGTATTGATATGCTCCCTTGTATTTTTCATTATGTGCTTTTATTTCTTTTTTTAATTAACTGGAAGAGGTTCCAAAGTCACGCAGGAGCCAATGGACAGAATTCATGGTATATTCCCAGTGATTCAATTCCAGGGTAGGAGTTTACAGTCTCAGTGTATCTAAAACCACTACTCTTAGAGCATATTTCCAATTTCTAAGCAAAAAAAAATTATCTTTACTTGGATGCATGAATCAAGCTCAAGCTAAACTATCCATGTGTATGTGAATATATCAGTATTTGGTTCCTAGATGATATTCTTGCAAAAGACGAGAACACTCCATGGGGTTTGGGTTGATATTATAGTCAGGTTTAAGAAATAAAAAATAAACAAACAATCAAACAAAAGAAACCCCAACCCTTTATTGAAGATATAGCTGATAATTAAAACATTTTTACCACTGTCTTAATCATGTCCATTTAGTATTGAGTGAGGAGGTGGTAGGGAAAAGGCACCCTCAGCCCATAAGAAAAGTAAAAAGATTGTGCAGATTTAATCATAGAACTGAGAATGAGATCATTCCTGTGCCTGCACCTGTTAGAAACTGTGGTATGAAGGGTGAAATATGTTCAGAATATTAAGAAGTCTTCACATTTGACAAAGGATGCATGTTCACACAAACTTTGAGAAGATCCCTTAGGAGTTACAGTTTAAAAGTCTCACTAGGTGTTTGTTCTCAGGATGATGATAAGATTTTAATTAGCACAAGAGCAGCCAAACTCCCAGAGCCTCAATTACTTACTACCTTGGACAGTGGATGCTATTCATATCAAGAAGATATAACTGGAAAACTAAATCCACATTGAAACTAAAATTAGCATTTTCAAACCCAATAAGTAATCACCCTTATTTATAGCATTCCCAGAGTACCTAGATATCCTTTGCAAGCTTTTGTTAGACACAGAAACCTCCAAACCCCAATAATCAACACAAGTTTCATTGCATATGCTGCTGGTTTGTGCAAACTTTTAAAGTGTTCACTGCTTACCATTATAAACTGCAGTTTATAAAGTACAGCTGCTGTATACATAGCTTAGATCCTAGAATACAGAGACTAAGAATATTTTTGATTATAACATGTATGTAGCATTCTATTTCCATAGATGTCTGTCTCTTTTTTTGCAGAATTTCTCCAACAGTTAGCAGATGTTTTCTAATCATTTAGGTGGATAGATAGACCTCTTATGGCCATCTATAGTTCATTCCTCATCTCAAAAAAGTGAACTACAATAGGTTGTTTAAGATCATATCCTTTGAAAATCTCTAAGGACAGAAATTCCATAACCTCTCTAGGCAGTCTAGTTTAGAGATTAAATACCGTCATAACTGTTGTGGTTTAACCCCAGCCAGCAATGAAGTATCACACAGCCACTAGCTCACTTCCCCACTGCTGGAATGGAGGAGTCAGAAGAATAAAAACTAGAAATCTCATGGGCTGAGATAAAGACTGTTTAACATGTAACACAACAGCAGAGCATGCAAGCAAAGCAGAATGAGGAATTCATTCACCACCTCCCCTGGGCAGGCAATGTTCAGCCACCTCCAGGAAAGCAGGGCTCCATCAAGCATAATGCTTACTTGGCTAGATAAACTCCATAACTCCAAATCTCCCATCTCTCTTTTGAGGTGGTGGAAAGACACATGCACTTCTAGTGCATAACTCATGATACAGTAGAAATTGTTTAGGCTAGAAAACAAAGGCAAATGTAATTTCCTGATGAAAATCAAGGTAAAATGAATTATAAAGAATATATTGCCAAGAATGCTTTTGATTACCACATGAATATCAAGCTTGTTTTTTTAAAATGGAAATTGTCAGAATATACACAGTGATAACATGTACTCAAGTTGTCATTTCTCCATGTCTCATGATATTTTTATAAAAAACTATTTGCATCAATTTTTCTGGGGGCCCAACTTTTACTTATCTGAAAAAAACTAGATTGGGATATGAAAACATGAGTAACTGTTGTAAAAAGATATAAATGGTTGTGTTCGATGTTGTATTTTTCAGTGCTTCATCATCAGCTAAAAGAATCTTTGGTTCTAGCAATAATGATTTCAGGTATAACCCAGAGTTACATGGCTAATTCTCACTCAGAAGAGAAAAATACCTCTGATGAATAAAAAGTTATGTTCTCTTTTACAGCTTATTAGAGGATCTTTGGAGATCCTAGTATCCTAGCATACTGGTTCATTTTAGCCTACCAGAATTACTGCTACAAACATATTATAGAGAGTTTATAATAACTGTCTAAAGTATATATCTGTATCCACACACAAAACATATATATATATATAATATATAAATCAACAAATGCTAACTAATAATCCAAAATAACCTACTAGTTAATGGAGTGATAAGAATCACCTTTGTCAGACTTAAAGATAGAGGTGAGAAAATTTGACACATGATGTGGTTGGTTTTTTTCCATTTGATAGACAATAGGACCTTATACAGTATTATGTATGTGTGTGTATAACGCAGTATAATTATCCAAATACTTTGGTTAAGGAGAAAGAAGCATCTTTAATTTAAGAAAAAGGATTTAAGAAATTTTATTATCCCCAAATCAAGACAAAAAAAAAAAAATGTTATACTTGTGTAATTCAGAGTTCAGAATAAAACTATAAGACACAAAGAGATCATACAATACCTTTAGAATTCAGGTGTATATGTTGTAATAAAACTGCATTTTAAAGACAAATTAGGCTTTTTTTTATATTGTAATTCTGTGAAATGGATGACTGAAAAGAAGCTTAGCTGAATGTGACTGCATATGAGAAAAAAGCTCTGCATGTCAGGCAAGAAACTGAACAGGAGAATAACACCTGCAAAAGTACCAGTACCCATGCCAAAAGCCAAACAGAAGGGCTACACCAAAAGTCAAGGAACCTCATGCAGCGTAAGAGAGGAATTGAAGCTTCCCTGCAGTAAATGGTGGAATATTATTTGTAGAGCAGACTATATCTTTCCAGCAGGATATTAACTAATTGCCTTGGATAGAAAATTCACTAGGACAGACAAAACGAACAAGGCCTGTGGAGTCCTAACATTTTCTAGGGACAAAAGATAGCTAAGTTTTGATAGAATAAGCTTGAAGCTTTTCTCATTACTACTTAAATGATATGGAAGGGCCTTTTCAACTTGAAAATCCCTAAAATGTTTCCAAAGTAAACTTACACTCTTTTAGAAGTTTTACAATTGAGAGTTAGATGTATATGTGTGTAGATAGACGTGCATTGTGCATTAGCACCTGTTAGAAGTTAAATGCCAACCCAGTCACTCACTGACTCCTTCTCCTCAGCAGGACAGAAGGATATAAGACAATGAGAAAGCCAGTGTGTTCAGAGTCAGCAAGGTTGCTTACCAGCTACTGTTGTAGACATAAGAGACTTGACTTGAGGAAAAATAATTTATTGCAAATTAAAATAAACCTATAAAATTTTAAAGAGAAAGACAAAAATTAAAACACCTGTTGTTTCCCTTCTGCATGCTTAACTTCACTCCTTCACTGAAGATACCTCTTGAGCAAGGGGATGGGAGTTTATGGGCAGTACACAGGAATTTCCCTTTGCTGTTCCTTCCTTCTTGCATTTTTCCTCTATTCCAACGTGATCCTCTACAGGATTTGTTCTACCATGGAGCATCTCCTCTTCCTCTTTCTCCTCTAACATTTGTGTTCCCTTTCATGTTTGTTTTTTGTTGCTATTGTTGTTTTGTTTGTTTGTTTTGTTTTTTCTTTTCTCTTTTGGGCTTGGGGGTGGAGGGGCGGTATTTGCTGTTTTGTTGGTGTTGAGGCTTTTTTTAATCCTACTCTGCCCATGTGGCATTTTCTGCCCTTTTTAAAATGTATTTTCATGGAGTTGTCACACATTTTGTTGCAGGTTCAGCTGTGGCCAACAATGAATTTGTTGCAGAACCAGCTCTGTCCAGCACAGGCCAGCCCTCCTTTCTCCCAGAGGCCACTCCTGCAGCCCACTGCCACAACTTGTCACCCTAACCCAATACACACACTCTGTATGAACTTGCTTTTCATCATTATCTTCCATAGAATCCTTAAAAGCCGTTCATGGATCGGTCATTCTTTGCAGACAAGCAATGACTTTTCACATAGTTGTATTCCTGCTTTCCACTTACCTTTGCAAATTGTTATTTCAGTTTAATAAACTGTATGAATACATATTTACACTGCTCAGGCTCAATGATGCCTGATGTAGAGGCATCTGATTCACTTCCAGCAAACACCAACTCAAATTGAAGAGTTGTAAATCATACTGACCCAAGATGATGCATCCATATAGATCAGTGCAACACTGGTTGAAGATGTAGATTGGGTTATGCACCTTAATCTTATCACCTAACCACAATAACACAACCTTATCACCATGTTCGGTGATAAAGATATAATTTTTTTTTTCATTTTGGTCTCACAGGTGTAGTTGTATGCTGATACAATATATTTTTTTCTTTACTTAAGTGTGACCTCGAACATTACTGTGTGGTACATCTTTGTGCAACATAAGGCTCTGAGCAGCCTGGTCTAGTGGAAAGTGTCCCTGCCGATGGTGGGGTGGTTGGAACTAGATGATCTTTAAAGCTGCTTACAACCCAAACCATTCTATGATTCTATGATGTTTTCAGATGATACTTGAGTTTCTGTAGGAATCCATGCAGATTTACCATTTACGCTGCTTGGTAGATCAAGCATCTTCAACTCTTGCCTGTACAATAAGAAGGATTTCAGTCAGTATTGTAAATATAGCACATTATGGTATAGTTTTGTTTATTACGATGAAATCTACATTAATGATAGTATGATCACATCAGGCACATACACAGCCATACACTAAAAACCATCTCTCATTCTTTACTGTACTGATGCAGTTGAAATGAGCTTCAGTAAAAAAGAGAGAAAGCTGATGGCACTGATTCTTTCTGTGGGGGCTTTTAGACTCAATCCCCACCAGTACCGAACTAGGCCAAATCTACAGACATTGAGGACACATTGCACATGTCATTTTCCCAAATGCATTCAAAATTAGGTTAACAAGGGAGATAAGAGACTTGAATTTTCAAATTGTGTGACTCAATGTTGATGGATTCTATTAAATACTACTGTTTCATTTGTCAGGTTAGGATATTTTTTTAAAAGATAAAAGCACTAAAAAGACCTAGACAACACTTTAAAGCATTTATATAAAACAGAATGAATAAATTAAATACTTCAAGGTATGTCTTCAAACTTTTAGTGACTTGATATAGAAGCATATTACTAGAAAGAAAAATGGATACTTTTAGTGACGAAAGGAAAAAATAACAAAATCAAACACAAAAGAACCTTCACATATGTAGTAGTTTGGGCTTTAGTTTGAGCTAGGCCTCAAATTAGTAGGCTCAGAGAATCTATGTAGATTATGAGAGACAAGTATCACCTGACTTAAGTAACCAAAGAAATATTTCATACCAGATGATGCAAACTTGAGATATGAATACAGAAGTAGGAGGTGTTCACTCAGTTCCATCATGGCTGAAGCAAGACATGCAGCTGCTGTCTTGCTGGGGTAGGCCCTGCTGCTATTGCTGCCACCACTTGCCTTTTGTTTGAATTCAGGAAAGTAGAAATATTTTGTTGTTATACTTTCTCTTTCTTGCTGGATGTCTTTTAGGGTGCTTATAGATCTGGAGTTTTGGTGGGAGATAAAAAATTGTTGTTATATCTAACTTGTATAAGTGTGTGTTATATTGTAATTTTCTCTTAATTTTCTCTTTTCTGTATAAATATATATAGATAGTTTAAGCATAAATGTAGTTTGAAGAGGGCTTTTTTCCCTTTCCTCCCTTTTCTTGGTGGAGAGGGAGAGAAGCTCTGACTCTGTACTTGGGCAGTTGGCATTTTGCCAGCTCAACCCAAGACAACATAACATTTGTATCTCCAGCATATCAGTCATGGACAGGAAGTCTTAGAGTTTTCCAAATAATTGACAATGAAATTTCCCTGTTGTCTCTTCAGTGAAATAGTGTCTCTGTTTTTCCAGAAAAGTATGTCTCATGAATAGTTATATGGTTGATTTCAAATGTCATGACTTGTCACTTTGGGATTTTGGCAGAATATAGCCCATAAATGAGGCAGTGGAGTGAGCATTATAAGTATTAAATAGATTAAGAGCATACAGAGGTGGGTCTCTGGAGAAGCAATCCTGGATGAAGACAGAAATTATGTGATCCAGGCAAGAGGAGCATCCCTTTCTAGAGCTGTGTAAGAAAGAAGTTGTTAATAAAAATATTTGCAGATCTGGTTAAAGTGCAAGGAGAACAGTGGAGATGGGAGAGAGACGAGCAAAGGAATAGTGGGTGCTGTCCTGACACTATGGCAGCATGAAGTGCTACTGGATGTTTTGTGTTATTATGTATTCTTGTGAACTTTAAAGACAAACTGGTTGCTGCATTTGACTCCTTTCTCTTCAAAAAGATAACAGATTGTCTGAGATTATTTTAGTAAACCTTTGTAGGACTTACTTTAAGCAATTAACCCCAATAATGTGGAATATAATAGTGAGGAAGTTATTTGTTTTCCTTCTAACAGATGAGTTGTTTCCAGTCAATTTAGTTTCAGAACTAAACCATAGTTTTGAACTAGGATGAATTTCATACATGTTAAGAAACTCTCTGGTTTCCTTTTGGGCTCATTGTCTGTTGTTGACAGAACTGTCTCTAGCAAGAAGCAAAATATTCAGTTACTTTGTTATTTGCTTCTTTGTAATTCTTAAAGATCCTGGAATTGCATTATCTTGGAGATGTTGCATGGGTACATATGGTACATTATCAGGCTACAGCTGGTCACACAACAGTGTATATTATAAAGTGATCTGTAATTCCAGTGGGTGTTGCACTTTTTCCCCATCTCAGAGAAGATGACTTTTAAAAGAGATGTCTCATAGCTTTTTTCCACTGTAGACAACTAGAAGTTTCACATTTGAAAAAGGTAAATGATAAACACTTTGTTCAGTGAATCTTGAACTGTTTGCCTAAATTAAAAATGTAATAAAATTTAAAAAAAAGATAACTGAGATTAAAATATAATATATGTATTTTCACATACAGTCTACATCTTTGTGTACAGACTTGGGACAATATTGTGTAGGGAAATAGAGAAATAGGAAGGATAATTCTGATTCTGCTTTGCATAGCTGAAGTCAATAACATTTTAGATTTAGGAAGTTTGACATAGTTGTAAATGCAAATGTAAAACATGTAAAAATTAATGAACTGGTGTAAGATCCAATAAAAAAGAAAAAAAATCAGTCTGACTTTTGAAAGGCTATAGAAATCTTTTACCACAGTCAATTTCTCAGTACTTGTATGGCCCTAAGCATCAGACAAACTGCCATTTTTTCATTTAAAAAATAACTCTGTTTATTAATACTATGGTTCCTGATATACATCAAATCAATTCCTTATGTGTTGCAAATATATTAATGTGTGCTGAAAAACATATAAAATCCCACCTCTTAGACACTGGCCACTGGTTTTCATATTGTACAACTGAAGGGTCTCTTGCCTAAGACTACTAGCAGAGGTAGTTTACAAGCTACATTATGAAAGACAGATGAAAAGCTATGGGGAAAATACAGTCCCCACCTTTCCTATTCCCCTCACTGTGGAGCTAGCACTTCTCACTGCAGGAGTGGCCTTTATGGCATGGCTTCTAAGCACAAGGAAGCAGAAGTTGATAATCAAGACAGATCCCTGCCAAGCAAGCAAGCAGTGTATGCAACCAGCACACCAGAAAATAATATGTGACCACGGAGTTTATAAAGAGTGAAATTTAACATAAATCTGACCCAAGGCACCATAGCAAAATTTAACTAGGCATTCAGATCCAAACTGTGCAAATAACATCTCTGTGGAGTTACAGGTGTGGAAATTGCATGCCATTTCTGCACTATGGGAAGTAATTGGATTATTATAGTATAGCTCTGTGCATATCAACTGTTATTTGTTTTATTCTTTTATTCAGACTCAGGTCAGTGTTATGGAAGATCTGCAGTTTGACAGAGGGAATTCACTGAAAACTATTTTCATTATCATATTAGTTGAATCATTGTACAATTAGTTCAAGATAGTCATACTTTGTGGAAATTTTCTCAAACAGATGAGCATTTTTTGACAGCAAGTTTATTTCAATTTAATTTTATTATTTTTATCTATTTACTAAATATATGAATAATCACATAATTAAGGCCTTACATGCCAACCCACACCATTCTATTAAATTACAGAATTATTGTCATTATCAGCCTGGTAGTATGCTTCAAATTTTACAAGAGAGATGGATCATAATTATTCATAATAATTTCTCATATTAATTGGACATATACATAAGGAACTGGTTATAATCAGCAAAGAAAGCAGAAAAAAAGATAGAAAATATTTCAGATTGCCTAAGAAATTCAGTTGTGATTGCACACTGGTTTGATGAATGAATAGAAAGTTCATTTGCTTAATTTGTTAGTATGAATATTTCAATTCTTAAATGAAAAGAAAATGGCCAAAATGTTGTCTAACTAAGTGTAGCGGAATAACGCAATAAAAGAAAGTCAGGTTTCATCCATTCTATGATAAATGTACTACTCTACTGTGGATATATTTTATTTGGAAGATTCTTCTGGGAAAAGAAAAAAAAAAAAAAAAGAAATTTGCCTTCTTATGTCCATTAGGCAGAGAACAGAATGTATCTCAACCCATCTTTTGTGTCTCCCTAGGACATATTCTAATCACTGAACTTTTCATTATATATATATATATATATGCATATCCTTTAGCTGGAAAAGATTAACTAGAAAATGCCTTGCAGAGAATATGTGCCAGAAAGAACATTTAGCTGCTTATACCTTTACAGGGTCATCCCCTGAAAGAAAATACTTCTTGGTATAGAGAATTTTGCTGAGAGAAAGCAAGCAAATAAAAATTAAATAAACTGAGCATCTCCAGAGAATATGGGGTACCAAAGCTGTTAGGTTGCCTAAGCAACCTAAACTGGATGATAATATCTTTTAAAGATTTACACTTTTCAGTCCCTGCACAACCCATTTGACAGAATGAAGCAAATCCACACGAGGCCAAGGAATAATCAGGACTTCATACCACTGCTCCTCTTACCAGCCTCAGAGCCAGTGCTGGCCTGCATCTGAGCAGACACATTCCTGAAATAATTTTGCAGAAGCACCCTGTAGCATTAAGGTAAAGTACTGAATGAGTAGCCTTTTGGGATGATACCTGATGTTCACCCTCGGATATCTTCTTGTGAACTGTAACTGCTCTCTTCCATTTCATTATCTTGCAGGGCAGAGGTGCAGTGCTAGGACCTCTGAGAACATATTTATTGTAAAGACACTTTTTCTAGTGTTGCGAAGCATACAGGATGCTGTACCCTTTTGTGGCTGCTAATGAGAAATCTGAAATGAAGGGTGTAACTCTAATGAGTTTTTAATTAAAAAAACAAACAAACCAACCAAACCAACAAAAAAGTCAATGCAAAACCAAAAACCTTAAACAATTTACAGTATTAGAGAATGAAGCTTTTATGGAAGAACAGGTCTTTCTGATGAGTTTATCAGCTGGCTAGGGTAATTCCTTAAAAACTATTAATCAAAACACACCAACAAGTGCTAGAATTCTTGAGACAATGCCTGTACAGAGAACAAGGAAGCTGCCTCAATAGTAAATATATCTTCCTAGTTTAGTAAGTTATTTTATATTCTGTCTGGAAGGTAGTCAGTGGTGAAACTGTCACTAAGTCTTGTAATGTATTACCCTAAAAATGCTACTCTATGTTGTACATTAAAAAGGCAGATCCAAGCTACGCTGTGCTTTTTTAATGCTATACAGGCTTATAATTAAATGCCAAGAAATTTCTCACTCATAGGAACCAGATAAATCAGGGTAATAATGATAATCAGGGAAAATATAATGAAAATAAAAACTGACTTCAGAGGACATCTCAGCAACACAAAACTTGTAAATAATGCTTGACAATGGCAGAGAAAGTTTCTATCAAGTTTCTAATGGCTATGATGGATGCTAAAGTGAGTACAACTCCCTTTTACAATGAAAGAGGAACATCAATCTCTAAAGTAGCACATAAATAAAATTTAGATTCCTGAATGGTTGGTCACAGTCCTAAGCACACCAGTAAAGCAGCTGCCTACTCTTTACTAATCAGGGTGTACTCTAAAGTTTCATAAATGACAGTTATTTGTAGATCTCAGTTATGACAGAGTTAAGCAATGAAGCATCTCTCTGGATCCAGATACCCAGACAGTCTTCTCTCCTTGTTATCAAAGAGGCTTGATATAGTGATAATACACAAAATGTTTTGAATGCTCACCTGAGGGATTAATCTCAAAGCACAACCTATTAATGAACAATACTTTATTTTAAAGCTAAAAAAACCCCAAACAAACAAAACAAAAACAAAACAGAAAAGAAAACTAATTAAAAAAACAGACCAACATTTCTGGCCTCTTTAAAATAACCTACAGAAAATATTCTCTCAGACCAAGAGATGACAAACTTTTCTAAACTGGTAAAGAGGATATTTTGAAAGGGGGTTTTTGTTTGTGGTTTGGTTTTGTTTGGTTTGGCTTGTTGTTTCTGGTTTGGTTTTTTTGTTTTTTTTGTTTTTTTTTTTCTTCTGTTAAAACTATGTCACTGTGAATGAAGGGAGGAAACATGAGTCTTTTCAGATGGAATGCCTAACACTTGTCTTTGTCCTCTCATTGCCATTCTGTATGTTTTCCATTTCTTTGAGTTTTGGTCTAACTAATATTGAATTCCCTTTCCTACAGCACCTAAACAAAAGTACCTACACTAGCTTCCATTCCATTCTGCTTATACCACTTTCTGGTAAGAAAAAAGACATGGATTTAAATTTATTCAAATGGAAAAGGGATATGGATTACCTTTCTTGAAATAACTGCATTAATGACTGGCCTATTTTATAAAGAAAGGCATCTTTATTCAACATCTGTTGTTTTAAAGCAACTAGGTTAAAAAAACAAAACAAAACAAAAAACCCAAACAAACAAAAAAACCCCCAAGGAACTACTTTCAAGCACATGATGAGTCGAGCATTGTTTGGAAAACTTGTTTGGGACAGCTATTTAGGAAAAAATAAATTTAAGACCCTCCATCTATAATTAAGTAGCTAACTGTTGGTAGCTATCTAATTAGAAGCATTGTGGTGCCATTTGGAGGTGCTGAGAGATCTTTAATGTTGAACAAACCCACTAAAAGGGTCAGACACTGAGGCGTTCAGTGCTAAAATTTTCTTACCATTAAAGCTAAAAAAAAATCTAGGTTAAATCTAGTTCCAAAATGAATGCAAATGGAAATTTTGGAAGACAAGTTCCCAACATGTGGCAAAGAAAGATTGCCTTGAATCTCAAAGAGCTGAATACAGTTCAATGTTATCAAATACAACCAAATTTTAAATAACAAGAAAATAGCTATAAGAATGTGGCAAATCAGGGTTTCTACTAATCAAAAAGCTTTCAACTTACTGCTTAGCTAAGTAGGTCAATAAAGTAACCATACTTTACACCTGAAGGTGTAAATTCTACTTTAAATTTTCTACAATGCCACTGGCATTAATCAGTTGCATGGTTACAATCATTAGGGAAGACAAATTAAACAGTACTTTAAATGGAAGATAAATGTATAATTTATATATTATATATCTCTTGCTATGGCTTTTACACCTAGATATATCTGAGCCTGCCTTTCAGTAAAAATTGATA
Source organism: Hafferia zeledoni (assembly GCA_035583235.1). Classification (NCBI taxonomy): domain Eukaryota; kingdom Metazoa; phylum Chordata; class Aves; order Passeriformes; family Thamnophilidae; genus Hafferia; species Hafferia zeledoni. The sequence goes on from JAWWEV010000115.1 coordinate 77,475,402, forward strand.
CCACTTTTATGGGTATATGGATCCATTATCAGTTTAAAAAATATTTTTATAGCAGTGACTCAAAATCATTAGGCTTTACTTTCTCTTGGATATCTAACAATGTTGGTGGTCTAGAGAGCTGATTTGAGTTTGAGTCTTTCTAGATTTGAAGACATTTTTCTGTACTTGCCTTATTATTTGCTTAGCCCACTGACATGAATATGCAGGATTTTCCAGTGCTAGAAATGTATGTACCAACAGAGAGAGCTTGCTCTTGTTACTAAATGTCAAGAAATAAGGATGCTTATTCTCTGAAGACTAGCAAGGGTTTTAATTAACCTCTCTCCTAAAATAGCCAAAAAAACCCTTTGAAGTAAATTACTATGATGTGAATGGTAATCACAGGGTTGGGATTCTGTGCTCTCTACTGCAATCGTAATCCTGTAAGATCTTCAGATGTGTATTAATCATAACAATGAAGTCTGAGGAACTAGAGGAAGTCTCCAGCAGTCAAGGAATAAGTAATGTGATGAAGTGCTTACATAGGTAATCTAGAAAATATAAAAAAACTGATCTGAGAAGGACTTTTTAAAATTTCTCCCACTGATGAAGAAAGAAGATTATTGTCTGTTGCAGCTTACTAAGAATGGTGGTCTCACTTTTAAGTCTCTCATCAACTTCTGCTTAGAAGCAAGAATCCATCAGTAGTTACTATAAATTAAATGGCAGCAAAATCATATGTGAAATGCTGACTCTATTTCACCCGAAATCTTTTAATTCTCTGACATGCTTCCTATCATTGACTGAATATGATGCCTGCAAATAAACGTGGTATCCATGTAGTTTGCAAACATGGAACTGTTGAATTCCTCTTCTACAGTTTTGTTTTTGTTTTTGTTTTGTTTGTTTGTTTGTTTGTTTTTCCCCTGAAGAAAAGTCTGAAATTACACAGACAACAAAATATGCTTCAACAGCATGCTTTTGATGTCCATAGATTATGTGCCATCAGAAGAGTGTTACTGAACAAAACTCCTCCTGATGGTTATTTGGCGTCCTCCAGCTGTACCTCTCCTAAGGACAGAATTTCTTGGCCATTCTTTACCACTGCAAGCTGACAGACTGTTATAAAAGCAGCTTAGACAGAACAGAAAAAATAGATTCTGGGATTGTTGAATAGATTTTGAACAAAACTGACTGCCAGTTTCTCTCTGCTGTGTTGTGCCTTAAAAATGTCAATAATTTGGAGGAAGAAAAGTGAAATGGAAAACATTACCAACCTACTTAAAGACCAGCTTAGGTTCTGTTAATCCCTCTTCAAAGTGACAGTTTTTTCCAATTACTGATTTAGTGTAGATTTAAACAGCTGAAATCAGAGAAAGAATGGGATCTGTAGGCCTTACCATTAACTTCCCTAATGAAACAAGGTTTCTGTGGCAGAAGTTATATGGGTTTTTAACAGCTCAGGATTCCAGAGAGAAGCTGATGTGGCAATAGGCCAATTATATTCTGTGTTTAAGGTTAGTCATAACAACTGAAATGGAACATAAATCTTAGATGGTCAGGGGTTTCTCATGTTTGTCTTTATTGTTGAATATAATTTGCTGATGTAACTGAAAAAACATCTTTATATAACAATAGAAGTATGGTGATGTCCTAAGCTGCAATCTCTAACATAGTTAAATCATAGGACACAAGAAATGTTACAAAAATGTCATGCTTCAGCAATATGTGAAGCAGCAGCTTGGAGTCTAAACCATGCAAGTTCCTGTGTAGCTGTCTCACTGTGACCTGCCTTGTGCTCAGTGTCTGACTGAATATGAAGAAATCTTAATGCTAATAACCAATTTTTCCTTTGCTTTTCATTCACGGTTGAATTCTACTGTTTTCTCTAGGGCAGAAGAAACCTTTTTCTTTTCCCAGAACACAGGAATACATAAAATATTAATTCAGTGCCTGACTTCCCTGCTCATCTGAAGTGTATATGAGTTCACTGCAGTTAGAAAGGTATATAGTCCAGAAGCCTGAAACTGCAGTGCTTTCCCAGGGACCATCAGGAACACAGCATGTTTTTTCAATGTACATTAGAAAGGTGAATCCTCAGATCTATGCTTCATTTCACTTTCATTCCTCAAATCCGGAAACACAGTTCTGTGGTTATGCTTTTCACTTGAATAAGATCTGCAAATATTTGAATGAGCTAAATAATAAAATCTCTGTATTTCACATTACCTCTGAACACTAACTACTGATAGCTCTAATTTTCCTGTGGCAGCATTAGCTAATTATTAATAATGATAATGATTGTTATTATAATTTTAATATTAATAATTATAAAAAATGTAAATTTTTACAAGTCTACCTCTAAAAGTAGGCCATAGTTTCAGTACCTCCTAATATTCCTTGAAGAGAGATAGACTGGACATTTATTCTCAGATCTTTACAATGATCCTTTTCTCTCCCTCCTTAAAGTTCAAGAAATAAGGAACACCAGCAAATAACTCTCTTACCACCTATCACACTGACAGAAATAAAGTCTATTGTGATCTTGTCTTTCCTTTAAATCAGAGAGAATAATACAACTAGTTTTTCCTTTTCTTCTTTTTTTTCTAATACTACAATCAATCCATCTTTGAGAAAATGTTCTGAATTGTAATTGTTGCTTGTAACTTAATCTTTGCATAGCTAATGACCAGGGTTTGTAAATCTTTTCTGCCCTCAGGAAGAATCGCATGGTCCCCAGTTTTGCTGCTAATCTCATGGTCTATGCCTCTGCATGCAAGCTCATGAGCTGTACTTAAACATGCAGTATAAGTCAGCTACTCATCTTGATATATTCCATTTGGGTAGACACTTCATTAGCCACTGAAGAAACCAAATTGCAAATCACAAGAGAATGCAGTTTCAAGTTGAGTTCACAGGTGAGCTGATAGAGCTTGCAGGTCATAACGTGTAACACAAAAATTATCTGGGTGTTGTTAGGAAATGCTGAACAAAGAAACACTATTCTACTGTCATACCCAATTTTTCATAGGGTAACAAAATATTAAGTTAAATTAAAGCGCTTGTGTCAGACTCAGCACATCCTTCATTCTCCTTCCCCCTAGCCTCTGCCATCCCTGCCTTCCTAACCCTGCCCCCAGACTGGATGCTGTAAAATCCCCTCCAAATCCCACCCCTATCAGGACCCTTATAACCAGACCCCAGCTGGAAATAAAACGCTTCTGATATGTTCTGCATCAAATCTGTGTGTGAGTTATCTCGGGAGCGTGTCCCCAACTCGGTCCTAAGAGATGGCGCCTGAACAGGAGCTTGGACCAAGGTTTCTTCTGTAAAGGACACTTTCCAGATTCCACAGGCTCAGACGACGGAGCGAGGCTGGCTCCGCGTACCCATGGGACCCCTCTGATCAAGTGGCAAGTGGCAAAAAGAGTAGACCCATGGCTCGGGTGGGTCCATAGTCAGAGGCAAAACCTTATCCCCTCTCTAGCCTGAAATTTAGGAAATGGGTTCTCATTTCTCTAAAAAAGAGCCAGAAGGCTACAGCAGGCTTAAAAACATCATCCTGAGCTGTGGTCACCCCCTCAAAAAAGCCTCATTAAAACCCCTGGCTAAGTGGATTGCAAAGACCATCTATCCCATCCCACGAAAAATTACTCTCTCTGACTGGAACAAACTTAGCTTTAAACTCTGGCAGTCTTTTCAGGCTGGCGAAAGGCTAGCTGCTGAAGCCACCTTAGCTTGGAGAGCTATTTTAACTATCTTGTATGAAGAACAAAAGCAAGGGAAAGATACTAGACGTGGCTGTCGCTCAGAATCCCCCTTGGGAGAAAGAAAAGGGAGAGAAAACACCCCTTCTCCATCACCCCATGTGGCTCGAGCTGACACAAGCTCCCAGGAGAGTTTGTCCCACCAAAACTTACAAAGCCAAAATGGCTACCATTCCTACCAAAATGACTCCCTGCCACCACGCCACGTGGCACACGGGAGCCGCAGTATCAGCGGTGACCCTCAAGAAGGTGCTGCATGTCCATCCTCGCCAGAAGCCCCCGACCCCAGGAAACCAAAGCAGTGTTGCACCCCCCGGCCCTTCCACTGCCCCCGTGGTGTTGCGGCAGAGCTAGTGACGTGACTTCTTCCTCTTCTGGGAAGGACAGTCCTCACCCCGGGAGAGGCAGCAGCCTGGATTTGACCAGTCCTCAGTGGCACGCGGGGACTGCAGAAACATGCGGCAGCCCAGCAGCGCCTGGCTCCAGGGGGGCTGCTGCTCTGGGGCCGACCCCAACGCTGCGCGCCCCACGGGGCTGGCTCCACCTTAGAAAACATCTTAAACCACTGAAAACAGCAAGTTGAGAGATGAGTACAAAGTTACTGCTACAACACCTTGTGAAAAAACGCTGCATGTTACCATTGCAAACAAGCTGTCCATTTAAAGAGACAGTGCCCACATCTTAAAAAGAAAACATCTGTGACACCACCTAACCCATGCTCGAAATGTCAAAAAGGTTTTCACTGGTCACACAGTTGCCGGTCTTTATTTGATAGAGGGAAAGCCTCTATTTCCCAGGGCTGTTGTCAGGAGGGTTTCAGCCACTGGATCCCTCAGTTGCAGCCCAGCACCTACATAAACTTAAACCTTTTCTTTGTTTTTCCTGGTACTATGTTTCTTGTGTTTGTGTTATTATTTATTTTGACCACTGTTTTGAGTATGTGTTTTTCAGTCTGGACTGTCAAAATGAGAGCCTCGTCATCCTGCTCTGCCTTCTCCTGCACCAGTTCCTGAAACAAAATGTTTGGGTTTATGTCAAAAAGTTTTTACCTCTTTTCAAAAAACTTTTTGTGTTATTTTATTATTTAAAGTCTGATACCTTTATAGAAAAGGTATAGAAAACAGAAAAAGGGGAAATGTTGGACTCAGCACATCCTCCATGCTCCTTCCCCCTAGCCTCTGCCATCCCTGCCTTCCTAAACTTGCCCCCAGATGTGCTGTCCAATCCCCTCCAAATCCCGCCCCTATCAGGACCCTTATATCCAGACCCTAGCCGGAAATAAAACACTTTTGATATGTTCTCCCAAACTGTGTGTATGTGAGTTATCTCGGGAGCGTGTCCCCATCTTGGTCATGAGATACTTGTTTCTTGCCCTTGACAGTTGAGAACTCTTGCCCTTCCACTAGTTGGTCATGAGCTGATGTCCTGGTACATAAAGATGGAGTGCTTTTAATGTTGTGAAATTTTGAATCTTACAAAAAGTTAATCCTATTTTATACTTACATTGGAAACTCTGCAATATGTTATGTGTGAGTTCCTTGAGTTGATTATCTCTTACAAGAATAACAATGGTGGTCTTAAAAGTGTTGATTTTCAACATCTGACTAACATCCATTATCTATTTTATGGAAATAAGTATCCTAGAACACCTGGCATACATTTTTTTGGTTGTTTTGGGGTTTTTTGTTTGCCATTTCCTGGTCTGAATTCTTCTAAATTCTTAATCTCTAATTACAGAGAATATACAGTCCATTCACTCACCACTACCTGGTCATTGCCGTTTTGTACATCTTTTACAGTCACTCAGTTTTCAGGCTTTCTGTAATGATTGGATCAAAACTGGAAACAGTAACCAGGGCATATCTTCATTCTCCAATCTGTAATGATGCCTAAATCTTTTCCATAGGGCCTCACTATACGAAGTTTTTCTCACAGCACATTCTTTGCAGAAAGTATTGTACCAATGTAAAAGCAATATGTTTAGATCTCGAGTTTTCCACTTGTAATTAGAAATGCATGAAAGTATTCATTTTCTTGTTGTGATTATTGATTCATAGAAATGATAGTCTTAATGAATACAGATTTACATTATTCTCTCCTATTACTACCTGAAGTTTGGAATAAAATATTGGGGAGCAAAAAATTAAAGAAACTTGAGATTATGGCTATTTCATGCATCCTGATTCTGTTGATTTTAGCTTAAAAATGTTGCCTGCTGGTCTGGACAAGGGACTAAGTTTCAAAAGTGGCCAGCTGGCTGAATATCTTAAGGGACTAAATCCCATTGACATAAGTGTTTTCCTTCTGAAGTAGAGACTACCAGACTGTTATCATAACGGATAAAAAGACTCTGAAATATTTTAAAATGGAAAAAAATATTCCAGCTGGACTGAGAGTCAAAGGCATTTTTCCCTCCCATCTCCTTCCCTCCCTGTATGAAACTTGAGTAGTCTGACTTTTTGTGGGGACTCCAGGGGTTTGAAGTAACAGGATTTATTACCAGAAGCAGTGGGAAAGGTACAAGGTTGCAAAGCTTCTGGACTGCCTGTCACTTCGTTAACTGAAGGTTTCAGGCTAACAGAATCTGTACTAGAATAGATCCTATTGTATTGGTAGTACCTGCAGGCTTTGATAAAGCATCTTGGAGTCCACTCACAGTTATGGAGGAAACAAAGAAGTCATTTCCACACAGAAATTACAGGGGAAGTATAAAATTAGAACGTTGTGGGGGTAAAAAAAAAAAAAAAAAAAAAAAAAGAAAGCAGATTCAGTAATCTATCTTACCTGCTTCATGTGTTAATAGCACATAGCATCAATTTATCTTTTTGTTTGGGATTGGTTTATTCTCTTCCATGGTTATCAAAATGAATCAATCAGAGAGGTAACATGGCCTACTAAGATACAGAGAGACTTGTGTGAACTCTCCACATACATCTGAATCATTCCAGCTCTCTGGTGGTTGTAGTGCTTTGTATATGACAAACAGTTTGATGCTAACTGGGACCTACTTTGTCTGATAAATTAGATGTATTTAATATGCTTGCCTAAGGGAATAAATAAAATAGAGTGTGCTCTCAGTATTTTCAAAACCAATTCCCAGTTCTCAAAACTCTGACAGAACAATTTTCTCCAGTTTTTCTGGCAGCTGAATATTTTTCCTCATGGCTGTAGTTGCAGAGATCTTGATGGGAACAAGAAAGCCCAAATTTATACGCCAGCAATCATGTGGAGGTGTAATCTTCTTGGAAGAAAAACAGATGAACAATAAGCATTTGAATCTTGTCTACCTGATTTTTTCCTGATAAACACCTTGTTGGCATGCACAAATGCCGGGCAAAGAAAGAAAGAAAGAAAGAAAGAAAAAGAACAAAAGAAAACTAAAATAACCAGAATTTACTCTCAAAGGTCTCACAGCTCCATCAATATGCATGCCCAGCGCAGCATATATCAGAGTGGTTGCCAGCACTGGTAGCATTCCTAAGGAGGTAGGCCAAGGAAGAGCCATTTTGACCAAGGCTACTTAACAGCTTCCATTACAATCTCCCTAGAAATGGAAAAGTATCCTTAAGTCCACTGCGGTGTAGCAGATCTGGGCTTGCATTTTTGCACTGAAATTTAGTTCTGTAGATTTAAGTCTATCTGTTGTTATTTTAGGCCCTTTGAATTGTTAAGGCATTCAGAGAGAGTTATCTTTTTTTCTCCATAAATTTGATTTTTCATTAGAGAAAATGACTGAAATTAAAGATCTGTGGCAAGGAAACTGGAAAATATTTCCTAAATTTTCTTTAAGACAATCCCACCTCCTACCTCTTTTTAAAATAAAATATCTCTGTTGTATTGTTTGGGGGGTTTTCTCCATGTTTTCCTTTTATTTTTATTTTTTCTTGGAAGGAAAAATTAGAAGTAGAAATTAAAATGAGTATATTAATTGCTTCTAACAATTAAAAATGGCTGGGTGGAGGCTTGTTAGATAACTGAAAAGTTATTTCTTCAAGAAATGTAGCTAAAAGCAGCAGAATGTTTTTAAGTTTCAAGACTTCATACTTCAGTGTGTTAGTGGGCCTTAAATGGTCTGTGGATTGTATACAACCCCTTATCAGTATTTCACTTTACTACAGCAATTCTTCTCTTTCAGAAATTACTATTATTCAATACCAGTCTAGTGTTCTTCCAGTACAAGTTACGCTATAATAACTTCTACCAGTAGCTGTAAATCACTGAAAGAATAATTATAGACTACATTTTGCTATGTTTCTTGCTGTAAAGGCTGTTTTGTAATTTTTTTGTTGCTCCATATTCAATGGGGTTTTCCATAAGTATACTTTTGGCCCTTTTTTTTTTTTTTTTTCCTAGTCCATGAGAACAAAATAATTAAACCCCAGAATTCTTTCATTGTGCTCCAAGAGTCTGTCTGAAATCACTTGGAGAAAGTTCAGTGTCTCAAGTATTGCCAGACAAGTTCAAAACCAAAATGAAAGCAGATTTTCTAGATAAAATCTGAAACTTTACTCCTGAAAGCTTTTTTCCAGTAGTTTCAGTCCATCCTTTACTCTCATTCCAAGATTATTACTGATATATCAACAGATTGTAAAACGACAGTCTCCTGGTAAATGTAAAACTATTCTGTACAATACTGACCTTTCAGAATTATCTGCAGGTAGCTTTTCTCCGAAGCAGACCTCATAAATTACCAAAATACTTAGTGGAAAACAACTTTGTTACGCTATTATGAAGAGATGGGGATGAATGTATTATCATGACAAGAACATATCAAATATTTGACTTAGCATGCCCTTTATCTCAGGTAATGTGACATGTACCCTGTCAAACGGTAGGTGGCTAGAATGAAAAGCATCTTTAGATGGAAACATTTCTCAGAGCTACTTCAACATCCACAGTTTTGTGGGATGAGCTTTGTATGTTTTCACCAGCCAGATACAACTGACACAGGACTTCAGGTAGGAGAAAGTCAGTAGGCAGTAATACCATGCTCAAAACATACAATATTGAGGCCCTGAAGTGAGAAGGAATAAAGTGAAATAGTCATGTCTAAACTGTGACGTGTCTGCCTAAAATGCTAGTAGCCTAGTTCTCCTGTCTTTCACACTGATATGAAATATAACTGATTGCACTGGAATAGCAAAACAGTGAAAATCATGCCATAGAATCATAGAATCACAGAATGGTTTGGGTTGGAAGGGACTTTAAATACCACCTAGTTCCAACTTGCCACACCATGGACAGGGACACTTTCACCTTGACCAGGCTGCTCAATGCTCTATCGGGCCTGGCCTTGAACACTCCCAGGGCTGGGGTGTAGGCATATCTTCACTGGGAGTTACAGGCAGTAGCAAGTAACCACAGCAGCAAAACATATTTGAGTTGCTTATCCTGAATAATGCTGCATGCCTTTCTAGATGATGTATATAACACAATATTACACAATGTATGTTGCTTGCTTTTGGATGGCATCAAGCAGATTTTCACTTGGAACTTCTTTCAGTGTGTAGAGGAATTTAATTAACCTTCTCAGTGCATGGGGATAATTGTGAAAAATCATTAAATAATTGTGAGAAGAAATGAGAGTGCAATCACTAACAGCATGACTAGTATGGTTGGAGCATACAGCGTATCTTCAAGAAAACATGTCTAAAAGTTTGAATTTTACTGGAAACTTTGATTTTCAAAAAGAAACATAAATCCAAAAGTCTGCAAGGGAAAAATCAGATCTAGGAATTCAAGTGTGAACACCTGTTTCTATAAAGTATTTAAACTGTTTAAATAAAGTTACTGACCCTTTACTGGAAAAGTCAAACATGACCTTTAACTGCCCTATCAAGATGTCTTACACTCATCATATCAACTGAATTTTGTGACAAACTTCTTTTGTCTGAAGACTGCTTTATTCTATTTTAAAATCTGTGCTTTTAAACAATCTGCCTTATTTTTTCTAGGAGTTCCAGAAGATTTAGGAAAAGATGCAGAAAAAGATTATATTCACTTGATGCATTCATTTTTTTTATGTGAGAGAGAGCCATTTATTTAAAGACCATGGCCTGGTCACTTAAACTCTCACAGTTAGACCTTGAGGTTTATGAGCCAAAGAGAACAATTAACAACTCAATTGCTTATAATAAATTAGCAATAAATGGAATTGTTATAATCTGCATTTATATTATAGTCAATATTTCCAAATGCTCTGTTCCAACTAAAGTTCAGCAATATTTACAGTAGACTCCTTTAGGCCATAAGCACTACTCAATTCTTACATGCCAAGCAGGTAATGTGAGAAAAAAAAAAATACTATAATAAAATAGAATTAATAAAAATACAAAATTTCAGGGTACTAGTTGTAACAGGCCAGTACTGCGTATGATGAAATGCATTATCTGTGCCCTTGGAAAATATCACAGCTATGCAAGACGTTAATAACCTCATGCATGCTTCCTTATGATATACACTGCATCAAATAAATCAAAATGATTTTTCTGTGATAAAGACAGCTATATTATACCTAGAGGTAGTCAATTAAGCAATAAGACATGACACTGGGTATATTGCACTAATTCATCTTGCACTCAGTCAGGAAAGGTGTTGAGTTATTTCTCTCAAGCTTTCCCCCACCCACTCCCAGGACTGTAAAAGGAAAATGAAATTATTAAGTATCTCACAGGATTAAGTCCCCTATAATTTGCATTTTGGTCTGATACATTCTTAGAGAATTTTTCCAGATATTTGAATACCAGTTTCCATTCAGTGCCTGGTTTTGAGTGCAAAATTATGAATTGTCTTCAAAGCACTAATCACTCTTCTTTTTGTTTCACTTGAGGTAAAACTATAGATTTCATAAGTATAAATAAAATTAAAAACATGAGATACATATACTTGACTGTTTATAGCTCTTATAGTTTCAAAGTAAGGGAGTGAAAATACATAAAAACACGATATGTATGTGTGAGACTGCTTACCTTTTTCTAAAAAGTCTATTTTTTTTTCTGATTTTTATTGATACTTGAGTATATACATTGTATGACTGCTGATATGAGTGGTTTACTTTGCCTTAAAGCTAGGGTGAAAGAGGATCAGACCTCAATTTGCTAGAAAGGCCTGTTTCAATAGCTAAAGGTCTAGAAAAGACTATGGGAATTTGTCTGTGGGAAGAGATGTACTAGTGGACTGACCAAAGGGTAGCTGCACAGCTATCCCTTCATAATTTACTAAAACTATGCCTAAATGGATTGTGACTTTCTTTTCTCTCTCTTTCCTCGCTGTAAATGGCAAGTTCACATGTTTCTGAATGGAGATAGCTCTCAAGTCCCTTTAAGTCCTGTGTTGTGTGATTCTGCACCTGCTAACCAAGCTGAATCTCACATACCTGAGCTCCCTGGCCACAGCGTGAATACTGGTAGAAAAACTTTGTGGATAGAATGAAGTTTTCCCCAGATCCCTAAATGCTATATATCTATTCAAGCATCCTCAAAAGCTCCAATTCCTTCTCACTATTGGTAACCTTCTCTATAAATAGCGTAACAAATCAGACTGGAGAAATCTTATGGCAGTGACCAGAACACTACAGAAACTATTTCTTGGTATTGTATTAGGTATATATTAAATAAAGCATTCTCATTGTCAGACTAAGAAAAACTAACAGGTAGTTAACCACAGAGAAGACAGAGAAGTAGGAAGGAATCCATATTTAGAAAAATTACTATATATTTACTTTAAAGAGTGCATTTCTGTGCTATTAAATATCTAAAGGAAGATCACTATGAGTTAAAAAGTAAACATGACACCTGTGGGTAGTATAAGAACATGTATTTTTACAATGTCTTTTAAAAGGAGACAACAAAAATGTGATATGCATTTCATAGTCCAAGCCCAGAGAAGACTGCCAATCCAACTTCTGTAAAAAAATTAAAATAATTAAAAAAATTTTATTACATAATGAATTAAAATATTACATACATATGGGACCCCTTAGACAATCGTTATGAAGTACATGTGAATACATGAATTGCGTTCCCATGTAATAGGAATGTTTTGGCTATGTTTATATTTTCTTAAGTTTAGCAATTTGTTGTAGTTTGGAATTATTATGTAAATTCTCTCCCCTGCCATTAACTGTCCATGCCAGTAGTTAACAAAGAG
>JAWWEV010000115.1:77487395-77497728 GCA_035583235.1 Hafferia zeledoni
GGCGTGATTATTAAGGAGGAAGCCCCCTCCTCCTCTTGTGAGTAAACATCTTGGTTTTTTCCCCTCAAACCAAGACACAATTTAAAGAACCTTACGTAATCATTCCAATTTTCACTTCTCTTCACTGCATAGATTAAATGTATTGTAAAGAAGTGTTAGGTTAACTCCTCCAAAGATATCACAAAAAAAGTCTTGTCATCAATATCCCATAAATATTTTCAGGCCCACCTGGGTTACACAAAAATTCTGGTATCCACCTCCTCTTTTCTCCTAATATGTCTTTTTGGCATTTTGCCTTCTTTAAAGATACTGAACTGCTAGTGATTAATGGCTCAAACATTCGGTCACCTGCAGAGACCACCCAGGTGCTCTAAGAGGACTGGACTATTGGTGCTAAAAGCTCAATCAGCTTTGCTGACAATGTGCAGTGTGGCCACCCAGGGCAGGTGCTGAAGGCACATTTGACACCTCAGGCTACAAGCTGGTGTTAAACAAAATAAGGAAAGAGGTAAATCTGGCAAGAAGGGTAGTGGATTTTTTTCTTACAAAGACGAGTCATCTGTGATAGCTCCCCAGAACATTCACACCCAACCTGAAGGTATTCATCTCTTGTTGATGAGCCATAATGGACTAAGCTGCATTGACTTAAGAGACAGCTGCAACATCCTAAAAGGTGTCAAAAAACTCCTGGAGTATCAGGTGGCTCACAGTATTACATCATCCAGTGTAAAACTCCCCGCCCCAGGGGAGGTACTAGAGGCATTCCCATCTGAACTTGAGTGTGTGTTACTCTGAGTTTCAGAGCTTTCCTCAGCCACCCAGGGCTTTCACCACCACCTTAACGATTCTAGGCTGCAACCACCACTTTGACAGGACTACAACCACCGCTTCAACCATCAGAGTTGCAACAACCAGTCTCCTTGCTGGATCCAATGTTTTTCCTTGTGGGTCCTTCCAGTCACCTGGGGGGTCAACAGCCCTGCTCCAACTGCCTACACCAGCACCGCAGCCTCACTCCAGCAGATGTCTGCTGGTGTCAAATCCCATCTATTGGCCTTTTCCTGCCAGCACCGAGTTTTCAACCATTCCTGCCAGGTTTTCCAGATATGGGGGAGATGAACCACATGGAAGGCCATCTATCTTGTCTCTGTCTTGTGGCTGTGTGTGCTTTTTCCAGGAGGAGGAAAAGGCTTGGCTACCATCTTGATTTGCTCCAGTGGGCAGGGCTTTGTAAGTTTCTCCTCATCAGCTGGTTTAACCCACTTTTATCAGTATTGTTATTAGCATTCTTCTTGGCAAGGAGTTATTTTTCCACTTACATCTGTGCTTTTTTGGTCTCTCTCTCTCTGCATTGGAGAAACCGGGGGTATTGAATCTAAGGGAGGAGACTTCTGCTGAAGGTCTTCTCCCCTCCAAATTGTCCCGAACTGAGACACACGCTCAGTGTATGAAGCCAATTAAAAAACATTTATTGAAAAAAAGTCATTAAAGAACTCTGGAGTAAATTTTCCAAAAGTAGTAATGAATTTGCATATTGTCAAGACATGCTGCATTATGCCACAGAAGATAGTGTCAATAACCAAGTTATTCAATAGGCAGGGAAATTCTGTTTCAGCCATTCAAGTGTTGTCAGTTTATGCCAGCAGGAAATACAGCCCAAGGTCCCCCTGCTACCTAAATTTCAGAAGTAACTAAGGATGTGTAGTACAAAAAGAGAATTACAAGTTCATTAGGCAATATTACCTTTACATCTCAAGGATCAAATAGTTGTAAGAAAGAGCTGCAGGCCATTCCTGCATTGCTATTTTGCTTCTCTCCAAGCCTTGTAAGACCTTATTTTCTTTTGGTGCTCTACAGTACTGATAAAAAGACAAATGTCTTGCCACCATCCTTTCTATGAAAAAAATAATAATTAAAAAAAATTTCTAGTGATACCTTTTGGTACAATTTGAAAACATCTAACTAGCAAATTGGCTTATCACACGTAGGATAGAAAGTGGAAAATATAATCTGTTGAGTACCAGAGAAGGAAATGAATCTCTTCACGATTGTTAGAAAAGTTCTCCATTTATTAAATTTTTCGATGATAACAGAGGTCATGAAGCAAAGAAAACAGGCAATAAGAAGGGTTTACTTACAACACGTGTTGTGGTACCCTGGCTAAAATCCAATCCCCAAAGCACACCCCAAAATTAAATTGTCCCCCTCGTAAAGGCTACCAAATCCCACCCTGTCCATGTCACCGAAAGGGTGTTCCCTCGCCTCTGATTGGTTATGTTATGTTAAAAGGCGGGGTTTAGATAAAAATGGCTACTTCTATAGTGGTCATGTGGTCAGGACTTTTTGCTTCATTTGCATTAATTTCACAATTCCTGTTTCCTGGCCGTACATATCCACGAGCCGCCTATATGTTAGTAAAAAGAAAAGAACACTTTAAAATGCATCTATTTCCCCTTGTTTTTAATAATTTTTAATTATTTTGCTTGCAAAAAACTCGTTTATTTATTCCTCATAAGCATGATTTTTTTTTTTTTTAACAACTATTTTAAATATTTTAAAAAAAAAACGCAAGCAGTTCTGATTTAGTCTGCACTTAGCAGGAACATAAATTTTTTCTCTTCATGAGGCATTTAAGGAATAGAATAGGAGTTCAAATTTAAGTTCACTCATAAGTTTAGTGGAATCAGGCTAATATAGAATAGAATAGCTGTTGATAAGAAGGGTGAGAGAAGGGAGAAGGAGAAAAAGTCCTCAGGAATTACCAAGGCAGGATAATCAATTGCAAAAGAACTAAAAGTATTAAGCTGTTACATATAGCTCAATAGCTACTTCTTTGATTTCTTCCTGTGAGATGCTTCCTTGTTTTCAGGAAGGCTAGCCACAGAAATTCAGAACAGTAGCAGAAATTAAACAGTTATTAATATATAGCAATAGTCTCATCATTCAAAACCACTGCTGTCTATCCTTTAAGATTCTAGTCATAATAGCTATTTCTTTTTTCCTTTACAGTAAAAGAAAACACAATACCTTTTGAGGGCAATTCATCTCACTAGTTGCAAACACCTTATCTTTGGGTGGACAGAATTACCTTACTGAGATAGCCATCTTCCTCCAATGACCACAGAAGAAGAAGGGATTACTATTTTGGAGTAGACATGTAACTTTGAGATGGCTAACGGTAGATGAATCCTGTTGCTGAGATGAGAGTACAAGATTAAAAAAATCCAAACACGAAAATCAACACCAACAAAAAAGAAACTGCCCACACCACCCTCAATAAATAAGGTATTTAAGAACATGCCTAGGTTCAAGAATAGGAACAGTTCTACCAAAGTCAATTGAAATGTTCATTAAAGACATTGGAAGGGAAAATTAAATATTGAGAGCAAGCTTCAAACAGTTTTCATTCAACAAATTTCAAATTGGGGTAATTTTCATTTCTCTGAAACTATGGATGACATGTTAATCAATGGTTATATAAACAGTTATTTAAGTATTTACTGAAGTCTATTCTTAGTAAAAAAAACCAGAACAAAACAAAACACAAATATTTCATTAACCATTTTTAAAAAAATTCTACAAATACTGATTAAATTTTGAAGTGAAATTAATTATAATTTCTTTTTTTTTTTTTTTGGTACAGCTGAAGCAACATTTTAATGGAGACATATGCAGTACTTGGGCCATCTCTACCATTTATAATCTTGAAACTCAGCACTAGTAAATAATTTTACTGTATTGAGATCAGAACCTAAAGTTCTGTGTAGGAACACATATCTGGAAAAAAAGCCCAGTGGTAAAGCCAATTAATAAGTGTTTCACCCACTTAGAGTAGAAAGGACAAATGTGAATTCACATGTATGTTAGGAGTTTAAACTCTGCTTTCATTTTTTCATCCTACTTTTCATAAACTGTTTCTGTCCTTTGATCATAACTGAGATTTACCTATTCACCTGCTGTTGATATGCAATGGTTATTTTGGTTATTCAAAATATCAGTGTCAGAAAAGGAACAAATGAAAAAACTCTAGCAGAGTAGAAAAATTCATAACAGAAAAGACGCAACTGTAGAACCCTCCAGGATGAAAGGGACAACACAGGTCAGAAAATCAAAGTGGAGAAGTAGAGAATGAAAACCAGACGGGTGGAGAGAAGCAGGGCTTTTGAATAACAGTCTATTTTCTCTCTCACTCAAGTCAGTGGGGAAAGTCCTACTGACTTACAAAGGAAAAGATCAGGCCATCTTTACATCTTGTGTTTATTCTGCTGTCAAGTTGGTATTCATGCTTCTATACAAGTCTAAGTCCATGACGTAGTACTGCCTTCATTTTCTCTTGCACTGACTCCTTTGCATTCCTGTGTGCTTTTTTTAACTCCTCAAGGATGCTAGCTATACTGAATTCAGTTACACTGGTATTTGTATATTTGATTAAAAGATAGTTGTCTGAGTTATTTGAAGTTCTGCTAGGAGAAAGACTTCATTGTTCAAGGGTTATTATTACTCTGTCTCACGCTCTATTTCTCTCTCCTAAGGTACTGCAGAGCCTATAACGAAGTGAATCCAAATGACTACTTTGAGACTGGCAAAGAACCTGCCATGCACACAAAATATTCTTTTAACATTGGTCTGAACTAATCATCCAAAGGGATTTTCTATGTCATTTATGGGATTTGATTCTCCCATGTGTTTTCCCTCTAATGTGATTGTACTGATGCAAAATCAGAAGCATTCGTAAAAAGGCAGGCATGCTTTCAGTTTACAGGACTCCATAAAAATTCTGGAGAGGCTGAACTAGCTTCTGGCTGATACTGAGGAAGTCTAATGGAGTAATAGCAACGTGGAATGCATTAGGACCTATAGGGCAAATTCTTTCCTGTGTCCCTTTTTTTCACTATACAAATGCAAGAGGGTGTGGGCTTCCCTCAGTGGGTGTAAAAGAGGTGCAGCTGTGTGGCTGCTCAACACTTGAGTTTCTGTTGTCTTTGTACTGTTTTGACTATCACAAGGAGCTGGTAGGTTAAAGCTTCTGCTATGAAGTACTAAATCAGATGATGACATTTTGTCAGTAACAGAAAGCTTAGGGATAAAGTCACACAATTTAAGGTTTTAATGTAAACTGCACAACTCAGGATGACATTTAGAGTTTTCCTCTTTATTGTTTTTTTTGTGGTTTTTGTTGTTGTTTGTTTGTTTGTTTGTTTTAACAAATCCCCCATAGATTGAAGTTGGCAGAGAAGCCTGAGCACTGCTACCAGCAGATTCTGACAATATTTCCTTTGGAATAAGCTGCATTTTTTCTGTAGTGTTGTGATCAGTATTGTCTCCAACTTCCAGTACTTGTCATGCAGTCTTTTCATCAGCTTTCTGGATGAAAGCAATTTTTTCTTCGTTTTTTGTTTTTTTTTTGTTCATTAGTTTGTTCTCTCCCTGTCTCTTGCTGTGTCTTTATGATTGACTACTTTTAAATCAAAAAGCATTTCCAACAAATCTACAAAGCAACACATTGTTTCAAGTGAACTTATCTCTCTTTTTGTATATTTTGACTTTTCTTCTCCCTCTTCCCTATCCATTTAGAAGGCAAGCTTCAGGCCTAGAGCAGTGACTGTGCTTCTGTACTGGATCATAAGCATGGGCTTGGGCATGCTTTGGAAACCAAACTGTAATTATAAATTATAGGTAGAACTACACCTGTGGCTGAGGACACTCTTTTCAGCTGTCTTGCACCTGCAGTTTTGAGTGTGCAATCTAATATATGTAGGCTTAATGTAAGGAAAAATAGGAGTGGTACAATCTTTAGCTTTGAGATGTTGCTAGAATACTTTCCCCACTGAAGATGCAGCACAAAATATAAGCATTAATCTTACTAGAAGGCTGAGCACAGAGCTACCCATTTCTAAGTCCTCCATAAGTTTTAAAGTGATTGAATGAAGAGATGTAGAATTTCGCCTACTTTTCAACATGTTCTAAAGACAAGATTTCTCAGCACGTACTCTATCTCTCTCATTGTACTTACACATAGTGCAATAGGCAGAGTAGGTTAGTCTGGATAATTAGAAGCAAACTATTACAATAAATTTGGGTGTTGTAGGAGGTATGCACATGGCAATATGTGCCATGGTATAAGCTGTGTGGAGGAGATGGGTGAGTAGAGGCTTCACATCATTATAAATGGGTCTGTGTACCTGAACCACAAGGATAAATTCACGTCTCAGGAAAACGGAAAAATGTTTGTATTGATGCAATAGATAAAGAGCATTCACCTAAAAAAAGAGGTCCTCAGTATGGACAACCTACTTAGTAAACATAGGCTAAGAATATTTTTCTCCTAATTTAAAAACAAGGTAGAATTTTTCTTCACTTCTTTTTCTCTCACAAACATAATTCGTTCTGTGGGGTTTTTACCATGCAAAATACATTCAAAAGATTCTAGAAGTCCTCTAACAGTGGAGATGTTCTCTGTGAGGACCAGTAAGTCCCAGGTTATTTCAGTTTTTCAGTTAATGCCCACTCTGAGTACAGAGGCCGAGATTTGATTCACCTTACCAAGGTTAGTATTATAGGCATTTTGTACTGCTCCAGTTCACTTCCAAATTCATAAAGCCCTATGATAATGCTAATGGCAGATGTAGTCCTTAAACTGGGTCAAGACTAGGTCTTTGTAATTTACCCAGAGTTCACATACACTAAGGGGAGAAGAAGAACTACTGAGTTTCAAAAAATACTTGTTTTTTTTTTCAAATTTTCTAATAGTTTTCCCAGTGAATGTTGAGTCCAATTGACTTTACATACATCAGGGCATTGGTGGCATCCTACTTTTCCCCTTAAAAGTAGACATACTCTACTAGACAAACTTTCAGCCTATCAAATTACAAACTAACCTCATTTTTGGGGGGAAATTTGTGTTTTTAAAACATCAAAAGACAAAAGTCCTGTGGGAAAATTATGCCCCATTCCATAACTGTGTCACTAAATTCCATTCCTTTTGTTGCTAAATAGAACCTTAAACCTCTTCAATGCCCTTTATAAGGAGCTTTGCTTCTCAGATGTATTAAACCCACCCACTTCCTCTCCATATACTATTGTCATCCCCTTTGAGGTTTGTTTCCTTGTTTGTCCTTTTCAAATACTAGCATTTGTAAAAAGGGTCTTTCAAAGACATTGTACTCAAGCCTTGATGGCAAAGGACCTTATCGATACAACTGCCCATGCTTCATGCACTGCTTTTGAAAAGGAATCTAAAAACCAGCAAATATCAAGCTTCTAGAATGGATTTTGTTTCAAAGTCTCTTCTTTGTTTCTCTCCAACAGTTTAAAAAAAGTATGCTGTCCAGGGAAGGGATTCCTCCCACTATGGTTGGCATAAAATCTGTTTTAAAGCAGGTGAAAGTAGAAGCTAGCCTAGACTGGTTTGTACAGCCAAAGGATGTATTGTATAACTCTATGGACCAGGATAGGTCTATGCAAAACTTATTGGAAACAAAAGGAAAATACTGACCTGGTTTTTTACAGTTTAGAAATGGAAATAATTTTATGCATGTATAACACCTACTGTACTGTATGTAAAAACCTTAAACTTCTGTGTATATGTTTGCAGGAGCTAGGTCAAGTATTTCATAGGCTGGATTTGTAGCTCAGGTAAAGAAGCATAAATCAAGAGTAATTCCATTAATATAATTAAGTTAGTATACCAGTATAAGCCCGGAAGAACTGTGTGAAGATTGAAACTCTGTAATTATATTTGTTTCCAGAATAGATAGAGCATCATCGATATTTAAAACGACATTCTTCAATAAATTAGTACCAAGTGAAACACTGCAAAGAAAGGAACCTTACAAGATATCAATTGGTGTAGACCTGCTTTATTAACAATTTTTTATTTATTTAAACTTTATCTTAAAAATATGGAAGCTCAGAATGCCTAATGACTAGCAAAATATAATATTGTCAGATGCCCAGTTCATGAAAAATGAAGTCAAGAAAATTCACATAGGTTAATAAGTGAGTAAAAAGGCAAAGAGTTTGATTTTTTTTTTTTTTTAGTTTGGGTATTTTTAATCTTTATTTAGTCTTAATATTCAAAAATTCCCTTATCCAGGTAGTTTTGAGATTTCAGATAGGATTTGTGTAAATTTTGTGTGGCTTTCTCACCATTTGTGAATTCCTTGTAAGTTGACCGGTACAGGACTTAAGTGTCCAAGGGTAAAAAGAAATGGCTCAGGAAATAAGCCTAAACAGAGAGTAAATGGTAAAAAGTGATCACAGAAATAGCAGTCTGTTCCAAACTGTTTTTACTGAAACAGATATGGATGCCTGGTTAACTAGGAAGCACCAAATTATTTTCTGCAAAATGTTTAACTGTAATAAATCTATTTGCTACTTTAACTTAGAAAAAGAGTCCAGACCTTTTTTAATCTAGAAAGTAACTTTTTCCCCTATGAATTGTGAGATTAAGACAATTTATACTTCGTCTATTTTCTGCTTTTTACCTTTATTTATTTTGAATCTGCTAGCAAGTTCTTTATTTCTCGACAGAGTGCTAACAAGGAAATACACTAAATAACAAATTAATGAGCTTATTGTCAAATTAATTAAATAATTAGAAATATTATAATTTCTTACTCAGAATTTTACAACACTCTTACTCATTTCTGCAATATGCTTCAAAAAGAATAGCAAAGTTTTTAATTCTAGTGTTTGGTATCCTTTGATAACTAACTTGCAAATACTTTGAACCTTTTACTTTTAAAAGCCTTCCTCCTCTTAAATATTCTCTGCTTTAGTTTTAAAGTAAGTGGTCATTGATGTAATAGTACATTACCCTCTTCAGTCCCTACTTTGCTACCTATTTCTCATTTTGTTTCTCTTTTTCATCCTGGTTTAGATGAGTGTTACATATATATAATAATTTTGCTGTATGATAATAAATATTAGCTTTCATTCTTGTCAACTTATAGATGAAGGGATAAAACTGAGAAACTTTTGGATGAAGGAATGAAAATAAGTGAGAAACCTTTGCATTAAGTGATAAACACTTACGTGGGCAATTAAATCAGTGAGTTAGAAAAATGTATATTTACTAGATTTGATTCTTGGACTTATTTCAAGACTAAAGGTGAACAAGTTGAAGGAAGAGAAATACTATCTTTGTGTTTTCTTAACCCTTGGATTTGTTAGAAAGATAACCTGTCATTGGAGAAAATTTAAAGTAACATCATGACATTCTAATTTGCACCATCTGTTGATAATTGCCAATTCCCTAACATGTCAAATGTGAAAGGCTGAGAGGAGGGAACAAAGATGGATATGCTTTGTGCATGCCAATCAGTTTTCTTTGCAACCACGAGAATCTGCAGCATCTGGAAAAGAACTCAAAGTGCTTCAGGAGCCATAACAAAAACAGCAACATGAGTTCCTAAATTGTCACAAAACAAAGTGGAGAGAGGAACCTTTGTCTCCTTATACTTCGCAACAGCAACTACAGGACATCTCTATAGTTTGTATTTTTCCTCAAGGATGATTTTAACAGAACAGACATATGAAAAAACATGTTCGTTCTCAGTCATGAAAATATTTCCCTAAATATCTAAGTTTAAATGGTCTTGTAAAGAATGTGCCTGGACAACCAAACATCTCTTCTTGGATCAGCATAACTTGAGTTGATGTTATCTAGGCTGTACTTATTTGTAAGGCCTCCCTACTAGCAATCTCTGTTGTTAAACAGATGGAGCCAGATGAATCAGTCAGGTGAATCAAATTAAACAACTTTGAAGTACAAGAATAATATGAGGATCACTCTAAAATCAGATATATTGGTACTTTTCATCCTTTTTTCTCAGGCTGTGAATACACTCTGAAGAGGTAGGTTATTCCAGATGTTACTTTCCCTCACCTGGAGGGTACAGTATTAAAGCCCAGCAATGTACTAGTTCCCATGAGCACTTCCTAATCTGTTTCAAACATAAATCATCTGAGTAAGTCTGAAGAGTTTAAATAGGAAGCACCCACATAATTCTTTCTATCTGCACAATTGAGAGGGTAGGACCTCCAACTAGTGAGCACTAAGGAGCAGATTTGGGCTATTCTACTTGTAAGAACAAGCATTAATCTTCTCTCTGTTCAGTCTAATCCTGTATTCTGAACAGCAGGAGCAGCTAGTATGACTACGAATTCTATTAAAAAAAATAAATTCGCTTTTGAAGAACATTTTTCCAGCCACAGTTTTTGACATTTTCTAAAGGAACACAAATTTCTTTGGATATTTCTTTGATATGCTTGTGGCTTTTTTTTTTAGTTGCTAAAAGTAGTATATTAGATTTAAAAGGAAAGAAACATA
>JAWWEV010000115.1:77518363-77561460 GCA_035583235.1 Hafferia zeledoni
AGGAAGGAATGAAGGAAGGAAGGAAGGAAGGAAGGAAGGAAGGAAGGAAGGAAGGAAGGAAGGAAGGAAGTCAAAATTCCCCTGTACACATTAAATTTAGTTTAGTCTGAGCTCACAATTTTTTTCTTTTTTTTTTTTTTTAGCCTTGCCAATAGATATTCTGTGCTTCTGAAGGCTTCAGGTCAAAGTCAAATATTGCTTTTTGTCATGAAGTTCTTGAAGTTTATCTCATTCTAACTATGTCCAAACTTAAAAACACAATAACATAGGATAGAAACACAGAAATTCTCCACACACAACTTAGGTCTTGGATTTCAAACAATTCAGTAAGATACTTTGAGTTAAGCCCATGAAATTATTTCAGTATGGAAATCCAAACTGATGCCCTGCTTGGGACTGCTAAACTGGTATCTGAAAGTCTTGAAAAGTAATCTTTAAATTGCCATTGGAGAAGCTTATGTCTTTTGGAAAATTTCACTGCCCAGGGAAAGGCTATATGTAGCATGTCCTTATAGCCTAGTGTCGAGGAATCAGGGAATCATCAGTAAGCATATCTTCTCATATTTAACAGTTGTAAAGTTTTCAGAAATAGCTTAAAACAATGAAGGATGGTTAAAGAGCTGTGCTACCTTCTGCAACCTTAGCATACCAGGATGTATGACACACTGTTCCTGTGACATCTTCTATCCATTATTGCAGGAATCTCTTGGCATGAGCTCCATTGTCTCCCAAGACTCTAAGCCTTTCCGTATGTTTTATGCTGACCCTAGCATCAAACTCAATTGCCTGTTCAGCTTGGAGTGAGGAAGACAAACAGCTGTATCAGGAAAGCTAAAGGAGCAGTCCTCAGCACAAGTGTTTTGTGGATCCAACTTTAGTGCACAAATAGGAAAGGATTTAACAATCACACGACCTAGATTTTTTTCCACAGGAGGTGAAGACGCATCATAAATCCTTTTACATATCTGGGCCTGGGTGGCTTTTGAACTCAGGACTTCAGTGTTTTTGAAAAGTTTGCAGCTTTTATTTGTCTCAAAATAAGGGATAAAAAAGAAGATTCTAATTAACATCTGTTTACGAAGAAAGAGATGCATCATCTAAATTAATCTGTCAACTGTTGCTATTATGTTAATTAAGTTGCATGTGAGATGTTAGAAAACCTCTACCATAGTTTTTCAATATCATTTTTGACTTCTTTAGCTTTATGGAAAGAGAAGATTGTAGCAAAAGCTTACCATTTCCTCCTTATTCTTTTATAACCTCTTGGTCTTAAGGTACAGGCTGTATCATAACATTTTGGGACCTCTAGATTGGCAGTCAGTGAGATATTGCTTCAAGTATATGACTACTAGAAATGGTTTGAATGCATTCACATAAGCCAGTTTAACCAGATCTGTGACTGTTCAGTGATTGCATTGTAAGCCTCCAGCAGTGTTTCCTGTGGAGGCAACTGGCCTCCTGCCTGAGTCAGAGGGGCCTGTTGTCCTCATGGGTTCAGTGAGTGAGGAACATGGATGGGAAAACGGAAAACTCTTGAATGAGATCCACCACTGATGGATTAACTCTTTGCAACCACCATGTGAAACACACAGATGTGTTAACACAGCTCCATTTAGCTAGGCTCTACAAAAGAATAATGTTCCATAGAGTTATGCTGGAAAAACATAGAGCAACAGTCACAGTAAGGTCTGAGATCTCTGATTTATCCTTTTTAACATAGTATTTGTCTTCCATGTTTCTCTCTAATAATATCAGATTAAGATCATGATAACTATTCTTACTTACAGTCAGTTAAATAGAAATTTATTTTTTCTTCTCTGGATTGATCCTGAAACTATTAAAAATGTCTTTTTCATGTCGTGTTATTGTTTTCCGTACTAATGTGGCTGGCAAACTCATGTCATCATGATAGTATTCAAGGAATCATTTAAGAGTAGCTACTAATCAGTGCAGTAATGTTTCATTTCCAAAATCATCTCCTTTAGGTCTGTTACTAGAAACATCAGAAACGGCATTTATCTGTTATAAAAGGAATTCACATTTCTCCTGAGTATTCTCCTGTGTAAATTGCTGCTTCTATTTAAAAACATCAGGCTCTGTCCAATTCTCAGATCCAATGAATCTGCTTTATGCCATTCTTCCTAGGCCAAGGAAGACTAATTAATTAATCCCAGGGGAGAAAACTTCCACTACCATTCATCTCTTGTTGCAATTTGTCAGTCTCTTTTGCCACTGTTCCAGTTCATGATGTATTTTTAGGAGCAAGGAAATACAGGGGAAACAGCTGAGACATTTTTCTCTGCAGGTAGTCTTTAATTTCTTTGTGAATGCACCCCAGAGCATGGGATTGTTGATTTATCCCCAGAATCCTGTGTATCTCTTCATGCACTTCTCAGCTGCAGATGTATCTTCCAGCTGTAAATCTCTCTTGCTATTCTGCTGGGACTTTCATTGGTGAAATTCACTACACTTGTTAATGAATAAACAGGGATAATGGAAATTTATTGAATAAATTTTTATTGTGCATTGGTTATAATATGTCATTGTTTTCGTTCACAAACTTTGTGCATGCTTTACTAGAACATTAAAAAAGTAGGAATAATAATTTTTAAAAAAGGACTTGATCAAAGATTGCAGCAAAGTTTAAAGTCAGATGGACAGGCAGACAATCTAGATAGATGTCACTTGGCACTAGATGACAGTTAACTGCCTTATGCTGTTCACTGAATGATGGATGACAAATCTTATTGTTATACAGATGCTTAACCCACTGGTGTGCATTATAATTTTACAGATACCATCTGATTTCCAGAAATTAGTATGCTACGCAGCTATAGATATGTTGCAGGCAGTAGGAACTGGAATTGGGTTATTTTTTCCTGTTGTTTGTTGCCTGACAGCTTTGACTCCAAGACCCATTCATTATAGCAAACTGAATTTATAGAGGTCTGGACTTTGGCTTTTGCTTCAGTGAAAAAAACCAGGTTCTCATTTATTGGATTTGCAATGGAGATATAATATGTCTAGCACCTACACAGAGATATTCTTGATGGAAAAATAGAAGGAAATATTAGAATATCATAGTGAAGTTGACTGGCACTGAAAAATAATAAGGAAATGGTAAGAAAATATTTGCATAATGCTCACCTAAACATATCCTCAAGTTTGCTAATGTCCCCATTCAGCTTGACATGGGCCTTAGAAGAACTGTGTAACGGGGATAAATTCCCAAACAATGTGGGAAAGAACATCTGCTGAGGGGTTTATGTAATTTTCCACTCAATTTGTTCTGTCAAGAAGATAAAGTATTTCACTCCTTTGAAGAGACCAATACTATGGGTTAAAAAACTGAAACTTAAAATGGCAGAAATTCAGTATGAAGCAAACTTTCTTTGTAAGTTCCAGTTTCCTGTATTATTTCTCCTTGTTCTGCATCATTGATGTGCTTTTATAAATCTCTTCCTTTTGCTTTCATATCTGTTTGCTGGGGTAAGACATACAAAGATCCAGGAAACAAGAAATGTGGCATCCCTAACCAACTAGACAGAACCATATTTCTTGAACACTATGTGTGGTTCTATCAAAACACACAATGGCTGAATGGCTGGTTGTTATTTTACTGACTTTCATTGAACATATTTGTCCCGTATTGCAAACAAAACAATAAAATTGTACCTTTAGCAATAGAATCACAGTCTAGAAACATTCAAAATGAGTAAGCTTGTGTTTCCTATTTTCCACATCAGAGCAGACCAAGGAAAAACATTTAATGCATAAAACTGAAAGACTTCTAATGCATTATAGGCTTTAAATATAGTACCTTTAGGCTCCCCAAACAGCACAATATGATTTATAAACTGTACTGAAAGCCTTCTCCTGTAGAGCAGTGGATGTTATCATTGGTTTCCTTGTTCACATTTCCTGTGGAGGAAATAGCTGTTATCAAATAGTATAAATATTAAATAATATCAAATAGTACATACTTTACTGCCTCTAGTATATCATCTGATTCATTGTTTTTACTTTATTTATTTTGCTTATGCAATACAAAAGCTAATATTAAAGTATATGTATCCTTTACTAAGAGAAAGATATGACCTTAAAAATTAGTATGTTTAAAATGATGGGCTTAACTGACATGCATCTTGTCAAAGGCCATTTAGCATTCCATGAGAGCAGGATGCTTCACTACTGCAGGCCAGCAAGTCTGAACAGGCCCACTGGTGCCAGGAAAGGTGAGGATATATCTTGCTCTTCTCAGAAATATGTAAAACTTTCGTATGTCACAACATTTAAACAGAGCTAAAAGGTTTTACATCAGCTCCAGGACATGAAGACAAAGCCTGTCTCTTGGTAGAAACCAAGGGTAGCCATTCTGAGAGTTATTTCTGTGTTTGTTTTCCAAGATGGGTGAACTAGAAAGTATGAGCACTCATGTTACATGAGATGCAGCTGGACAAATATTTGAATCAAAGATCCTTGGAGGTTCACAGAGCTCTCTATCAGCTGCTAATTGCCCTTGCACAGCAGTACAGTCATCTTGATTTTGATGAGTTGATAGCAGAAGTCTTAAAGAAGCCAGTATTGTCCTGAACATATGTAGGTGGATTTGAGTTTCCTGAAAAGCCAGAAATGAATTGCAGCGTTGGAGGGAAGGGTCTCTGCTTTCCCCTTTGTCCAAGGGGATGCAGAGAAGGGAGACAGAGACAAGGCAGCCCAAGCAAGTCCACGCAAGGAAGTAAAGTGAGTTTAGTCAAACAATCCACAAGGTATTATAAAATCTCAGGGGGGGCAGACCCCAGATCTGGGCTGGATTGGTTGAAAACTGAGGAAGGGGTAGGGTCTAAGGGCCATTAACCAATGAATTGAGGACAGGGGCAGGGCCGGCAGGGCCCCTGCCGCCGCCCCCCCCAGCCACGAGGCACCGGGGTCTTACCCAGGTTTCCCGCCCTGGAACAACACGCAGAGGGGGGAAGGGGTTCCCGGGACCGTCCGATTACTGGGGCTTCCCGTGGGGGGAGGCTGCTGTGATGTCCGGGTGCCAGGGACCCCCCCAAGGGCAGGGAGGCTGTTACCCAGCCTGGGAAGAGACAGTAACATGCTCAACCTCAGGTTCGATGGCTTGTTAAGGGAACAAAAAGCCTCCGGGAGACCCAAAGGAGACAGGGAGGAATAGATACAATACAAGGCAGGGTGTGGTGTAACAGCCCCGCAGGGGAGCTGTAACAAACAGAGAGGTGACACAAACTTTGCAACTAAAAAAGCCATAGCAAGCAAGAACATAATTTTAAAACTTAAATAGCAAGTCTCTTAGTTGAATCTTTTCAGATTCAAGGTGCTTTTCCAGCACAGCTCTCCTTGAAATTTATTCCAGCATTTTCCT
Source organism: Hafferia zeledoni (assembly GCA_035583235.1). Classification (NCBI taxonomy): domain Eukaryota; kingdom Metazoa; phylum Chordata; class Aves; order Passeriformes; family Thamnophilidae; genus Hafferia; species Hafferia zeledoni. The sequence continues at coordinate 77,523,747 of JAWWEV010000115.1, forward strand.
GCACTGAATTGTTTGGACTGAATCTCTGGGTTCTCTAAGGTCACCTGCTTCCTTTGCTTTTTTGGCAGCCATGAGTGAGGGGAGGTTCAGGAGGCAAGGCCCACTTGTACAGGAGAGTTCCTGAGTCCAGAAACACCCAAGCAGCAGCCCCATGACCTGGAAGACCTTGGCAGCCAATTGAGAGAGAAGGGAGCAGTGCCAGCAGCTACTGAGGAAAATTTAAATTGGTCCAGGGAGCATGAGTGATCCAGAGTATGGCAAACAGGGGTATGGCATTGAGGATGTCACAGCAGAAAGGGTATCACAGCGGTCCAGAGGGCAGTTTGCACAGGCAGGATGAACAGAAAGGGCTCCTCTCTGACTATTCAGGAGCAGTCAATAGAGGCAGCAAATGGACTCAGTAGTTAGTAAGGAAGAACAAAGAGATCCTTTAAGCCCCGGTCTTATTAACATACTAATTTTAGCTTCCTCAGATATGGTGCTGACACACTGTAAAGCTCGATCCCCTGTAGCTGACACTGTACCAACTGTGTCAGACGGCCCCAGACAGACAGACCTGCAGACAGCAGACACAGTTCTGCAGGTCACAGATTGCTAAGAGTGCCTAATGCCTCTTCATGAGACTAGGACAGAAAAAGTTATTTTGCAGAAGGTGTGCTGTGGTTGAAGAGCTGTGTTGGCAGGTGAAGCAGCTACAGGAAGAAGTGAGGAGGTTTTGTAGTATTTGCATGAATGAGCAAGACAGAGACAGATCATTTTCAGAGGCACTATAGTCTGAAGACTGTCGTGGGTTTCAAACCTCTGTTGTAGTGGAGAAGAAGCTGGACCCGGAACCCTGCAGGGTAATTACTCAAAGGGCTCTTAGTCAAGGGTCTGTTAAAGATGAAGGCTGGAAGAAGGTCATTGCACATAACAATGATTACAAAACAAGGGAACGGTATATTCCTTTTCCTAAGGGTCTCTAGTAGTGATCGGCTTCTTTCATTCCATAACTTGCAATTATCAAGTGTATGATGGCTATTTTAAATTAGACAGAGTTCCATTTTGCTCCAGCTGTGGCTCCCCATTCTTTTTCTCCTACATATTCTTTATATTCTTTAAATCTTCTTTCTTTTGACTTTTTTTTTTTTTTTTTTTACTTATATAATACTTACTAGTACTTGTACATTTACCTTTGTCTTCTAAAATACTTAAAGGCAACTCAGTTCTTTTTGTAAAGGTGGCAAACTTTAAATTATGGCAAGTAGTTGTCGTTGCATGCCACGATGAAATGTAATATTTAAAGAAATTATTGCACACCATGTAGTGATGGGGAAACTGACAATGCCCTAAATGAAGAGCAAATGTTAAGCATTTTGAGATATTAACATCCTGGGTAAACATAAACGTTAATTAATTTCAAAGTCACATAGCAGTTAAGATTTTTGATGAAATAAGAGGAAAAAGTACTATGTAAATTGAAATGTTTCAGCTCTGTTCAGTTCCCTCTTCATCTTGACCAGAGCAGAGCCATTGCCACCCCATGATGTGAACTGGGCAAATTCTGGAGCACGGACCAGGCAGCTGGGCATGCCTGTAGCATACTCCACTTTGCTGGAGAGGCAGCCAGCTTGAAGTGATCTTTGTAAACCACAGTGTGTTACTAGCCTTTGGTGCTGTTGTTGATTGCAGAGAAAAGGGAAAGAAAGATACAGAAGAGGAAAAAGGAGCTGCAGGGTGTAGAGATGAGTAATTTTCTAATTTCAAATTTTACCAGTGAAGCTGTCATTTGTCTTCCACTGAGGCCCCTGGATTTTGTCCAGTAGAACAAGACTAAAGCCTGTGGTGAAATGGGGTAATGCCATCGGTTTGTTTTGTCTTTCAGGCAAGGCAACAAGAAGTGGGTAAAGGCTGTTGCTGACAGTGAATGTGGGCAAACTGGGTTTGCTTGCATTTACCCTTGATTGCCTCACTGCCTAAAGCTGCCTCTGGTTTCAATCATGGTCCATGCCACAGACCATATCTCTTTCAGGCACTCAATGATCTGGAACCAGTCTGGCTAGAAGATTAACTAAGAGCTGTTACTGAGACAATAGCTGAGAACTGTGTCTTTCCAGCACAGATCCAGGGAGGATCTGAAGAGGAAACAAAAGTTTTTTGGAAGCTATCTTGAAACTGTGGACCCTCACAGAAACTGAGAGTAATTAGAAGTCTCCCCTACATCCTCACCAACTACAAACTATGCTTCTTCATCCTGTATTATCTAATTGAAATTGCATCTCAGCTCAATGTGTCTATACATCAGCTCAATGTGTCTGTACATTCCTTTTACAGTAATATGGTTAAAAACAAAGGCAACAATGGGATGTTCAATGCATGCAGTAATCTTAGGCTGTGAAATAAAACACACCACCATAATGTTTATCTCATTCCACCATGCAGTACGTATATTATGCACTCAGGTATTATTGTGAGCAAACCAGTATAAGAATGTAGTGTAATAGAACTAATTACTGTTATTGACCCATATGGAGTTGAAAGCCTAACTGCAACACTAATGTGTCCAACTAAAAATACCCCTATTTTATTCATCACACTGACTTTTCCTGTGTGTATTCATTATAATATCCATTTACTGACATAGACTAGCTTTTATTTTTTACCAGTGACAGTCCTATAGAAGCAGAGAGCTCTGAATAAGGTTTGGGGATTTTTTAACACATCAATCCACAGCATCAAATTCCCATGGCAGGTTCACTCTTCAGCCCAAGTGTACAAATTCTGCTCCTAGATGCATATGTCTGTGTTGTCTCATTGAAGGCACAGATTTACACTAGAAACCCAAAGTAGAATTCATAAAAGAGAAGAAAGGCAATACTGTAATTGAGACTCCTTTTGCCCGTCAGAATATTTATTGTCAGGGTGGAGTATGAACAAAAAAAAAAAAAAAAAAAGAAAAAGAAAAAGCGTTGTATCTTCATTTTCGTGTTCCAGATTTAGTTTCAGTGGTGACAAGTAGGAAAAAACCCAACTTTTTTATTCTTTTATTTGCTATACAGCACAAATTTTACAATAAAACAATCAAACATCAATAAAAATAGAATCCCTCACTGACAATGACAGCAAAAATGCTTTGCACTTTGATAGTTTCCTGTAGATGCTTGTTTATATTTTGTTAAAATATAAGTAGCAAAATATAATATTAAATTTATATTGTACCTACTATTATATTGCAATCACACATTCTCAACATTAAACATTACTATAAATAAATTTATTTCATTCTGATTTTATATTGTTTTTAAGAATAAAAGAAAATCTATCCTGTGGAATTTTTCTCTCTAAATTTTACAACATGAATCCATTTTCATGTCTATGTCTCTATATGGGACAAAAATAATTTGTGGCACAAACACAATTCAGCATAGACTAACTCCATGCAGGTATCGATTTAGGCAGAGGAGCCTGCCTGTAGGTCACCGGTTAGATCTCTTCATGGCCTTGATGAAAAGTCCAGTTATGGTGAACCGGAAAAATAATAAGAAGCAGCAGTTCAGGTACTTTCCTTTCACTAAATATAATGTTTAAATGTTTAGACAGTGATCAGATGCTAGAATTGATCCAAATGCTAGAATTGATCCTGGGGAGTCCTGCAACAAAGAAGAAAAGATTTTGAAAATATTTCATTGGAAAAAAAAAAAAAAAAACCACAACAAAAACACAACAGAGTAAAGGATCAGGCGTATGAATTAGAAAACCCCCCGTATTTACAGAATTCTAGATAACAGAATTATGTCATATACTAGTCTTAATTTACCTAATATTGTCAGCTAGGGTTTCATGAAATTAGCACTTTGGGTTTTGTCTTTGTTCCTTTCCTCTTGGAATTGTTTTTACAGCAGGAAAATCCGCCTTAACACAAGAAAAAGTTAATCTTGGAAAGTCAAATTTTTCTTTCAACTGAGGAAAGTGTGTGGCCATTAATGTCATGATGTAACTGATATGGCCAAGATAATGCAAGAAGCTGGCAGCAGTAAAAAAAAAAAAAAAATTCAGCATGTATTTCCCAAGCCTCAAACCTTTCAATGGGGACCATTGTCACATTATTGCTATGTTTATGATAAACAGCTTTGAGAAGTTCTGCACCAGGAAAAAGGCACAGCACTGCTGACTTTGAACTGCATAACTGCTTTAGACAGATATTTTATATATTTTGAATCACAGTATATCACTAAGGGTTTAGCTTATATTTGCATGAAAAGAATATAGCAGATACCATTTTCTGTGTCTGTGTGTAAGCAAGAACTCATTAAAACTAGAAAGCATGGGAGGGAATTAGGCACTCCAGTCTCACAGGATTTTAGCAGGAACAGAGTGACTAACTTCCTGAGATACCATTATTGCCTAATAATGCACTTGACTGTTATAAATTATGTTCACAAACTTGAAATCTTAATGGTTTAGAATACTGTTTTTCTTTAAAGAGTGAGCGAGTTCTTTTATTTCTTTTCGACTAGATGAAAGCTTAGCTTTTTTACAAATCTGCAAACAAAATTGCCAATCACAACAGTATATTTTGCTAGCATATATGTGTGATGAACCCCTAATGAGAGAAAAATCCTTTTCATTTAGTTCACTCTCCCTTCGTTTGGCTTATTGACCATATCAAGTTAAATGTTAATTGCAGGCTACAGAAAGGTTACTTATCCCTTTATAATCAAATATCTCATTCATTAACTACCTATGCAACAAAATATCTGTTGTTGAAGGTTTGACTGAGACTTTTGTTTTCATAGCAATAAGAAGTTACCACCAATAAGGCTTAAACATATAGAAAAATAACGTTTTCATTAAAAACAAAACAAAACATTTTAAATAATAACGCTAAGCCCCAATTAAACAAAATACCGACATATATTCAAGAACACTTTTAGTTTTATTAAAAGAGTTTTGGGATTCAATAAATCCACAGAGATTAAAAGTACCTTTTTTCTTCACTCATTATTACTTTCTCATTATACATTGACTTGCTGTGTGACCTCAGGCAATTAATTTACTCTCTAGCCAAAATTTTCCAACCTGAATATGTAAAATTAAACATCTGAATCTATTTTTAGATACTAAAATAAATGGCCTGATTTTCAGAGGTCATTTGTACCCCAAATATTCATTAAGTTGACAGGGGCTCTGCCTGCCCTTTGCCTCTGAATAACTCATTACTTCTTGTGTATCTAAGTATGGATTTAGATGCTCAGCTCCTGTTATCAAACACTATCCCCAGGCTTCTCATGCAACGGAGTATGGTGCAGGGAATGCCTGAGCTAGCAAGACCCAAGGAAAATACGCTTAAACAGCTCCATACTGGTCAGGGTCAAAAGTGACACTTCTGTACCTGCATGTCTCAGCACAGGAATCCCCAAAGACTTTTCTGGCAAAATCTGTTCAAATGTCACTCTTCTCGCACAATATGCATGTCTGAAGAGATTTCATTTTCCTGGATATAATCTTGTGCACTTCATTTAGGTGCTTAATTTAGATGTTATGCACAAAATCCTGTTTGACCTAAAAGGGAGCTGGAATTTGCCCACCATAGTGGAGAGAAAGAGAGTGCCTCTGAAGATAAGCAGAGGGAAATCCACTCATATTTTAAGTGTCTATCTTTCCACTGAGAGTATAGAAAATTAATAGAAAATGTTAGGTGCTTCCATCCACTCAGGACCCAGAGCATTTTAGCCCTCTTCAGAGAAAGATATTGGGTAAAGGTGACACTGTCTATGCTTAATAGTCTTGTGGTTTGAGTATTCACTGAGAAAATGAGGGGTTTTCATTCCCAGCCCTGATCATCTTACAAGGGACTAAATCCACCTCTCCTATCACCCTCAAGAGTGACCTAACCAATATGCCATGAATATTCAGAGTGAGGCATTTACTTTTCCTTCTCCTGAGACTGAGCTGCTATGTAGCCAGGAATGCAAAATTCATTATTCTCAGGAAGCATCAGGGAAAAAAGTGTTGGATTGTAGTCACAGAGACAGGTCTGAGAAGGGGAAGTCTCCAGCTTTCAGCCTTCTCTTGTGGAAATCAAGCATGTCTCACCTTGTTCAGCAAGGAACAAAAATAAGGTGGGAGCTCTCTTATTCCTATGCCTTTCCATTTGAGAATATGCTTTCTCATGCACTACTTCTTGCTCTCTGAGCTCCTGTTACTGACTTCACAAACACTCAGATTTAGAAAACCACAACTGTTCAAGGTTCCTGGTGGTTTACATCTTGGCAAAGTGTTCTTGACACAAGTATCATCCCCTAAGGTTAGAAGGGTATAGATTCAGAGATTTCATCCCTTGTTTGTAAAAATGAGATGGACAAAAAAATTGTCACTTTTGGAAAGTAAGGTATGTTGGGTCACGATTCAAGGGTCTGTTAGTTCAGCAAGGATAAAGTTTATCTAGTGGAATGTGTGGACAGTACTTTCTTGAAGAAGAATTCTTAAGCATATTTGTCATATATTCAGATTTAAAGCTGTCTGGATTTGTTTCCAAGTTATTTCTCAGACTTCTGCTGCAGAGTGGAACCTTCAAAGATACCTCATGGTAAGCAGGACGGGATGGTTCAGTCTACTGTCAGGCCCTGAATGTCAAGACATTAATCAGCAATTTGACTTAATAAATTAAATAACCTGCCTACAAATGGGTCTAGATATCAAACTGCACTCAGTGAAAGATGTTTAGACCCAGGTGTAAGTCTGGTAACTTCAGTCTTCCCAGGTCTAGTCTGAGACTTAACTGTAGCACTTGCAGTTTGTTTCCCAGTGTCCCTCCTTGGTAACGCTCTCTCAAAGCAACAACTCATGATTAAAGTTGTCTTTTAGTCTTGCTTCGCTTTTACACCAGTATAGTCCAAAGTGGACTTGATTATGTGTAAATGGAGAAAAAGAGAGAGAGATATAGAGATACAACAAACAGCTTAACTCTAGAAAAAAATATTACAAGACTATACTTTTGAGATCTTCACTGAAAATTGTTCAGTCTGTGGTATTCTATGCTTCATTCACACTTAAAATACTTTAAACTTTAAAATAGAAAAATGAATGTTTAGGGGGTTTTGCACCATCTGTTACTTATCACTTGATCATACAAAAATATTTTTTTAAGGCTTCTTTACCTGTGTTGTCAAATACATGGGATAACATTCAACAGTTTAGTAGACTTTGGTTACATCTGTCCATAATCCTGCAAGCAGAGTTTTTTTCACGTAGTTTATTTGATTAAACAAGTGAAGCATTTACTCAGTACACACCTAATAAAGGGACACAGTCAGTTACTCATGTATTTAAACACTTCTAGTGAAGGAACAATTTGCTTGTACAAAATAGGGGCCATTAAAAACAAGGTCATCTTTAGTATTTTGGAGCTTCACTCAGTAACCACAGAAACTTAGTGTACTGGAAATCTATACATAGCTGAAAGTAAAATTTCAAGGGCAAATGGAATTTTATAGCTTAATGGAGAACTTAAATAAATAAACAGTTAGAAAAATGTAGAAATAATGTTGTGAGGCATCTGGTGGTGGTGAAAATGCTATGAAATTATGATTTATCTTTATTAGGTAGCAAAATTCATAGCAATATGTCTGTTTCTACATGAAGGACAGGACCCAGCACTCCAGGTGTGTCTCATTACTGCGAAGTAGAGATGAAAGATCATGTCATCTGACCTGCTAGCAATCCTCCTACTGTCATGATTTAGGAGTGGTATTCCCCAATTTAGTGCTTCTACTGAAATGCTCCAAACAATTTGCCATTCACTCATTCTCCCTTCCCTCTCCCCATGTGGCAGGCTGGAGAAGAGAATTGGAGGCACAAAAGGTAAAGATCATGGGTTGAGATAAGAAATATTTACTGGATGCAGCAATGAAATAATAATAGAAATAATAATAGAAAAAATATAGTAATTAGAAAAAAATTGACAGTAACAGCAACAATATTAATAAAAGTGTGTACAACAAAAAGGTGAACTGTATTGCTCATCACAGAAATTCCAGACAATATCCAACTCCTCCCTCTGCCACGCTGCACAACCCAGAAGTGACCCCTTCTTCCCATAACCCTCAGCAACAGTGTTATAAAATAACCTGCGGGTCTTAGCCATGCCCCAGCCTGGCTACTGCAGAAATGAATTCTGTCCTGACTGGACACAGAACACTCACTCATGCAGCCCAGCATGTTTTTTTGCCTTCTTGCCCTGAGCGTACACTGCTGACTCATGTTCAAGTTGTCACACATACCATGCTTACTGGTGCATGGTGTTATCCCTCACCAGGCTCAGGACTTTTCATATCTTTTTACTGAACTTAATGAGACTTTTATTTTGACCAGTTCTTCAACCTGTCTGGATCTCTCTGAATGACAGCACACACGTGTGGTGTACCAATAACTCCTCCTAGTTGTGTATCATCTGGAAACTTGCTGAGAGAGCACTCTGTCACATCATCCAGGTCATTAATGAAGATCTGAACAGTATTGGCCTACTTGTGACCTGTCCTTGAATGGATTTTGTGCTGCTGATCATAATCCTCTGGGCCCACTTCTTCAACCAGTTTTCCGTCCATGTCACTTCCCACTTATCTAATCTATAATTTATCAGTTTATCTATGAAGATGTTGTGGGAGAAAGTCTTGAACACCTTATTAAAGCCAGGGAAAATAACATTTACTACTCTTCTCTTGTTAATCACCTCATTACATAAGGTTATAAGGTTGGCCAAACATGACTTCCTGTTTATACATCCAACAACTCCTGATGACCTTCTTGTCATTCCTGTGTTTGAAAACTTTTTCTAGCTTTAGTTGCTCCATTACCTAAGCAGGGATTGAGGTGAGGCTTACTGGCCTGCAATTCCTCGGATCTTCCTTCCTGCGCTTTGTGAAGACAGGAGTGACATTTGGTCTCCCAGTTTTCAGGAACCTCTCTGAATCATCAGTACCTGTCAAAGACAAAATAGCAGTGGCCTCACAACAGCATCAACTAGCTGCCTCACCACACTTAAGTGCATGCCATCAGGCCCCATGGACTTGTATATTTCCATCTTGCCTTAAGTTCCATAAACTGATTCTTCTCAGTTGAGAGTGAGCCTTTCTTTCTCCAGATTCTACAAATATTTTAATGTTCATTGCTCTTCCCTTAGTTTCTGATGAACAGGCAATATTCTTATGAATATACTATAATTTTATTGTGAAATACATACTTGTGAAAACCCTTGAATGTCATGATACTTTTGGTTTTACATTTCACTTAAGCTGTACTGGAGCCCTCCTGGTTTATAAAAAACCTTCCATGTGACATATTTGGTGTCCTCATAGGGAAAGAAACTCTCATGAGGAAAAATCAAGACGTGTTGTAGAGAAGTAAAAATTATGAGAGAAAATGAAGACAGGGAGAGAAACCCATCAGAGAAGACACAGGAAAGGATAAGTAAAAAGATGCACTTATTTTAATAAATCCCATGAGGAAGACCATTCAAACCTAGCTCTGACACCTGAAGACAGTAAAAGAGAAAGTGGCAAAGTTTTTCTGTCAATTATTAAAAAGACAAAAGAAGGATAAATGGCTGTTCTTAAGTACACACTGTCAGAAATTTTTCCCTAAAAGGCTCTCCTTTTTTATTAGGAAAGAAGACAGGGCTTGAAGTGCCAGATGACAGGTGATAAGGAATACTTAGTGATGGAGTCTCCAGACTATTAAAAGGTCAGCAGCCAAATATGAGGAAAGTAAGCATTAAGAGATTCATAATCTTCTGAAGAGTTACTAATGAGGTATTCACAACATTGTAAATGATAATTTCTATCATTTGGCATACTCTATATAGACTGACTTTCCATAAATTTATTAGAATTTTATTATTCATTCTCTGGTTCATCAGATTAGTAAAATTCTAATCAGAGTGAAACACAATAGCAGTCTAATCAATTTGCGTATTGTAGGAAAAGTAAGGTAATGCCTCTTACAAAAGAACAATTTGAATATGCATTTCTGAGGAAGTCTCTGGTCAATTTTATCTTTTAGCAAAATATTTTTCACACTTTTTAGAAATTTCCTTTGATCAAAGATTTCTAATTTATTAATGAATACTCTTCAAGGTTTCTAAGGTAGAATAACAGAGGAAAGCTAAATTTTTCAAGCAAAAATAAAAAATTCTATTAGAAGTAGTTTTTAAATCCATTGCATGCCCTTATTATTCAATGACATAGAAGGCATGCAAAATGTTACATTTTAAATAAATTTTAATGTTATATTTTCAAATACTGCAAAAATAATCAGACATTTATTCATTATGCTATCATGTTTGTATGCATAGATGAATGTTTATATGTTTAAATGTCATAATAATAAATCAGAATTCATATGTATCCAGTGACCAGGAAAATGTTAGCTGTGTATTTTAACCTTACAGTTGCTAATTTGTGCTCTGGATAAAATCAAGAATGAATGAATGAGGAAAAGCAACCATAACAAAAATAGAAAATTGTACTTATGAGGGGAGTCAGTCCAAAAATAATGTTGAGAAACTGATCTGTACTTCATATGCTGCATCATCAGTTTATTTAATTTTAGCAGCTTTTTACTTAAGATTTTGTTACAATATTTTGAAGACTGAGCTTCTTCTGGATATCCAGGTGGCACAACAAAACATCATGATTCATAAAATTATATAGCACTTAACAAAAGGATAAAAAGAGAGGCAGCACTCTTCTGTGTCTGAATGATCCAAAAAAGCCTATCTCTACCTTTCCTTCTGAGAAGTTGTAATTTATTAAAAGAGCAAAATGAAGAAGTCATATATTAAATGAGGGCAAATATATTATTAAGTGAAATTAAAAGTAATTAAAATTATTTTACATTAGACCTATTTTATTTATTCTTCATGGAGAGTGATTTGCAAAACTCTTTCATATCAGAGGTCAGCTGCTGTGAAACATAGCATTAAATAACTTCTGAGGAGTGAATTTAATTTTAATAGTTGAGTTTTCACATTTCCACTGAGAGTTACGCAGAAACTTGAAAGGTGCTTGTGTATTTTGTTCTCCTTAATATATGATACATAAGCACCACTAGAATTCCGCAAAGGAGAGTGTCTGCTTCATTTGATAACTGAGCAGAAATTCTCATTGCCAGACCATTCTGGCATGCCATTCAAATATTGACCAGAGAGTCTGAGCCCATCAGATTGTTGGCTCTAGTCAGAAAGTCTAGTAACACTTGAAAAATATGGGTCTAACTCTTTGTCCAGGGGTTGAAAGGGACATGGAAATCAGGTCTTTAAAATTATGGAATGAGTGTTATGTCACAGGCCCCAAAAGCATATGGCACCTTATCTTCCTTTGAAAAAGAGGAGAGTTAGTCCAATTTACTGAGATATGCAATGTCAGCTCATAGTGATGGGAGCAAATGGTGCAAGTGTAAATATACACTCCCACTTCACCACTAGTTATTCTGAAACAATTTTGTTTCTCAGAATCACTGTAGTTTGGGTGAAATATTTAAGCAGTCAGCATACCACAGAAATTAAGGGTGACACTACACTGTTTTATTGAGGTGCCTAATTTCACAATACCTGACTGAAATTTTAGGGGGTTAACCTAAGTGCACAAAATCCACTCCACTTAACTTCAGGTCTTCCCAGTCAACAAAGAGAAGGGAGTACCCCCAGTGGAAGTTTTTTACCCATTTGGCTTAGGCACCAATTTCAGGATGGGATACATCACCCTATCAAACAACTTTCATTATTTGGACTTAAAGTAGATACTGAACATTTTTAAACTAGATTTTCAGGTATTTCTGGAATAATGTTTAAGTAACTCCAGAAGGCAATTCATGTTATTCAAGAAGACCCTGATATCTACCTCTTCAGCTGAGAATTTAGGAAACTAAACAGAGCTTCTCAAACAGAGAAAATGGAGTTCTTTCAATGTTCTATATTTAGTCTGTCCATTTCTAATGGACATTACTTGATAGCAGGAAAATATTGTTCCCCTCAGCTCAAACATGATTTAGGATACTGAGCTCCCAGCTTCTTGAGTTAGCCCTCAATTTCTTACACTATTATGCAGATGTTGTGCACAACTGCTGTTCTTGATTATGTCTATCTTAGCCAACTTGGTTTGATTTCAGAAGCCCATCTATAGAAATGTAAAACTCTTCAGTGCACCAAGGACATAGGTGCCTGTCTTCTCAAAACAAACACATCTGAGCATGAATGGGCAAGTTTGTTTTCAAGTAACTTGTAGGCAATCTTATTCACCAAGTTCCTCAAGGAAGGTGCTTAAATCATCAAGTACTTTTAGTACCTGTTTAAGAGAATTGTGTTTCATACTATACTTAGACAGAGTACGGAGTCATTACGTTGTTCTAATGTCTTGCTGTGTAGTTTAAATTGCATCATGAGATGAAGACGTGTAAATGAACATTCATTTTTGTTACACAAAGAAAAAAAAAAATATAGAAATATGTCCTGTCAGACAACTAAAACAGCATATAGATTTTAAATCCATTGACAAAAGATATTAAAAAATTTAAATCTTCTGTCTTTATACTGCTTATTAACTGTCAATGACCTCAGAAAATTGGTATAATATAATGCTAAATGTCATGACTAGCATAGTTATATCTGCATAAATTCAAAAATTTTCTTAATCGATCCAAGTGCAATAAAATAGAAATAATATTCTAAGAGAAATTTGTCTCTGGCAGTTTCTTAGTGACACGCTTTCAAGAGCCTGATTATTTAATCAGTGTTGTTATGATAAATCATAATGGTTAAAACTACTGTGACAGCAGCAAATTCTTGTAATCTCATTCCATCACATTTCTTAAATTATACAAATCAGAAGGATTAAGAATAAATCATAATATAGGGTTCTCCAAATCAAGGCACTGACTAGAGCATCAAATCTCATGAAAAAGGAAAGGTCCTGACTAAAATAAACTAAACCTGTTGGAAGAAGTATGAATACCATCCTATTTGTGCACAGCTTTAAGAAACCAGGATTTTAGTAACAGATATGAAAAGCTATGCAAAGGCATAAAACTTTCTTCTACAAACCTGTCAGAAATTATAGGACTGTGAGAGGGTTGAGTGAACATGGAGGTATTCAGTTGAAGGTTGGACTTGATGATCTTTGAGGTATTTTCCAAATTTAATGATTCTGTGGTTCTATTCATACAGACTGAAGAATGAGATCCTGGAAAGCAGTGCCACAGAAAGGAACCAGGGCTTCTGGTTTTTCGCAAATTGAATGTGAGTCAGGAGTGCCCTGGCAGCCAGGAGGACCAGCCATGTCCTGGGGGGCATCAGGCACACCATTGCCAGCTGGTTGAGGGAGGGTATTGTCCTGCTCTGCTCTGCACTGATGTGGCCTCACCTTGAATATTGTGTGTAGTTTTGGGCACCACAATATAAAAAAGGTATTCAGTTATCAGTGTCCAAAGGAGGGCAACAAAGATGGTGAAGGGCCTGGAGTGAAAGTCGTATGAGGAGCTGCTGAGGTCACATGGTCTGCTCAGCCTGGAGAAGAGAAGATTGAGGAGAGACCTCATTGCAGTCTACAACTTCCTAATGAGGAGAAGAGGAGGAGCAGGCACTGATCTCTTCTCTGTGGTGACCAGTGACAGGACCTGAGGGAATGGCCTGAAATTGTGACAGGCAAGGTTTAGGTTGGATATTCGGAAAAGGTTCTTCACCCACAGGGTGGTTGGATACTGGAACAGGCTCTCCAGAGAAGTGGTCACAGTACAAGACTGACAGAGTTCAGAAGGAGTTTGGATGACACTCTCAGGCCCACAGTGTGACTCTTGAGGATGGTCCTGTGTGGGGCTAGGGATTGGACTTGATGATCCTTGTGGATCCCTTCCAACTCAGCATATTCTGTGATTCTGTGATTCTATGATACTATGACTTTTCTCCTTTCTAAAGACAGACTGCACTCTGACTCAAATCTCTTTCTTTCCAGATTAAGTGGAAAATAAAAATAATCTAGCAAGAGTTGTCTCATTTTTTTTTTCTGAAAGAAAAGATAAATAAATTTCAGAAATAAAAGAAAAATGCAGATACTGAAACTGTTATCTTATAATAATTCCTTCTTTCTTCTTTCAAAAGTCTGACTTTTCAAGATTTCTAGATTTTGAACCACAATAATTAGAGTGTCTAAATATACAAGAGTTAGAAGTAATGGAAGATCATATTTTCACCTAAAGATGCAGGGGTAATACAAAGTAAGGACTTCTAATAAATTATGGTCTACTAAAGTCAAAGTAGAAATAACAAGACTGAGAGGTCAACAATTATAACTAATAATAGTACATCATAGAATAATAGGCTGGTTTGTTTAGGAAAGGAACTTAAAGATCATCTAGTTCCAAGCACCCTGCAATGGACAAGGTCATTGGCCAGTAGACCAGGTTGCTCAAAGTCCCATCCAAGCTGACCTTAAACACTTCCAGAGATCAGACTTCCACAACTTCTCAGAGCAACCTGTTCAAGTGTGCCACACCTTCACAATAAAGAATGTCTTCCTATTATCTAATCTAAACATATCATCTTTCAATTTAAAGCCATTCTCCCCTTCTCCTATATAAAAAGTCGCTTGTAAAAAAGTCCCTCTCTGGCTTTCTTGTAAGCCCCCTTTAGGTACTGGAGTGCTGTTATAAGGTCTTCTTGGATCCTTCTCTTCTCCAGGCTGAACAACCTTGACTCTCTCAGCCTATCTTCTTAGGAAGGATGCTCTAGACTTCAGATCGTCTTCATGGCCTTCAACCCAGATTCCTTCCACCAGGCCCATGTTTTTGTCTTAATCTATATCCTAATGCATCTTCTATGAAAAGATATAAATTAAAATATTAATAATTTTTTGGTCAAAGAATAAAAATTGGATTGTTGTTCCACAGTTCAGCTTATGAGATTACACCCGATGATGCCTAAAGCAGTAGCAAGTGTGTTAAGAGAACACAGTTTTGAACAGATTCATGCCAGGGGAGTTGTACGATCCATGCAGATAGAATGTAGAAATATATTTCTCTCTCTATATATATATATGTAAATGTATACACACACCCCTGGAAATATGCATACATATATGTATACATATTTATACATATGCATACATATATATACATATATACACATACATACACACACATACACATATATACACACACATACATATGCATACATATATGTATATATATGTGTATATATATATATATATGAGAAAATATAAAATATATATTGTAGGTGAAGCACCTTTGAAAATCTTACTGGATTAGTAGCTTCACAAAATGTTCATGTTAATATCCTACCATTAGTATTTTGTTTACAATACTCATTTGGGTTTGCATTTCACTTTTTAAAGCTTTTTGCATCCTGAGTTTTAAGACTTTAAATTTTTTCCCATTACAATATATTCTTTCAGTCTCCGAAACAAGGTGTCTAGGTTACCTTCAAATAGTACACTTGGTTGTTCTTGAATTCTTTGAAGCTGAATAATGTGGCACACTTGTGGACTTACACTCTTACACTCTTTCAGACATTAAAGTTGTTTCTTCTTCTTGTTGTAAAGTCCAGCTCTCTTGAGGTGTTGTTTCTAAGACACCCAATCACCTTGAAGAAACATGCACTGGTATCCACATATTATTATTGGCTCTTATGTTTCATACATTAGCATAACAACTTTCGCTTTTGAAAATGCTTTTCAAAGATGCCATTTGTGAGAATCAGGGCACTGCAGAAAGACCTACAATGGGGAAATTGAAAAGACAGTCTTACAAAGGTAATCAACTTGCCTTTGTTGGCTTTTTCATATTATTTTACTCAGTAAGGTTTTAGCATGTTTTTCCATTTTTGTAGACTAGCTCATCCAAATGTTTTTTAACTTCATGAGCGTGTCAAAGGTCCTCTGTGGGAATTCTGTGGGAAATATGTAGAATGACCTGCCCATAAGGAACAAGGAAAATATCACAGCATTTAAGAGTGTGGAAGCTAAAATGAAATATTTTCAGCTCTGTCTGTGAAGCTTTAAAAGCAGTGCAATAGGAATTCCATGTGCAAAAAGTAGTTGCACTTCTATGTTCAGATTCTAGTTCCAAAATTTCATTTCAGTATTGCTAGGTGGTCAACAGTTTAGAAATGGGTCATGGTATTGAAAAAAAAAGTGAGACTGTTTTCATTTACAAATTTTTTTACTACAAACTTACATCAGACAATCATCTCTCTTCACTCTTTTGTTGGCTTTTACCTTCTAAAGAGTGAAAGGGAAAATTTAATGTCAGCCAGCCACATGGAATCTCCAATGACATTATGTGACAAGGTGACAAAGCTGTCACCAATCATTGGCCTTAACTATGAAGGAAATAAAGATATGAAGATCCTGAGAGATTCACTACTTACAGCAGTTCTTCCTGTACCAGCAGAATGAATCCATTTGTGACATGTTATGGCACCTGAACTGCCAAATGCTAACAGCATAAACCACTTAAAGTTAGGTTCTGCTTTCCGAGGTTGGTACAAGATTTGCTCTGTTTATGAGAAGATCATCACAAGATACTGAGTACTTAAAAGAATAAAACAAAACAAAAAACCAGCTACACCTCAATTTAATAAAACTAAAGATGTAGTTAAGTATGTTTCTAATAGTATACCAGATCACCAGAAATTATTTTTGAGCAGAAAGCAGTTAAAATCAGAAGGATGATGGGAAAAGTAGGTCCTTAACTCTGACAATATCTAAGCTTGGACAAAAATGTAATTTATGTAACTAAAAATGTACTAGAAATAATTATTTTTCCTCCTGTGTAAATGACAGTGTGGTAATCCCTGTGGCAATCACAGTTATAGATTTAAAATGTTAAGAATCTCATGTGACTCATACAGCTTTTCAGATAAACATCAACTCCCATCCAGTAGATTTCACAGATCCCAGTCTATGGCCTGAAATGCATACCAAAACAGCTAATGCTGCAGTCTCTCATAAAGAGGGGAATGCTCTTAAGAAATGAAGAAGTGTCTGTCAGGGACTGTAGTAGCCACATGATAATGCAAACTATACAGCTTGTTCATGAAGTGCAGTGGAGACACACATGTGCTACATGTCAAATAGTCCCAGCTGCACTGTGCACTAGAAATTTCATGATCTCCTGTTCCTTTGAAGCAGTCTCCTCAGATTTTCCATTTCCTTTTTGTGAGTTCCTTATAATATCCTTTATTTCATTTCCTGTTAATAGCCACATACAAGAGCTTTAACTTCACTTTTCTAGTTTAGCTGAAATTCATGGTTATTTATGCATTTCAAGATAGCATGTACTACATTCCTCACATAGACATTAACTTACCTAAACTTCTGGTTTTACATGGGGAAAAAGAAAGGTAAGGCTGACTTACCAATACCAGCTCTTTTCCTGTTTTTGAAAAACTGTCACACTTGTCATTCTGTACACAAAATGCTTGTATTTCCTTACTAGCATACGTTGCTCAAAAGATTATTTTCTCATGTACTTCAGTTCTCATTTATGCAATCTGCAATGAAAACAGGAAAAGACGCAAGAGGCAAATTCATTTGTTTAAATTCATTCTGCCAACAGATTGTGAATTACTGACATATTACATACTCAGTATTATGAAAATAATTCCCGCCACATATATGTCTCTTGGATTATTCCATATAAAAATTAACTAATAAAAATGCTTATTTCTTAGAAAGTTTTACATAAAAATGAAAAAGTAAAAAGGATTTACTGATATAATATCAATTCATAAAAACTACAGCACCATTTTTGAAAAGATATTGAGTTCACCTATAACCTGTAACACAACCCATCCACCATAACCCTGTAAGCCTGAATTTGACAGGTAATTCTTTTGCTATCACTTCAAAAAAGTCCATAGATAGGATTTATCTCACCTCATTTCAGATGTGTACATGTCTATACCTGAGCTAATCTCCTCAGGATCCTTTTACTGGCAATGGATTCAGCAAAAAAAGGCACCCTGGGGCACTATTCATCTGGCCTATATTAGAAATCTTCTATACCCTCAGATGAATCATGCCCAAGAAACTCTGAATTTCAGTTCATTGATTAAAGAGATAGCAAAATGTGTCTGGCACAATAGTAGGTCATATTAATCCTAACCTTTATATGCACACAGGACAAACCCAACCTGAACAAGATCTATAAAAAGAATGCATACTTTGGGATGCATCTACTTTGGGTTACTGGCCAGAAGATCTGCATCAGGGATAAATGTCAAGGAGGTTCAGGGCTCATTATCTGATTATTTAGATTCTTGAAAACAGATTTCCAAAGCTGAAGAGGACAAATCCTGAGGAAGTTCTTGAGTGTGCTTTGGGCAAGGGGATAGAGCAGATGAGGAGCAGGGAGCACTTCCAATGAAAACTATTCAGTGACTGAATGTCCCGGGTCTGGATGCACCAAAATGAATGTCCAGAAATGATCTGTCACTTTTGGAAACCTTTGC
The DNA here is from genome assembly GCA_035583235.1 of Hafferia zeledoni. Classification (NCBI taxonomy): domain Eukaryota; kingdom Metazoa; phylum Chordata; class Aves; order Passeriformes; family Thamnophilidae; genus Hafferia; species Hafferia zeledoni. Next base: position 77,542,246 of record JAWWEV010000115.1, read on the forward strand.
TCTTGCTTGTTGTATTAGTTGTGTTCTGTGTCCTGATCTCTTTAGAGAAGCAGGTCTTGAATAATAATTAAAAAAAAAAAAAAATAAGAAGAAGTAAATTATTGCCTAATATCATCATGAAAGTATGGAAGTCCTGCGAAATGTACTGGACGTTCCATATGTAGATGAACCTTGGACTCAATCTCTGCTGTCTACACAACACTGCAAAACAACAGACAGTCTTGGCTAGATATCTGATTAACATTTTAATTTAAATGCAGATAGTTCTTTCAAGGGGTGAAAATTTCAGCAGGCCAAAACTGTTTAAAAAAAAAAAAAAAAAAAATTAAGAAGAAAAAAGAATGACTGTTTCTTTCCTTATGAGGAACCTTTTAATACCTCTGCTAGACTCAAGCTCCTTATGAAATATAGACCTTTCACACTCAGGATAAAAACCATAATACTTATTCCTTACCAGTGAGGTATATTAATAGTAGATTCAGCTTGACATGATGGTCATTAAGGCCCTCAGGAGCTGTGCTATAAATGTCAGGAATGTTGTCGGAGAGTTAAAGGCTTGTTTCATGCGGGCTATGGTAAGTGTATCTTGTTTTCTGTCATGTTGTAGGAGTCCAAACATACATTCAATTGTTCATATATAGTGAAGGAGAACTGAAATATACCTACTAATACATGCATTAAGAGTATTAATGCCTCATCACCCTCAAATAATATTTGAGTACTTGCTATGTTTATTTTGCTATCTAAAAAACACATAGGAAATAGAATAAAAAAAATAAATTGGAAAGGCAACAATAAAGTATCAGCAAAAAAATTAATGTCCTTACAGGATCATTTGCACTAGTGATGGTGTTCCCAGGTGCTTTCAGAAAAACATGCTTTTGGCTATTATATTTGCAGTTTCACTGAGCTGCTACAAGGAAATGCAGTATGTCACCACTTTTACTGAACTCTAGTAGTGTAGCCAATTGTGGGTCACTGCACTCATACAGCCAATTCATTATAAAACCAGGCTAAAATTTATATTATGCAAATAAGCTTACTAGCCCATATTAAATTACAGCTATGCTGGGATGCACAATGAACCACTCTATAGGGATTAGCTGGGGACTTTTTATTTATTTTTAGTGCTTATGGTAAGCCAAAACTAAGCAGAAATAATTCACCATGTAAATACTTCAATGAAATTGAACTATTAATTTTCAAGAATCAAAAACTGTTTCTCAGTATTAGAGGACAGAGATTAGCTTTATTCTAGAGAGCTCACATTACCTAAAGCCGTCAGATTACCTGCATTTAAATTTCTCATCACAGTTGTTTAAAATCTTGTTAGCAAATTGTGCAATTATATTGAACATCCAAATATCTTATATTGGAATATATATATTGACTTTGCTTAAAAGTGAAAATGTAAGGAAGTGTGTCTGTTGCAGTGAAAGATGTTGAACTAATGAGGTGTTGTGCCCATTCTCTGATCCTGGTCTGTGACAAGCTTATATGACAGAGAAGTCAGAACTCTTTCTTTAAGGGTCAGAATTTGTCTCTGAAACAGGTGTTTGTTTGTCTAAACCCCCTAACTGGTAAAAAAAACCCCATGCACAATTTTTGTAATATGTCAAAGCTCACACTGAAATTAAATAATGTGTCTGTTAGCAGATGCAAGATGGAAGAAAAATGAAAGTCAGACAAAAAACACTGTGTTGCTTTGGTTTGGTTTGGTTTGGTTTTTCTAGAAAATGAAAGCATGGAAGTATATGAGGTCCAGAACTCTTTCCAATTTCAGTAGATTCTGAAAAATTTTGAATAAAAGACACAATAAATTTTTCATTTCCTATTTTTTTCTTTCTCTTAGTTTTAGAACTGTAGCCAATGCCCTACATTGTCTTTTTCTGCTCTTTATTTCCCACCACTTCTTTAAAATATATCACAATGTGCTAATCTTTTTATTTTCAGAGTCTCAAGGAAACATACTTTTTTGTGTCTTCACTGAGAAATATCTTAATGTTGCGATTGAGCCACTGAAGAATAAGGCTGTTTACAGACTTTTCTCACATATTTGAGGACATTGTGACTGCTATGTGACTTTGTCTTCTTACAGAGCTGTAAAGTCTATTGAACTACATTCTCTGCTTGGGCATGCTTATGTACAGTGGAAGGAAAAATCAATATACATCATTGAAATAAAAATTAAGTGAAGATCATATTCAACCTCACAGAAACTCATAGAAAGAGTTAAGACTCAGCATAACAGTAAAAATAGTTAGACAATTTTTTCTTATATTACAGCATCCTGAAAATCTTGATCCTTAGAGAGATAGCAGTAAAATTTCAGTCGTACAATGAAAGAAATTGATCCTTCCAGTATATTTATCATGTTTAAATGTTTAAAGCTGTGATATGATTCTGCTATGAAGCCACTGAATTATTGCAGGGAAAAATAAATCAGTGTATGAAAAGCAAATGCAATAAATTACAATAAGAAATACGCATCACATTTTTGGTGAAATCCATGTCCAAGCAAACCACTCAGGATTAACTATGGAAATAAAAATCCTAGTGAAAAAAAAGAATTTATCACCTTGAAAGTCAGGTAGGAATTATCTTATTCTGCCGCCTAAGTATTAATCACAGACTTACCTAGTCATCTGGACTCCACAAACATTGAGTGGAAAGCCACAGACACTCCAGTGGTGACACTTTATTTGACACAAGTATGGATCTTGTAAACTTTCTACCTGATACTCATTCCTTTTATCTCTTCATTGACTTTCTTGGGAGAACTACCTGAGAAATCTATGTTCTAAATAGTTCAAATTGGGTGAAAAGTTCAACAGTAAGCCAAAGCAAAGACAATTTTGCTTTCTCACTAAAAACTAGAAACTATCTGTAAATTTTGATTAAACATATTGTCATAAAAACACAACTGTTTTTTTTTTCTTTTTTTAACACAGAAAAATTCACATGTCAGGTCTTAGAGCTACTTGTCATTCACTTTTTTTTTTTTTCCTTATTGTCCCTATACATCCCCCAAGTGAAAAAAAAAACCCAACCCAACCAAACCAAACAAAAAAGAAACCAAAAACCAAACCAAAACAACCAACAAACAAACAAACAAACAAAAAACAACCAAAAACCTCTTGGACACTTAAATTGCAGCTGTGGCACTCCTAGTTGCTGGCTCATGGTTCCAGCAGCTGTAGCTAGAGACCATTGGTGCTTCAAGCAGTCTGGAGGATGGTGAAGGGCAGTGGAATGGGACTGTTGGGCTCTGAGGGAAATCAGGGGACTGTGGAGGTGGCCCCACCCAGCCAGGGAACTATTTCAAGTAGACATGGTTATTCAAAGTGCCATTCACACCCTGAAGTTGCTGCTGCTTCATCCACTGCATGTTTTTAATATCTTCTGATATTAAAGTGAACTGTGCATAGTATGGGCCTGGTAACTAAAATCAGCATCCTCTCAGCATTGTTTCTGTCAGATTACATAGGTCAGAGTCTCCCTGGCAGTCAGTCATCTTTATGCAGCCAGTGGTTAAGAGGCCAGCAGCCTGTCACATGCTAATCACATAACTTCCCAGCCATAGCTGAAAGTATCTCTTTTCCTGTCACTTAGTCCCTGAAGCACACAAATATTTTCTTTGCCCCTTTCCTCTTTTGTTGGACGGCACTGTATATGTCTGACCCATTGTCCCTACATACAGACTGACAGGGGACACTCAGTGGTGACTGGAGTTAGTAGTTGACACAAAGAGCAGATGTCTTAGACTAACAAACACACATCACACACTACAGCTCCACCAGTTAAATGAGGTCTTTATTTTTCCATGACAATAGGAGGCCTGGAACATGCAGCTGCTGTGTAAGATATGGCAACATTGTAAAAAACCATTGAAATCCAAAAGCTAATGATGTGAAGTAGATTCAGCCTCTTAAAATCTTATTTCTCTTATTCTGTATACTTCAGTTACCTACCTTTAGATTTGAAATTAAATAAAACAGAAAGGAAATCAGAAGGAAACACAATTCCTCCTCCTCCTCCCTCTGTACTCAGAAGTATTGCTCTGGCTAAACACAATGCAAAATAGGGGGTGCATGCACACACTCACATCTGTATCGTTAAGATGAGCTTTTCTGTGCCTTTTCTGAATCTATGTGTGACAAATGTGGTGCAGATAATGGGAGGGCCTCTGGCTGTACAGCTTTTGCTGTGGGCTGGTTATGAATACTCCAGATGCCAACTGCTTCAAAGAAATATTCTTGGTAACACCATGCACTTTATCAACCTGTGTTTCCAACAAAAACTATTCTCATTAAAAAAGGTGTGGTAAATATAGAACTTAATTCGTGTCAAGAACATAACGAGACTTCTGTGTAGCTTGATGTGGTAAAGATTTAGCAACATAATGTCTATAAGCTTATCAAATAATGCATAAAAAGTAGAAAAAGAAAATAACTAAAGTTAATAACTAAGCAGCCTTTTGAAGTAAAATAAATACAGTGCAGACCAAAGATAATCCGAGAATACCTAAATACAATAGAGAAGTAAACCCAATCAAGATAAGGAAGAAGCACAGATTGTCTCTAGTTAAATTTTAAGTTAAGAATCACACCAAAGAAGAACCCAGTCCCATGACCACCAAGAAGCAACACACAGAATCAGATGAAAGGATCTCAAAGCGAAGAAAGAAGTAAATAATTTATTGGAACTGGTTAAAAATAAACCTGCTTTGACCGTATAAAAAAGGAGCCTGCGAGCTCGAATGTGTGTCACAGACGGAGCAGAGACTCCCAGTGCACCCAGTGCTGCGCTGTTTACTATGTAGCTTTCATTACTTATAAAATTAAACTACCCTTTATAACAAATGATTGGCTATTTGGTTGGTCGTTTATAACAAAGGCAAACATCTATTCCTTTCTCTTCCTGTTTTCTATTGTTTCCAGTGTTACAGGAGGGTTGCCTGAAAAGTCTGCTGTTTCTCATACATTTGTATTTTATATGTGCATCACTCACAAGGAAACTACTTTTAACTCCACATTTGTATCTTCACTAGGAGAAGGCATCTGACAGTTATGCTGACATGTTCAATTTTAAAGTGTCCAGAAGTCTTACAAACTGTAATTAAAGGTACAAAAGGTTCATATTAAGGAATTTTTTGCTGTATTAACAGTTTAAAATGTTTAGGCAAACAAAGTAATCCCAGTGAACTCTGCAGGTGTAAGTAGAGCAAGCCTATAGTTATATTTTCTTGGAAAGAATATTATGATCTCCATTTTCTTCATGGAGTGCAAAGGGCCTTTTCACCCAGAAATAATATCTCCTTCTTTTTATGGCAAATTGAGCACAGAAATCCAAAATGTGTGTTCAGTTGCTGAAGCAGTACAATGTGCTCTGAGACCACGGTTTCAAGGCAGTGACAGGCCAGCTGTCCAGAGCCTCTCCAGAAGGATATCCCGCAGCTTTACATAGGGACTACAGTTCTGGAGGCAAACAGTGACTGGATTGACATGATAATCTAGAAAGCCAAAGAATTGGTGGATCAGGCCAAACAAACATCTCTATTACTACAATTGTAAATTCCTTTCCATCACACACCTTTATAGGTGAGAAGTCTGTGGAAGAGGGCAATATGATTAACCCATGCAATTTCTAGTGGGAAGTATACAAACAAACAACGACGCCCTGAGGGTTCTCCTGTCTATATAGAAAAGGAAGACAAATTCGGGTTTCTTAGCTTTGCAAGTGTCACCTGGGAATACATTTATACAGAAGTCCAGGCAAGTGATGGATGACTTCGAGTCCTGTTAATCAAAATAGGGTCTGTATCCACATGTGTCAGAAAACTATGGTAATTATGTTGCAAACAGGCAACAGTGACTGCAAAGTAGCTACATTATGAAATCCAGATACATTCTTTTCGCCACTGGAGGGCTCCCATATTTTTCCATTAATTCCATAAGTACATATTAAGAGTTGAGGAAAAAAACCCAGAATATATGGCTTAAGCAAAGTGTATTTCCTTCTTCTAAATGCAAGTAGAGGCTCACAGCAAGGATTTTTTACACTTTCATTATACCTTTCTTTCAAAAATAAAATAAATATTTTATATTAATAGCAACAATACCCATAGATAACATATGTCATAAGGCTATTGCAGGATGTTGTACAAAGAAAAGTGGGAATATTTATCATGATTATATAGAGAGAAATGAGGGGAATTGAGTGATTTTGTCAAAGCTGCCTACTAAGCCAGCAGATCTCAGCTCAGATCTCCTTCAGTTTCCCCCTTTATGTTAGAATCATTAGGATACTGCAAAACAGTCAAGTGCAATGTCTATTAGTCTGCATTACCTGCACAGCCCTCATTACTGTAAGACCAGATGCTTTTAACAACTCCATTGTATTTATCCTCAGAAAGCACTGCAGCATGAGGACATTTTTGTCAATGCTAAGATATCTCAACTGTCTTCCAAGCTCTAAGCTGTCACTCCTATCACTGAACTCTCTTTCCTTTTCCTAAGTATGCTGTTATAAATGGCCTGTTTTGATTAGTTTTTATTATTATTTATGACAATTTAAGAAATGTAGGTAAGGTTATCACATAATCAAAAAACCCCATTTAAATAAAAAATTGGTTGTATTTTTATTTGCTGAATATGATTGTGAGTTGAGCCTTCCCTTTTGATGATTCAACTGGTTATGTGTTTATATACCATGGCGTATATCATTGTTATCAAAACTGTCTCTATATATTAGGCTTTATTACCTAATTAGATATGCCTTTCAGGCATTTGCTTGAAATCAGAATCAGCAAGAAGTACTGCATGTATCTGACTGGATGAGTACCTTTTACAGATACTGCCTTTTCTGACGTTTTAACTTCTCTTGGCATTTAAATCTAAACTAAAGAAATATCCATCTACTTGCAAGCCTGACACTCACAAGTATTTTAAGTGCTTGGATAACCAGAGAACAGTTTTAATACATGACAGACCAGGAGATTCTGTAACATGAGGTCTGCCAACATTGCTGTACCAGGAATGTGCCAAGAAGAAATAAGCTGTCACTAAAAATATAGCTCCTAACACCTTTGAAAATTATTTAGCCTTTTTGAAGCAGATGAGAGTATTAGAGGAATGGTAGGTGGTAGATATCTTCTAAATAAATTATGGAATGGAAACAGCCCCACAAGAATCCTTCTATAAGAGCAAGGAATGTTGCACACACATGACTGCAACCTGGAGATGTTAATTAAAAACAAGGAGGCTGCTCAGTTGGACAGTTGCGCGGCACATAAGTTAATTTCTGGATGTAGGAATTTAAGTTAACTATACGTAATGATCATATTTGTGTGACAGAAGTTTGCTGGTATCTTACGTGTTGTAAGAAGACATAAGAGAAAAGACACACAGTATGGGTTTCTTTCTTTATTTGAAGAGCGAGCAAATCAGGAATAGCAAAGCTATTTTAGAGAAATCTCATCACACTAACAAAACCATCTTTAGCAATCCAGTGTTTCTGAAGGGCAATCTTATTTCCTTTTAAATGAAAATCTCAATATAATCTATTCCTCTGCAATTATTAAAAAAAAAACAACTTGCATTGAAATGTTATCCAGCAGCATAAGATAGGACAATTTGTGTTTTCCTTTTTCCAGAATAAGGTACTTTTATGACAGTTCTTATATTTTACCCTAGTTTTGTGGCTGCCTGAAATCTCTCAAATGTTTAATAATTAGCATCTGGTTGGAAATCAGCTGTTTTAGTGACTGCCTCTCCTGCTTTTCTTTGCCAAGAGAAATTCTAATATCTCAGGAAGGAGCCAGTAAGAAATGTATTGCCAGAATATTTTCAGCATCACATCCCTGTCATATGAACTCAGCCTTACAGAAAACTTGCTAGAACTTCATGCCATAGTCATAGTCCTCCTCAAGTACACTTAAAATTAATTCCTCTGACCAAGATTTTCACAATTGATTCACAGATAACTTTTTTCTGCCATCTACGCTGCAACACCACCTCCTTGTCACTGTTCCTTTTAGCATCAGGGGTGGACATAAAATCTCTTCAGACTCAGAACACTGCCTCCATAAAAAATGTCAAGTACACTATTAAAAGGCTTGTAGGAAGTTAGTAGTAAAGCCCACTACATCACCCACATTTAGAAAAAGATATATAGCTCATTGTATCTCCAAATAGTTAAAATATATCCAGTACAGAGATATAATTACCATTCAATGGATTTTTGAGTCATTTATGTTAAGATATTATTTTATACACAGATTGTTTTATGTTACATTTTTGATGAGTCATCACCTCAGATATTGCTTAACTCTCTTTAGGAGAACTGCTTGATATTTTCCATTTCTCTTCAGCAAGATCTGGGCATTTCTTATGAACTTGCTGGGATCACATTTTGTCTGTCTTATTACATCTTCATCAGAGTTCTAGGAGGACAATCTTTCTGCTTGTCATCTCCTTTCATGGGTACAGGAAAATCCAACACATCTGCAGCTGAGTGTTAGCAAATATTTATAGCCAAAATATTTATGCTTCACAATCAACTTGTGTTACTTGTATTTCCTCATTTCTTTAACTCTAGATTTCATTGTATTAAAAATAATGGGGAAGGAGAGATACTCAGTCTGAGCATGTTTAGGGTCTAACCACTACAAGCAAAAGTATATACTGTAATACAAACTGAGTGGCAGAGGTTTTGTTGTGTTGGATTTAACAATAGTCCCTATAGCACAAAAGAGATTTTTTTTTTTCCCCCCGAAGAATTATCACCTTGTGAGGGTGAAAGGTAGGTAAATCAACTTAAAACTCCTTACTAAATTAAAGCCAAAGTTTTGATGTCCCAAATAAATGACTTTATTTCTCCTGGTTAGTATTTTATGTTGTTACTTAATTACTGTTCTCAGAATCCACAAATAATTGTTGAGGATTTGGAAATTTGTTTCATCAAGGCTGAGCCTTCTTTAGTGAAAAGCAACTTCACAAGAATATAGGGACCAGTGACTACATGGATCTTGTCAGGTGGCAGAAAGGATGAATAAGTGCAGGCTTTTAACTATTTTGAGAATCAGAAGGATAATTCATTGTAGGCCAAAGTACAGGATGGCTGTAATGAATCACAGTTGTGATTATTAAAGTCTATGTGTATTTATGTGTTCATGGACAGACTTTTTATAATGTAGATTCCTCAACATTTTGTTATATTTTGTAACATTAGTTATATACGTTTCTTATATGGCAATTTGCTTCTTGCTCTTCTGGGCTTTATTTTCCCTCTTTTCATTGATTTGGATTTTCCTCGTTGAATCAGATTATTGATTCAAGTAGCACAATGAAAGCTTATTATATTTAAAATAAAATACTTGTATAGTCGTGATGTCTCCAGTGTGAAAATTAGGTCATATATAACAAAAATCCCTTTCCTCTTATATAAATTATGTGTGTATATTATTTTTTCTCATTGTCTTTAAACTTTATGCCTCAATGCGCTGACAACAAATCTAAATTCACTTATGCATGACACTACAGGATTAACCTAACTGTGGTTGCAAGCACACCCATTGCATATTGTGGAAGATGCTGCTAAATCAGAATCACAGAAACAATTTGGTTGGAAAAGACCTCTGAGGTCATCAAGTCCAACCTATGGCCAAACACCATCGTGTCAATTAGACCATGGCACTGAGTGCCACATGTAGTGGGTTTTTTTAAACACTCCAGGGGCAGTGACTCCACCACCTCTCTGAGCAGCCCATTCCAATATCTAATCACTCTCTCTGTGAAGAACTTCTTCCTAATGTCCAACTCAGCCTCCCCTGGCGCAGCTAAAGACTGTGCTCTCTTGTTCTACTGTTTGTTGCATGATAGAAGAAACCAACCCCCACCTGGCTACAACCTCCTTTCAGGTAGTTGTATAGAGTGATAAGGTCTTCCCTGAGCTTCCTCTTCTCCAGGCTAAACAACCCCAGCTCACTAAGCTACTCCTAATATGACTTGTGCTCCAGATCCTTCAGGTTAGGCTGTGTTTTTTGTTTGTGTGGATTTGTTTTGTTTTTCCAATTTTTTTTTCGTGATTTTGTATTGTGATTTAGAGTGGTACTCCCCAATTCAGTGCTCCCACTCGGACTTTCTCAAATGGCACTGCCACTGTCTCGATCTCCCTCCTTCTCCCCCTTCCTACTGCCCAGGATGTAGATGAGAATTGGAGGCACAAAAAGTGAAGATCATGGTTTGAGATAAGAACAATTTACTGGAAACAGCAATGAGATAAGAAAATGAACAGTAACAGTGACAATATGAATAACCCTGCCCTTCTTTCCATTAGCCAGAGAGCCCCTTCTCCCCCACCATCATCAATGAGGTAAAGTGGTAAAAATAACCTCTTTGTCCTGGCCATATGCCCCCATGACTACTGCAAAAAAATTAACCCTGTTCTGGCTTGAACCAGGACAGATAGTTAACAATAAAACTATATTGTAATGCAACACTGTAACCTATAGGTTAAAGACAGTTTCAATAAACGACTGGTGAGCACCTCTAATCCTAATGATTTATCATTCACAAAAACAGACAAAGAAGCAACAAAAAAACCCCCCTCAACACATTTTTCCCCTCTTTCCTGTACCTTTCTATTTAAGAGGAGGGGAAAAGGAGCCTGTAACAATAAATGTGCATTCTGTGGTTTACCCATTGTTTCTTTAAAATCTGTTGTATAATTCTTGATGGAGACCCAGGCAGGATAAAATCATGAATAGGCATTGGAAAGCTTTGTATGCTTGAGCATCTCTTCTACTCTAATATTATAGTCATGGGTTCTCACAGAGGAAAAGATATATATTACGGTTTTGATTAGGCAGATCACACAATTCAGGCTTTGTGACCATGTCTGCAAGGATTTCTGACCTCCTGAGTATATATTTGGTCTTTCAGATTAATTTTTCATATGTAGCTCTCAACACACAAACTGATATCACACCTATAGTGCCGCCACCACCACCTCATCTGTTACTGTTTAAGCCTGTTTGGTTATAATTAACTGGTTTTGATCTAAATAAGGATGTCCACCTTTCTTCATTAGCAACAGAGGGTAAATAGATGAACAATTTAGACTACATACATCATTTATTTAAGTGAAGGTAGGTGAAAATAAGGACTGCAGCACAACTGTGATACAAAGCACCACTATTACTGCTTGTTAGAAAGCCCTACAAATTTCTGCTAGCTTGGATCACTGGGATTCTACAACCCTCCAACAAAATATGACCATATAGAAAGAATGATTGGGTCAAGGCTTCACCCATTTCTCCCATGCTTATCTGTTAAGCAATGATACATCTCCTTTTAGTGTTTTATACAAGTGCATAAGAGGTATTCCAGAACATTATTTCCTGATACAGTCTTTTTGGAGATGTTTTGTACACATTGCTGGAAATCACTTAAATATATATATTTTATCTTAGTCTGTATAAAAATAATGGACACAAAAGCACAATATATTTAATATGAGATATTTTAGCTTAAACCTGCTTATCTGCAAGTGTCATTTAATTTCTTTTTATAGCAGCTCCTTCTATCAAATCCTACTGGATTTATTGTACTTTAAAAAAAAAAAAAAAAAAAAAAAAAAACCCAAACCAAACAAAACAAAGAAAAAAAAAACGAAAAAAAACCAAAAAAACCAAATACAAACCCCAGTGGTTTTAGACCTTAGACTAATCCTTACTAGGTTAAGAAATATGCCTTCAGTAATTGCTCGTTGGTATAAATGCACCTGGTCCTTCTTTCACAGTACTAAAATCATTGGGTGCTGTTATCAACATGTTTATTTGTAACCCTTGCACTCTTTTTGATCACTCATTTCTTTTTTCATATTCTAAATTTGGGAGTAATATATTTGTTAGGGGTTTTTTCTGTGTTGGTTATTGTCGCAGTACACAGAACTTCACATACATTCAACTGGTATTTTTATCAGAAGTGATTTTTTTGCTTCAGGAACAGGGTTTCTTTCAAATACATTAGCATAGTCAACTCTAATATATCTTTTTTTTTCATGGCCATACAAAAAAAAAAAAAGAAAAAGACATTGATATTGACAGAAACAAAATACTCAAACACAATACCTCAGATTACTCTAAATCAGTTGTTAAAATCACAAGTTAGATATGCTGATACCCTATTTGGAACTACTGCCCAGTGAGATCTAGACAAATATTTGCTTTTGTTGTTAGAGAAAGACCAAGCTGATAAGGATTGATAAGTGTGTCCTGCTTGAGTGTTAGAGTAGATTAACATTCTGTCCTAATTTACTAATTGGTTTCTCCAGAATGTCATTAGGATGATTTGCTGTGTTTCATTGTTGCTATTCAGAAAGTCAATAATACTGCAAGTACTAAATCATAATACTAATACTGTAATGGATATTTTAAAACTTCAGGTTTAGGGAAGACTGTGAATTATGGAAATGTGAACTCAGGTTTTATTCTTTTTTACTTTACAAATGCAAGGCAGCACTGTATTTCAAGACAAGTTTTTAACAATTTAATTTGTCTATTTCTTTAAAGGAGGAGTTGGAATATTGTACTTTCTTGTTCTAGCATTTTTATGATACTGACAAAAACACAGTATGTACTGATGAAAAAATATTCAATTTTTGGACATCTTATGAGTTCAGTCAGTTCAGAAGGTAATAAAATTTAATATTTTTGTCTCGTAGATAATTCAAAATAATGTCTGAACATACTCCAGGTACACCTAGAACCAGTACTAAAATTTATTCCTATTTGCATCTTGTCATTACACAGAAATAGAGCATGGAAAAGAATACTGACAACCAATTATTGAAAGATAATAGGGGAAAAAAGCTCCAAGTATTTAGGTTTGCCAAAATACTTGGTTTATCTGATTTTTTTCTGGGCAAATTAAACTTCCACTAGGTATAACAAGATTTATGGACGAAAGCATAAGATTATGTCTTTAAAGCAACATTATGGACCTTGCAAAAGACTGAGAAAAAAAACTACAATGAATGACAGCAACAAATAAGCATCTCTGAGATGGGTGTTGTGAATTTTTAGTGTTCAGTGGAATGGATTCATTGTGCCTAAAAGAAAGTGTAAGCCTAAAGAGAGAATTAAAAATTGTACCCTCTAATCTTCCATAAGGAACTGAGTGGAGATTGTTGTCAAATCAAAAGGTCAGACACAGAATAAAATTATGGATGGTTTTATGAAAAATGTTTGATTCATGCAGTGGATGAAGTTCATTGTGAAAATATTTTTTAAAAAGTTTATTTTTCTCATAGAAAGTACTCATTTATCAAAACCATAGTTGTATCAGGGATATGTTTAGTTTTAACAATCCTCCAAAGTAACAAAACAAAACACAAGCAAAAAAAAACAAAATAAAACAAAAAATCCCCACAAAAACAAGCCAACAACAACAAAAAAACTGACCAAGAACACTGAAAAAACACAACTTTGGAATTTGGATACAAAATGGATTTTCATTTTGAAATTCCCTGTTTCACTCAGAATAATCCCTTTAAAAATAATAAATAACCTTTGAAATCAAACGTTTCAATGCTAAGAATTTTTTTAAAACTGTGTTTATCTCACTTTTTTTCTCTCTGTCATCTTTTTTTAGTAGAGACATATATATATATTCCCAGAGTCTTACTTTATATCCCAAATTGATACAGAAAAAACTCACCTTCAAATCTGTCACAGAACAGAAAATTCACACAGCTCTGGTTTTGCATGCCATCTGTTTCCTTTTTCTGTTTCAGCATAGGGCAACCTATTTTTGTTGGTGCACAGTTGTACTTCAGTCTATAGATGAGTTTGCTGCCTGGACTAGTACTAGTTGAGGCCACTTGAGGAATTTTTAACTTTAAAAAACAGAGAAGTCTGTAGAATATGTTTTAACAAAAAAGGGATCCTTTTGGTTACTGTGTAGGTGGATTGACAACTCTCACCATTGAACTCCCACCCTATATTTCTTCTCCTATTTTACCTCTTTATGTTTCTCAATTCCAAAATTCAATGTGAATTTGATTTGCCTGAAATCTTTGGGCAGAACTTGCCAGCATAGACAAAAAGACCTCAAATCTGCTAATGAATTTTGATTTTATTTTTTTTTTCCTCAAAAACTATCATACAACACAAAATCAGTCATCTCTGAGAGGACTAAATTGTACTTTTAAGACTCAGTTTAAACAAGAGTGTGTTTTGAATCATATCAAGGTATTCAAACACTATCTAGGGAATAACACAGCTGCTGTTTCCCTGGGGAGAATCTGAACCCAGTTTTATGGACTTCCCTTTCTGTAAGAATGAAATATTTCTTTCAACTTGGCACTGAATGGAAGTTACAGCTTTTATTATGTTAGACATCCACGAAATTTAAAAAAAAAAAAAAAAAAGGCCACCTCTAATAAGTACACAAAATGAGCCAAAAGTCATCAGATGTAAAGTGTATAAAGAAGAGACTTGCAAATATGCACCCACCAAAAGCAGAGGGAGACATTCTGGTCTCTCACTAACTGATCAGCATCCAGCAAATGACTCTTCTGTAAACCCTCTGGTTAACTTACATTTCTAATATGTGCATGCACTACAATTACAACTGATGTGGGACTAACAAGAGACACTTAATAAATACAATCCCACACCGATGAAAAGGATGAAATGTAAAACAAGCACTTGAGATGTCAGTTGGAAACGTCTTATACAGGCAGTACATAATGTTAAGAATATTTGGAAACCTCAAGATAATGTATAATGAAAATTCATTTATCTAAACCTAATTATTGATTTAAAAACATATCTGGAAAGGCAGGCCACTGTCTGAAGTATTCAGCATGACAACCACTGTATCTAACACAGAAATAGTATCAACTGTTTCAGGATGTGAATACTTCCAGCAGTAGAAGTGATTATTCTAACTAAGGTCATATGCATTTGATTTATAGTGGGAGAAGTATTTATTATGGAGTCATTAGTGATATACTGAAGTTATTTATTTTATTTCTAGGACTTGTTTTCACACATAAAATATTCACACAATGGACATGAATTTGATATCTGTATGCATAAGGGTATAGTTATTGTTGCAAATACATCCGAAAAGTGTATTTTATTTATTATGTCCATAAAGTTTCATAGACAAAAACAAAGAAGTAAAATCACTGTATCATGGTATCGTAAGCAATATGGCCATAGGGAAAGGTGAAAGTAAGTGAAATGAATTGGTGCTTAGGATAATGAAAGTGAGGGACTAATGGGACCCAAAGGATCCAAGTAAAATACAGCCAGAAACCAAGTAAGCTTCCTTCAACTCCTCAGGGAGTAATTCTGCTTGGTTTTCACCAATAAACTGCAACAGCCCTTCATTTCTAATCCCAGGCTTTCTACAAGCAGTTTGCCCACTCACACTGAATAGTGTAAGAGGAAAGCAATAGGAGAAAGTGCATGGATCTGCAAGGACTGATGGAAAATAATTGAATAGTTCCATGAGAATTGAAGGGCTTGTGATGAGAACCATGGAAGGATGTTACCTGCCTTTCAGAGTACAAGAAGGGAATTAAATGGATTTATGAAAAATGTTGGAGGAGAAATAAATTGATCCGAACCTTTCTCTCTCTCTCTGCTCCCCCTGCCTTTCTCCCTACCTACCTACCTATCTACCTACCTGCCTGAGATATTTTCCTCCACACACACTGAAGCTGCACATGAGTTTATACTGTAAGTGGTGTTACTTCTTTATTTTACAGGGGCCCCATCCTTCAAGGATAAAAAAAAAAAAAAAAAAAGATCTCACTGTTACAGATATGTGACCTGTGACAAATAATCAGCCTTAAAAATAATTTTGAAAGGCATGGAATTTCACACAGAATTATTTTTAATCTTTTTTTTTTTTCCCAAAAAATATTTTAATGGTCATGTCCAGGCAGAACTGAAAAGGAGAAGTCACATAAGAAATCTTTCTTTTAAAAATTATTTTCTTTTGAAAATCAGCTCCATAGATCCCAGGGTTTAATTGTTTACTTTGGTTAAGCTTCACTGCATTCTTAACAAATCTTGACTTAACCACTCAACCTATTCAGTTTTACCCACCACTGCCTTTTGGAATTTAGGCTTAATAAATAAGGTACAAGAATCAGTGGGTATGCAAAACCTCCCCGACCTGTGAAGAATTTCTCACCCATACTAGCTGTGAGACTTTTTTTTCTCCTTTGATTAAACATACACAAACAATGAACCTCATTCACAACTCATTTAGCTCACAGGAAGTGCACGATCCTGATTCAGGAGTCAACAGTAGAGCTCTTAAAGCTTACCTGTAGCCCTGTCAGACTCAGATAGCTGCACTAAAAGAAAATAAATTAGTTAGGATTGAATTCATATTGAGATTATCTTCGTTCAAACCACACAATATTTTTGGATCCTTTAGGGAAAAAAAAGTGATATATATGCAAGACATGAGTAAGTGTTACTAATTAGAATCATTACTAGTGCAGCAGATTAATGCCTAGAGTGTAAGACAAAAGGCTAGTAAAGGAACAAGTCTATGTGATCAGACAAATGGAAAGTAATAGGCATCAATGTCTTTCACATTTAGTGTAATAAGAATCTGTTTTCCTGACTTGAGTTGCTCAGCTCACCCTAAAATAGAAAAGTGTTATATAGTCCTTTTCTAAAATACTAAGATAGATCTAAATCTGAGCTTAAAGGTTGTTCTTGGAGGTTCAAATAGATTAATATTTATTATTTTCTCATTCTCCCTTTCTTTTTAAGAAGGAATTCTAGTACTCAGCTAGAATTGGCTAAGCAAGCTGTCAGTTGCACTTATGCACCTTTTCATTAAGAAACCTCTAAAAGCCCTGTGTACTGGTGTTCTGATCTAAAATTAGAACTCTCTGCTATTATTGCAATAGCTGAAAAATCAAATAAACAAGTCATCATTTTGACATTAGACGAAAATAATATTGGAAAAAATCACATGAAAATTAATATTAAATATGAATAAATGAAATATGATCAACAGTCACCCAGCACAGAAAATAAAAAATTGCTTTTGTAGGAGCACATTACAGAGATAAACCAGCCAGTTAAATTTTGAATAAATCACTTTTTATTCACTTGTTATGACATACAGCCATGGAAATTGATAACTTCAGAACTCCAAGTCCCCTTGAAAAATAACATTTTCAGTGGTGGCCTGTGCCTTAAATCAGATACTGTGCGAAGACTACTTACTATTTTTTGTCATTTCCTTCCCTTGACCAGCTTAATAAGATTCTATTCAAACACCAGTTTCAACTTCTGACATGAGCAGATGACAAAAAGCAGTGACCACAGCAATTACAGGATAGTACATAGAAAACAGAGAACCAAAAAGATGATAAAGGAAATATGGACATTTTTTTTATTATCTGGTATTTAAGCAGGGCACCTTTCCAGCAAAACAGAAAGATTGTCTCAAGGTTATTTATTCATTTACCAGCAACCAACCAGGTTCAGACAGTCGAAATCCCTGGTATCCAGAGAGTCACTAAGAGGCCTCGTGCATATGTTCTACTTTATGTTACTCGTCTGCAAAATAATGAGGCTTGTAATGATGTGAAAGGTTTAATGGACTCTCTCCTGGTTTGTCCTCTATCCAAGCTGATTGTTATTTGTGTAGTGTAATCTTCTTAAGACTGTAGTTCCCGCAGGGAGAAGAGCAGGGAACAGCAGGGAATGACTAGGCTGTGGATGGCAGCTCATGTCAGGGATCAAGGATCATTCAGTTAATAGTCTCACATTCAGAATTCCCTAATCATCATGGCTAGGCTTCCCGAACGAACGCAGATTTGGGAAGGGCTCTCCCCATGTGGGTGTGCCCTTCCAGCCTGCGCAGTGGATTTTTTAGGTGAGGCACAGCCCCACCCTTTAACTACTGAAGTTCATCAGCCATGGCCGAGTGAGCTTGGACGGTGACAGTGAAGTCCTCAGGACTAGAACCTACAGCCCCCAGTATTCCCAGGAGGTCTCCCATCCAAGTACTAACCAGGGCTGACCCTGCCGAGCTTCTGAGTTCTGATGAAATCGGGTTTCAGGATGGCATTTAACTGCCTGATAGTCTTATTCTAAAGAGCAGCTTGCTAACAGCTAGAGCTGGTTTTGGTTATTTTGCACAAAACCAAATTCCTTTAAGTGTCATCATTTGAAAATTATTTAAATACAGATCAGAAAATATTATTAGTTAATTAATTCTATTAATGTCTATACTCAAGGAGGCTAAGGTAATGCTGAAGGTATTTAGCACATTAGGAGGCTGTTATGTGACAAAGGAGGAAAAAAACCCCAAAAAGAATAATCAAGAAAGACAGTGTCTATATTTGACAAACCTATTCAGGAGAGATGATATTTTGATGCACTAATTTAGACACAACCTTCCCTAAAAATTGAGGCTTACCTGAACATTTGCTTCAAAATTAGTAGGAAACAGGAGTTCAAATCCCATAGGCATCTTTGAAACACTGAACCTGAATATTTAACATTAACCATCTGAGACATTAATATTTTATCTTTAATCTTCTTTTTACTGTTTAAAAAATAGCAAAGACAATCAAAATTTTTTTTAAAATCATCCCTGCAGTCTTTTCTTTACATCTTCAATTGTCTATTGCAAGAAACAATTAGCTAGTGTGTGCCTTCAGTAGGTATTATGAAATAATTTTAAAGGTATCAAAAAGATGTGTTTTTTTCACATTCCATTGGCTGTGTCAAACTTGCTTCTAAACTTACTTGTAGTCTCAAAATTAAAGGCCAAGTTAGTGTCATCAAATAAAATCATAAAGCTGTGATATTTCCCTTGGGAAATCTGTTACTTCATAGAGAATTGTTTTAGATCAGGGTGGAGGAAACAAAACTGTTGTAGGGAAGGAACAGCTTACCAAAAAATAGACTCTGAACTACATTAATATGATTCACTTATTCACAGAGCAAAATGACAGAAGGGACAACTGCCTCACCTACTTTGATCCGCTCCAAACCATGGGACATTGCATTTCGTCTACTTTACCTTGTATGGAGCCCAGTCACTTGTGTAAGACTGTGGCAAAACTTGGGCTTTGCTAAAGCCCATCATCAGGAATTCATGGAACTTCAAAATCAAAATATCAAGAGAAGGGGAATCAAATGCATTTCTTCCAGTCTTT
>JAWWEV010000115.1:77561470-77572212 GCA_035583235.1 Hafferia zeledoni
TTTTTTTTTTTTTTTTTTTTTTTTTTGTTTTTGGTGATAACTAGTTCTCTTTATGTGAGTAAATGTGTAATTTCTCTTTTGAATGTGTCAAACAGTTCCTGTTATGCCCTTTGCTCCTATTATTTTATGAAAATGCCATTATCATAGGTTTTAGAGTGAGTTAGGTTGGAAAGGAATCAGGAGGTCATCTAATGCAAACCTCAACTCAAAGAAGGGACAAAATCAATACAGAATTTTTTTTTTCAGAAGGAAAAGCATTGTATAATGTCATTTCTTGTCTTCTCTTTGGAGAGGAGTCAGGAGGGGTATGTTGTATCAATTTCATTCTATCACTGTTAAAAAAATGTAGGTGCCAAAGCTGCAATAGATACCTATTACAATATATAATTACTCCTTTTTGCTGCATCTCCACTAAAATAAGTTTAATGCATTTATTTTTTCATTGTGCCTTTAAAAATATTTTCATACCATTGATTTTCAATATGTGCTTTCTTTTTCATCATTCAGGTTTTTTGTATGTCTGCAATTATTCATGTGTGATGTACAATCCTTTTCCTTCAACGATGTTTGTCTTATGAAAATATTCTTCCAGGCCTAAATAAACAGGCTCACCTGACTGCATGATCCAGATGTTTTAGAATTATTCTTTTGCCCTCATTGTGGAATTTTTACAGCCACAGATTTCATTCAATGGGATATTATGTTAACTCTCAGAAAAACTAATTCAGATTTTCATATACATATGTTTTTGTTTCTCCTCTGCCCTTTCTCCAGTGTCCTGCAGATACCACAACTTGATTTTCTTCTTTTGATCTCTACCAGACCACTCGACAAAATAGTCTACAAACACTGTCATATATTACCTTTAGACAGATCGACATTCATAGATCTACATCTGGTCTAAAGATTTGGCCCCTCCTGATTGATTAAAATGTGGGGATGACAGTGTGTGTGTGTATCTCTTAAGGTCTGAGGTGACTGATGAATGCACCCTTAAGGACCAGAGAGGCACCTGTAGAATGTGGATGCCTTGTAACCAACAGAATCTTTCCATGTATGTTAGGAGAACTACTGACCAATAGCGTGCTAGCATGTGCATATGCAGGAGTGGATAAAAGTGAAGCTGTTACCAAAAATAAAGTCCTTTGTCTTGGGTGAAGACTTCTGATCACACTGCAGCCTGAATTGTCTCTGCCTCCTCTGACCGCCACAAATCTAATCTACATTACCCCAATAAATGGTGACCCCAACATTAAAATCTTGCCTTAGCTCCCTGACTCCTGGTCTGACTTCTTAAAACACAAGCTGAAGGTGACAAAAATTAAGGTGGGGTTTGGATTTTTTTAGTTATTTCTTTTGGTGGTTTTCATTTTTTCCCCCAATTCTTTACTTTTCCTCTTTTCAATTTTCCTTTCAACATCATCACCCTGCCCCTCATCTCTGAAAGCCCTAATCATGTGAGACTCAAAACTGCATAATGTAGCTGACTCCATCATCTTTTTGTATTGTCAGATTCTAGGTACAGGAAACTTTTGGTACAACTACTTTCCAGTATAAGGTACATCCTTTCACATACAGCTCCTAATAAAGCTTTCATTCAGGTTCTAACCATATTTCAAAGTGCTTCAGCAAAATATTATTTTCATAGCTCATTGCTATGATAATGACAGTCTTCTATATGCATCTTTCTCTTCATTCTGCTTCTCTCACACCAAAGAGAGATCACTTATTTTAAAATCCCAGGTTCTTTGGAGTGAGCATCTGTTCAGTCTTTCTTGTTTGCTCCTGAAATGTCAGATCCCATCTCTGCTTGGCATTCCTACATATTCTGGAAAATGCATTTGTACACTGTTATATGATAATACTTGCTTCTTAGAGCTTCCTAACTATCACTAGACTATGCTTCTGCAGTTTCATCCTCACCTATTCCTTTTGCTGCCTATGGAAATTCTCCTCAGCTGTGAACCCTCTCACTTGCACACTGACCAGAAGTATCTCATTTTTTTCTTTTCTTCCAGTGCCCCTTCCTTCCTTCTCTCTCCTTATGTAGGTACCTTATGTTTTTTTTTAGTAACAGTTAGACAGTTGATTTACTCAAACAAGAACTCTAGGTTTGTGTTTGTGTTTCTACAGTTCACAGCACAAATGGGACCTGCCCCACTGAGTGGGCTCATCCATAAGACAAATCAAAGATTAACCTGGAGGTCAGAAGTCTCTTTCCAAGTTCTGAAACACTTTGTGTTTTCGCTTTATTTATTTGTTTGCAGAGTGGATTTGGATTTTTTAGAAAAACAGGAAATGGTACCTGACTTTACACCTTATGGAATTAAGAGATCTTTAGATGTGGAAAACTGAGAAGATGGATGTTCAAGAAAATAAAAGGGAATCAATTACTTCATTATATTCTGGGTTTTTCTAGATGAATGGAGATTAAAATTTATCATTAAGTGCAAGCTAATTTTCTAATAAAAGTCTACCGGAGGAAAATGTCAAAATATTTCATTCTCTAATATTTTCTCCTTTTTATTCTACTTGGTGTTTTCAAAAAGATATGTGAAGAGAATTGAAAGAATCACCAGGGAAAATGCAAAGAATAGAAACTGAAATACCATCAGAACTTCTCTCCCCCTTAATTTTCTTCTTTTTTTTTTCTTTTGTTTTTGGTTGCAAAATAGAAAAGGAACAGTTTCCTCCAAAATTAACATGAAAAGCACTTTTCTCCTTTCTGATTAAAAACTTTCAAACATAAAATACTGGCCTGCCTCATGCTTTTGTATTTGCATTCATGATGAATTGAAAGGATTCAAAAGCTTCTAATCGCAGAACTGGTATTTTATATAACTGCACAGTCTTGTCATAGCTCTCTACTCCATTCCATTACTAGCTGTGTACATATTGCAATTAGTTATACATTTGAATGGTTCAACAGTCTACACCATTATTGTTTGTAGTTACAATTAGCAATATATATCACACATTTGTTTCACAATGTCATGGATGTCCCAAAACACTTTTAAAATCATTTAACATATTCAGTAGGAAGTACACAACATCTTCTACTTATTTTCCATCACCAAGATCACTAACAACTAAAATGTTGAGCCCATATTCTGTCTGAAGCTACATATGTTGAACACAAAAAGTAAAAAAGTAATTCCTTCCTGGTGTTTAAAAAGATCAGCAACAAATCCTTGAATCAGTAAACTAGCCAAGGATATAACTTCCAGTAAAGAAATGTCTATATCAATGTAGGAAATATCATGAGGCTCTAAAATAGTACACACAATTGTGTTCACATGTTCTGGAGTGAAGCACATTCAAGCTGAAGTTAAACTTAAGTCAGTTTGGAACTGAGGAAAGATAACTCTTTAGAAGAGACTGCAAACTTATGGTTTTCTTAAACTGGGAAATCAAAGACTGGGAGGAAGTATGTCAATAAACACATCAGGATAAAAGCAGCCAGAGAAAAGGAAAGAGATATCTGAGCTAAAATCTAACATGTGCATAAAAATAAACAATTATAAAATGTTCATGCATGAAAATTAGGAAGCACTTTCTGACTTCAGAAGAATAAAAGAACTTGAAGACTGGTGAAAGCAGTGGAGTAGGTCTCAGAAGTTCTAAGATGGGGCTAATAAAAGAGCTTTTTTGACATATTTACTCATGATAAGGATATTTAAACAACAAAACACTTGAGGTTCCCCACAACCTGTATATTCAGACCATCCCCCATGTAAGAAATGCCACATGCACATCCCTCTACAATATCATATCATATCGTATCATGTCATATCACATCATAGCATAGAATAGTTTGGGTTGGAAGGAACCTTAAAGACCATCTAGTTCCAACCTAGGGAACAGAGATATTTTTCACTAGACCAGATTGCTCAGAGCCCCAGACAACCTGGCCTTGAACACTTCCAGGGGTGAGGCATCCACAACTTCTCTGGGCAACCTGTTCCAGTGCCTCACCACCCCCACAGTAAATTGTTTCAGTGTTAACTTAGGGTCTTCTCTAAGTCCACAGGGTACATAAGCAACAGTACATTAATATGTAAACAATTTTTAGAGATGCTTAAGCTAAGTGTAGTCTTTGTTGCACCCATGAATGAAAACAGATCAGGAGATTCCTCTGAGCAAGAAACCAGCTCTAGAATGCATGAGAACTACCAGTTGAAGAGCTTACTTTTGGTCTAGTTGATCTATCAACTTTACTGTCAATTTTTTATATACTTTTGTATATATATAATATCAAGTTTCTAATAATAAGCAGGTTTTTACAATTCCTATATGAAATTGCCTGTATGTATATTGATATACATATATGTATATATGTATGTGTATGCATATAAAAGTAAAACTAGAGATATATACATATATATATATAAATATACATAGCCATAAACTACCATGTTATACCTCTAATGGAGAGATGAATAACAAGATGTTTACTGGAAGGCTGTAAATGGCTCTGAACACTTTTAGTGAAACACTTCAACATTTCTCTAACATTATGTTTTGAAAGGGCCCAGGATCAATACAAATGTAATATATGGAGGCTAAAAGAAAATTTGACAGAAAATTTGTTTGAAGAGCACAGTTAGGTGGCATGTAAAAACAATAATGGGCCATTATGCTGTCTTATTAGAGAAATTAAAGCATTGCACACACTGCCTGACTCAGAGTGTCTGGCTTTTCTACTGAACAACTTGAAACCTGTGTTTTCAACTTAAGTAGTGAATTTTGAAGTACAATTTCCTATTCAACTCCAAGTATTTAATAATATCAAATGTGGAAAACTTATTTGGAAAGTTCAAAAGGCAGAGAGCTTTGGACACCCACAAATACTGTTTGGTTAGGCAAGCACTAACTTTTGTATGCAAACAGGTTAAATGGAGTCTTTGCAGGTGCAAACAGTGGTGATTCATCTTCAGCACATGTACATAAAACTTTGTCTTCTGGAAAGCTTTATAGATAGAGCAGTAAAGAGAAACATGTAGCATATACGTGTTAGCACATGGAGAATCTATACACTAGACAACCTTTCTAATTAGAAATGGACCTGCAACACTGAATTTGGTTTGACAGATATATCTACCTGGAAGTTGTGCAGCATAACACCAGTAAATTTTCACGGCAGCCTTTCCTCAGGAAGGTGCAAATTCCCTCCAGTGATGTAATTTATGTTATTATTTCAACTGAAATGTACTTTAGCAACCAAAGTTCCTGACACATTGGTGTTGTTACTTTTTCTATTACAAAGAAATTAGGAAAAAATGTTTCTCTGAAGACATGGTTATATTTAGAAGCATTTATCATACAGTCTACTTATAAACATTGTCTCTCATTGTAGTGTAAATATTTGTGATTGCAATCCTAAATATTTACTTTCAGAAAGGAAAAAAAACCCCAAAACACAAAACCAAACAGCAAACAGCAAAATAATGCATTTAATTTTGTTACAGGGTAAATGTTCAGAATTGCTTTCGTCACTCAGGCACTAAAGTACACTTTTCTATGGAGATATATAGACAATAGCTCTCCAGATTTATCCTATTGGAAGCGACTGGTACACAAACTGTATTCATTTTAAAGAAGAAAACAAATACAATTTTCCAAGATGTGTTTGGAAACATTAAACAATTTAATTGAGTTAGACTTCTTACTTGAGATAAACAGAGAGGGTACTAAGGAAGTCAAGGATATGACTCATTCATTAAACACCTTATTTCTAGGCCTTCCACGACATTTATTGTGCTAAAATCTAGAATACTTGCGAAATGGTGGGAAGATTTAATGTGCATTCCATTTCTGTGAGTTACAGATTTACCACCTCCTTTTTGCTAATACAAGTCTGAAGCCCAGAGTCAATGAGCCAAAGTTATCCAAGTCTGAGAGCATGAATTAAAGTCACTTGAATCAAGTATAGTTGAAATAACAACCTCCTCTACCCTTTCCTCTTCAACAGAACTTTATAGCTAAATGTGTAGATATGAAAGAGTTGAATTGTTAGAAGACTAGATAGACCAATGGAAATTATAGAAAAAATGTGTTTTACAAGGAACACTAGAAATTAGCTTATCCTTTTCTGGATTGACACACTGGGTCTGATTCATTCCTAAAGTTCTCTAAATCCTTTTAAGGTATTCTATATCAACAATCTTTCTTTTTATTTCTTTTTATTTTTTTTTTCCCTACTGTTGTCCAAATTAAATCTTCATGAGATATATATGTACACACACACACACACACACACACATATATATGTGTAATTATACGTATCGATATATACATATAAATATATCTATTTAGTTATATTTTGTTTTATATATGTATATATTTATGAATGTGTGTGTGTGTGTGTGTGTGTGTATATGTGTATGTGTGTATATATATATATGATTCTTGATTTCCTCATTGAGACAAGTTGTCCTGGTTCCAGCCAGGGCAGGGTTGATTTTTGATGTAGCCAGGAGGGTTTATGGCTAGGACATGTTGGTTATTCTATACCACCTCATCACATCCTGTGTCATTTTCCAGAGACAGGGAAGATTCAGGTAATGCTAGTTCCCTCTGTTATTGATATTATAACTGTTAGGGTTTTTTATTCTATTGCTGCTTCCATTAAATTTTTCTTATCTTAACTTGTGATCTTTACCCTTTGTGCCTCCAATTCTCAACTCCATCCTGCCACCAGGAGAGGGGGAAAGGGAAGAAAAGAAGGGAGTGAGCAAATGGCTCATGTTTTAGTGTTCAGTGGGAGCACCAAATTAGGGAATAGCATTGCTAAATCATGACACAAGTAGAACAGGCTTTTGTTTCTTCAGGCTTTATCATATCCATTCTGAGTCTTCTCCTTTTTACATGCTGAAATCCCAATACCCCCTATATTTTTCAGTTGTTATTTTTGTTTATCTGTGGCTGTATAGCTGCACCAGGTCGCTAAATTTATAGGTCGGTTTTGGCAGTGTTAGTTGTTTGGGTGAGATTTTTGATGGTTTGTTTGGTTGGGTTTTGTTGTTTTGGTTTGGTTTGGTTTAGTTTGAGGTTCGAGAAACAACTCAAAAAAGGCTAAAGAGGAAAAGGATCTTCCATATCTAAAAGAAGGGGCACAAAACTGGGTTATTTTCTCTTTTACAACCCTGGATGCCCCTCTCTGCTCAGGGATATATTTTGATTTAAAGAAAAAAGTTTACAGACTATAGACAATGGACCACTGCTATTCCTAAGACTTTGTGAAATTATCTGTGAAAAAGAAAACTGCTTAGCCTCTACTCTATAATCTGTCCCTGGATCCTAAAATGAGCTTAAAGTGGCTGAACTTATGTATTTTGTACCAGTGCATGCTTGCATTTACCTGTAATTACCACTCAATATAGATCACAGGTGAGTCTTCTCCCGAGTCTTTCAGTGATTACAACTGATATGTTGGACCATTGACACAGAAAGCAAAAAATATATTTAATTTTTAATTTACGGAGCCTAAAGTATGTCCAGGGATTTCTACTGTTTAGTTCAAAATTGTATGAAATTTTATTTTTTATATAACAAGGTTTGATAGCATAAGGAAGTGTTGACTCACAAACTGAATGACAGGACATCACAATGTGAAGCTCTGTAGACAGACAAAACTTGACAGCCTTCATCACAAGCTAAGGAAAATAGTTACAGCAAATAAGAAAATAATATGGCAAAAACTTTCAAGGTACTAAATCTTAAAGATGTGTTGACTATCACAAACTCCATGGTGTTTTGAAGTAGTAAAGAAGCAGAATAAGCTTTTTGTCAATTTTAAGATACTATAAGCATTTGTATGAGCAGACTCCTGAGAAAGAGAGAAAAACAACTGTTGGGAGTTTTGCACTTGAATCCCAGTGCCTGGACAGAAAATTTTTCACTTTTTCACACTGGTTTTGGGTTTCGTCTCACTGAGAAAGCTCAGCGGTTTTGTCTTTTGACACATCCTCTTATTTCTGATGGTTTGCTGTGCTTCCATCTCTCCTGATCTTCTGAGTTTTATTTTGAGAGGAATGTGAAGATTTACTGCAGTATGAGAATGTATGGAAATTTCTGAATGTCCTAACATCACTCCTGCCCTTTGTAGAGGAATGAAGGGTTAAAAAGGGAAGACTGGGTCAGGGTCAGGTGAGGTGGAGTCAGTGTTGTACCATCTATCTACTCATTTCAATTGAATGAAGACAGGAGCAATTCAGTAATATGATCAAATGACTCAATAGGAATTTGGAATACTGCTTCCTGGATAAAAGTTATCAGAATCATTTAATCAGAAATGCCTTTTACCAGAACATGAAAATGCCTTAAAAATTCCTCAGCCCTGACACATCTGGAAGAGTGATTGCCTCACTTAGACCAAGTAGACACTTCTTGAAAGATGTACTTCTGTGTTATATATGTGTATTACCCTATAATCCAAGTAAATGGGATAAGGGATAACTTTGCCTTGATTCCACATCTACTGTCAGACTTCTCAAAAATCTCTGTGAAGAGGACAATTTAAAGAAAATTTACAAATGCACAGTAACTATATTTACTAGTTGATATTTTCTTCCTGCATAGGGGCATTTACTTCTACAACACAAAAAATACAGATCTTGGGAAAATCTTAAGATTTATTTTGTCACAGACCTTCACATTCAACTGATTCTGGAGGCATTTAATAAAAATGAGCTTCTGTTACTGGAGTCGAATAAAAGCAGACAGCCTTCTGAAAGAGAATTGCTTTTTCAGAAGACCTCAATTTTTGGGACAGCCTGTGGCAGACTAAGCTCAGAGATGTGCAGAATTCACTAAAAGGCCTGAGGCACGGACGTTCACAGACTGACTCAGATTTAGCAAACTCCTTTGGATCACATAGCAGTCAATTTTCCCCTACTGATAGCACTGGTGGTCTCTTAGCAACATTAGAGTGATAGAACCACTTTCAACTTGCATATTGTGAAGACTGGAAACTCAGGGGCATGCTTACAAAGCAACCACTTTGTACCAAGTCATTATATTCTTGCCAACTGCACTTAATTATTTTGGAAACAGTTTTCATTGGATACATCTTTCATTCAAAAACAGTGCTTTGCTTTATTTTGCAATCCTTGATTTCCAAGGAAAATTTAGCTAAGGCCTCTCTCCTAAAGTTCACTGTTTCCCCTGCTTGTGAACTCCACAAGGAACTTGCATTTCTTTTCTTCCTTGTTTCAGATGCCCAGCCATCACCACTCAGGATATGAAACATCTTGTTTACCTCTGGTCACATCACTGGGACGGTTGTCATGCTATTTCAGAAATGCACTGCAGCTAGCTGCAGGTACCAAATGGAATCATAGAAAGGTAAAGGTTCTTGATTGAATTTATTTGTGTTTGAATCTGTCAGGGATAAAAGAGCCAACAAATAATAAAATAGATGCAAGCCTCTGTAAGTCAGTAACCACCTGCTACCTCTGCGCTATTAGAAGGGCCCTCAGCATGACAACACAAATTCATGCTGGCAGGCCAATCACAGCTTAAAAAAAGCCCTACATCAGCTTGCCTCATCAACTCAGTCAGCAGAGTGACAGCAAAGTTGAAATTTCATTTTTCCTGATATTAGTTGTGAGTGGTTTTATCACAATATTTTTGCTCTCACCCTCTTGTCTTTTAAATGTTGATAGTGTTGATGACTCTGAAATACAGCCAATCTAGTCACTCTTTTGAGAAATAGAGGTTTGATTCTTTTTTTTTTTTTTTTTTTATTTTCCCAAAGAGGCTGAAGCTCTTGTTTCATTTTTCTCCCTACTATATATCTAAAGAATGTAAATTGCCTGGAACTGTAAAAGTCAAAATACTCATCACAGGCATCATAATTATTGGTAATCAACTATTCCTCAATGCTAGCACCATTACACTACTTTCATTCCCTTTTATTGAATGAGTCGAATTCTGTACTGTTTTGTAACACCTGCAACTGCATAAATTAAACCTAAGCATTTACAATGGTACCTTGTTAAATAAGGTTCTTTTAAGGAGCAGAGCAAAGTGTACTGTTAGTAAACAGAGTGACTATTTAGGGATGTGATGTTTTCTGTTGCCTAAATTCCTGTGAAAATAGACACTCAGAAACAATATTAATGGTGAAAGATAGATGGTATACCTTTATTGAAAGCTTCCAAGGTGCACACCCAAGGTCTGTGCACACCTGACCAGGGATGTTATGGCTTTTATAACCTTTCCAGAAATTAACATATGTGATATCTATGACCAACCAACCATGATTCTCAATCCCCTGGTGTCCCACCCATAGATATCTTCAAAACTGCCCCTTGGAGAAGCGCCAGGACCTCTAGGCCTTCTTCTTGTATTTTATCTCCAAGTTATCTTGCAGGTGGCTTCTTCAAAACACTGTGCCCTTGAGAGAGCTTAAAAATGTATGCGAAAATGTTTTAGCAACTTCTAATACCACTTAATATATGAGCAACCCAGGAAAATCCATGTAACCCATATAATTCTAAGAATCTACGAAATATACACTAAAATCCTTAGACATCAGTGAAAAGAAAGTAAACCAATTCAGTAGTCTGAAGCAACCACAACATTTTTTTTTTTTTAAACAACAATGAAATCTTGTCCTCTGTATCGTCAGTAAAAGTTTTGCCATTAACTTCCATGGGTCTGTAAAGTAAACAAACTTTCGCGGAGGTTAAATGGACTCCACAGACGAATCTATGAGATTTAAAGTGAAAGCCCCTTAT